>CM062818.1:1379738707-1380288707 GCA_031772625.1 Pinus tabuliformis | reverse complement strand
TCCTTGAATATATATGAGAATATGCTTTGTTGCTTTTCAATGACTCTCATGAGGATCCTAAGAAAATCTAGATACCTGCCCAACTGGATAGGCAATGTTAGGTTGGGTGTGTGTCAAATAAAGTAGACTTCCAACAAGTTGGCGATACAATGTACGATCCACCCTGGTAGTGGTGCAGCTAGCAGTCAAAATAACACTCGAGTAACAAGGAGTAGGTGAAGTCTTACAATTAGCCATGCTAAAACACTAGACTAAATCAAGAGCATATTTTTGTTGGAAGATGGTGATTCCATTTGAATATTGGTGAACCTGCAATCTAAGAATGTAGTGTAGAAGACCAAGATATGTCATATCAGATTGTCCCATTAATGCTTCTTTAACATTCTGAATCATAGATGAAGAACTTCCTGTGAGGATCAGATCATCCACATACAAAACTAGAATCAATAAATCAGAGCCTTCTCTCCTAGTGTAGACTGTTGGATCATAGTGACAATGATTGAACCCTGAAGAAAGTAGATAAATTTCCATACCAAGGTCTAGGATCTTATTTGAGACCATACAAAGACCACCTAAGTTTGCAGACAAGTGAAGGATCTTGCACAAAATCATTAGGTTTCTCCATGTAAATCTCCTCATGTAGATCACCATGCAGAAAAGCACTCTTAACATCCATCTAGTAAACTAAACAGCCTTGGGAGGTTTCAAGAAAAATCACAAGACAAATATAATCCATCTTGGCAACAAGAGAGAATGCCTAATAATAGTCAATTCTTTCAACCTATGAAAATCCCATAGACATAATGCGTGTGTTACGTTTGTCTACAAATCCATCTACTGCATATTTGGTTCTATAGAACCAGTTGCAACCGACAAAATTATGTCCCTTTAGAAGAGGAAAAATATCCCAAGTATGATTCTTCATCAAAGAAGAATGCTCTTCTATCATAACAGCTTCCTAATTAGGTTTTCCAACAACATCATAAAATTGTTGTGAATCCTTTGAAATGGTATGACTCAAAAGAGAGATTGCTTAGGAATTTGGTTGATTTGAGGCTAGATAACTAAGATCATATGCATCATATCCAAATATATCAAGATGCTTTCGCTTACGAGGACTCCTTCTTAAGGAATTATATAGAATATGCTGCTCTTGAACGGGTTCCATTGGTACTGACGGAATATTTTCTTCTAGATGAGGAACTTTATTAGAGCTTTCATCTTCTTCCATATCTATAAAAAAGTCACCATGATTAGAACCATAATGAACAATTGGAGATGACGTAGTAGGGGAAGAATATTATCCTGGATAGATATTTTCACCAAAATGAACATCTCTTCGAAAAAAACTTCCTTAGAGTTAGGATCAAAGAGTCAATAAGATTTAATGTCCTCACAGTAACAAACAAATATCAATTGTTGACTTTTCTTTTCCATGGATTTTCATTTCTTATCTGGAATTAATACCCAAGCAAGGCTACCAAATACCTCGAAAGAAGACACATTAGGCTTCTCATGTTTCCATGCTTCCATTGGAGTCATATTTTAAAATGCCTTATAAGGCATCTGTTTTGAATGTAATTAGCATAACTAAGTACTTCAGCCCAAAAAGTAGGTGCTAATTTCTTGGAATGAATCATGCAATTAGCCATCTCCTTAAGTTCTATATTCTTATGTTCAACTACACCATTTTGTTGAGGGGTTTAGGGAACAAAATGTTGATGAAGAATGCCATGTTCATTGCAAAAAAATTGAGATGTCTTGTTTACATACTTCCCCCCATTATTTGTGTGTAGATTTTTAATGGAGGATGAAGATTGTTTCTCAATAAGACCTTTAAATGTCTTGACGGATGCAAAGGCTTCAGTTTTGTAATTGAGAAAATACACCCAAGAGTACCGTGGAAAATAACAAATAAAAGTTAATGCATATTTGGCCCCTGAAAAAGGAGTTGAAAATGTCATTAGATCACTATGCACCAACTCAAGAGGTGCTTTTTCCCTTAAGGCTTTCCCTTTAGGAAAGGGATCTTGGTGTTGTTTTCCAAGGGCAAAACCTACACATACTCCATCAATACATGAAACCTTAGGAAGACATGAAACCAAATTTTGAGTGTACATTTGTTGCAAATATCTATAATTTAGATGACCAAATATTTCATGCCAAAGCTTACTCAATGAATCAGCATGAGCTATAAAAGAAGAAGTAGAGGAAGGATCGAAGCAGACAAACCTATGAATGTAGAAGGATGATTAGGTTATCCAATAGCAACAACAACTGCAAGATCATGTAGCTCTCTAATGACTACTTCATTTGGAGAAAACTCTACAGTTTTCCCATTACCAAAATGACAAATCTGATAAATGGACAATAAATTTGCAGAAATTTCAGGGACTAGGAGCACATTGTTAATGCACCCATGTGTCATTTGTATAGTTCCTAATCCCAAGACTTCAAGTTGTGTAGAGTCACCAACTGCAATTTGTGAGATGTTTCTATGAGATGTAGAGGGAAGGAAGTATTGACAAGGAGTCATATGGTGTGAAGCTCCTGGATTAAGTATCTAATTGTATGTACATTTACATATGGCTTGGGATGATAGAGCATGCCCCTTACATATTGAAATATTGTGCTTCTTCATGGCATCTTCTAAGGCATTTGACTTTCTCCAACATCTTGCTTCAATATGTCCCTATTAGCCACAAAAAGTAAACATTTCATCTGTTTTCGTCTTCTTCTTTTCTTGTTTTTTGTTTGCCTTTGAGGAGGATTCTTCATTCTTAGAAACTGGAGAAGAAGACTTATTATTCTTCTTAGGCTTGGAGGGAGACTCACGGGCTTGTGCATAACTTTTCTTTGGTTAAAGCTAAGTTTTTTTCTTATCTTTGGAGATATGAGCCACCAAAGCTTGATTTGAAGAGCTAGAGAGAACATCTGGTTGGTTGAGCTTAGACTATTCTCTTATGAGAGAATCACAAAATATCTCAAAGTTAGGAATTTGAAATTTATCACTAAGGGCATCCCTTGATGCATAGAAAGTATATGCAAAAACATGAAAAGGACTCTTTAATTTTGACAAAATCAAGAAAATACATTCAAGATATTTTTTCTCCTTGCCACATGATTTTAATTGAGACAACAAGGACCTGAATTCAGCAAGATACTATTCAACAGAGGCATGCTCATTAGGTAATAGGGCTGATAATTTAGTTTCCAATTCCAATGCATGGAACTCATTGATACCTCCAAATACAGAAGCTAGTTTTTCCCAACTTTCTTTGGGAGTATCACATTCTTCAAGATGAAATAAAAGGTTTTTTGAAACATGCAACCTAATCAGTCCCATTTCTTCATCCAGTTTGTTCTTGTAGGAAAAAAATTCAAATTCTTTTGTAAAATTGGGTTGGTTTTCACTTAATATTTGCTACAACCCCCTATATTGTAGAAATTGTTGCATTTTTATTTTTGAGGTATGATAATTGTACGAAGTAAGTAAATGTATTATCCTCAACTCTGCCATAATATCAAAACTCAAAATTTACAACTACTGTAGAATGCCAAAAAAAATTCCCCAGTAAACAAAATACCAAGAAATGCCAATAATATTTTCCAATATTCTCTTTCTTACCCCCAACTAATAATCTTTTCCTAATTCTTATTTTACCCATCGAAAAAAAAAAATCCAATAATTTTGAGGGTTTTTTTTTTAACCCGATTTGCCAAAAAAAAAATCCAAAGAATTTCAAATTATTTTTAATGAGGGACCAGGCAAATTAAACCTTTTTAAAAAACCTTTTCTCCTTCTTTAAAATTTACGCGAAAATTTTCTCCTTTTTTGAAAGCCAAAACAACACATTCATAAATTCCTTTCTTTGTTTCTAAATACCCTTTATCCTTTTTTTAAAAATCACGGGAAAAATTAAAAAATGGGAAAATTAATTATGGAAAATTCCATCGAATATGAATGGAGCCTTTGAGAACTTATGGTAAATTCATATATTTGTTGAACAAAGCCTCGAAAACTTCCACACTCTTCTCCAATAGCTTCAAGGATTGAACAACAGACTTCAAACTCCTACAGATCTAGATCCAAAACTAGATCTTAAAAACTTTAAAACAGATCTCAAAGAGATGAGAATGGAGCTTACAGTATAGCTCTAGTACCATGAAAGAGTATTAAAATACCGAAGGATCAAAATTCAAAGCTAAACAATCCTTCTACCAAGAGATTGCAAGATGAAGAACGAAGAGAAACAAAATTCATTGCTTGAGAAAATGAGTTATACACAAGCCTAATTTATAGGAACAATAGAGGCTTCTGGAGATAGCTAGGAGATAAGACTGATGACTCAATAGATAAGGATAAGGCTGACAATGCAACTGATAATATTTCTATAATGTCACTATAATACCAAGAATGCCACTATAATACCAAAGTTAATTGAGTTGCACGAGGAATGCAGAGAAAAGCTCCTGAAAATGTTTAGGTGCACACACAACATTGCACAAACTATATTAGAGCTCCTCAGTCACTCCCATAGGCTTGCCTACTGACAATTGTAAAGTTTCAGTCACTTCCATGACTCAGGATCCATGCAACTAGGTAGAGGATGAAGGAAAAACACAACCAAGTCATCTCGAAGCTCTTCCAAACTTCAGGAACACCATCATGAGCTCTAAAACACACCTCCAAGCCTTTGTGACAAGTCTACAACTCATGAACAAGGCCAAGGACTCCTCCAACAAGTCAATGACATGGAGAAACTGGTACTCCAAACCCTTCATCAAGACCAACACCTCTAGCTCGTCAAGCAGCAATGACAACCTATCTAAACACCTCAAGCACCCAGAGTAGCATCTCCAACACTTCCATTAGCAACATCAAGTCATCCAACTTCCTCCAACACCTGTAGAGGCACCTCCAACACATGCAACCAAAACTCAACACATGTCGCAACATATCCAATGCCTCCAACACATGTAGAAGTATATGCAACACATGTAGGAGTAATCCAACCTCTTGTGGCAGAAACATCTTCAATCAATATGAAATGTCTAGAATCTATCTCTACTCAGTTTCCAAATCCATGTTGACATCAATGCTAACCAATAGGACCACTAAGCCAAACACTCATCACACATCATGAGGAGGACTAATCATCATCAGGTAGACATAAGGAATATGATGAAAAACACCAAAACCCTATTGACATAAATGTAAATACTAAAATGCCAACATATTCTTAACGAAATTTTCTTACAATACCATAAGAAAATTCCATGGATTACTAATACCACATGACCAAACAAACCATAACTCATATTCATATGACATTTTTTTAATTAGTCAGTTAATTTAAAATGAAAAAAATGTATAACTACTTTTAAGATAAATCTCAACCTTTGATTTATGACTATTACTAAGAATATTCCAAGTGTGAATGATGTACTAGTCTTACAATTGATTAAAGATATTGCAATAAAGTAAATGTTTCTATTTATTTTAAATCATTATCATCCATCTAATAGGTTTTGATAATTAAATTAAAAATATGGAAACCCTATTCCAAAATAGACATACCTCTAAGTTTAATAAAGAGGATAATAACTATATTTTTTTATTTTAGCATGAAAGAGAGAGATATGGTAATTTTAGCTTGAAGACTAAATACAATTGTTTACTTTACGAAAAGGTGTTTAACCAATAGTAAGACTAGTACCATCATGCACACTTATAAATGTTATGAACTCCCCAAAAAAATCCATAAATTTCATCTGCGTCCCATTTCACGGTTTTTTTTAAATGGATAGAGAAATATTTAAATCAATGAAAATTCAAACACAAAACAAAAATTCTCATGAAAATCAAGAGTAAAAAGAGTAATAAAGTCACAAATAAAAATAAAGTCCATATTTACTCCAAATCTACCAAGTGCAGAGAGGGACCAAATTTATCAAAGATGAAAGCTTCTTGTTGAGTGCAAAACTTGAGGAAAAAATTGCACATCCATAGATTTTATTCCTCTGAGGAAATTTCTTGTTGAGTACATAATTTGAGGAAAGGTTTACACCAAGAGACATATGATTCCTCTCATTACTTAGTAGATCTATAGTTAGTATGAATCTATCATCATTCTTAATACCATTATTTATATTATACAAATTTCACATCTCTATGTATATAATTCTTCTCTTTTTTATTTTATTAAAAGCTTTATTTAATTTGTGCAATATTTTTAGTATTAGTTAAGATAGAGAGTTTGGTCCTTCTTGTTTTCTGATTTAACTATAAAAATTAGTTATAAAATTAAATTAAAAGAAAATATCTAATTTTATTTTGATTATGAAATGAGTTATGGATTTTTTGGCATGTGATATTGATGAGCCATGGTATCATAATAAAGCCTATTCACAATTTAATAATCTCCATGGTAAAATGGTAGTGAATATACATGATTAAGAATCTTGTTATATTGTAAGGTTACTGTAAGTGTAAAATTTTAAGTATGCTTATTAATTAAATTTAAATATGATAACAAAATCATTATTTTAATTTATATGGTAAAATACATCTTAATTTACCATATATATATATATATATATATATATATATATATATATATATATATATATATATATGCTTATTTTCAATTATATGTTTATTAATAAAATTTATTAAGTTTTGATATGCTTATTAATTATGAACTCTATGTTTGAAATATCATCCTTATTAATTTTATTTTTATTACTTTTAACTTTTCTTTTTTTAATTATCCATATATTTAAATGTTGACACTCATTTATGAATAATACAATATCTCCCTGATATTGGGCTATAGAGTGAATCTCGGCACAATAAAAAATGAAAGGAAAACATATTGATTAATTTGAAAAAAAAGGTGAAATTATAATTTACATATATTATTTAACAAAAAAAAACAAAGAGAATGACCTTATTTATAAAAATCATCAAAACAAAGGAAATGACTTGAAAATGCAAAGGAGACATTGCAATTAATATTTAATGATGAAGAAAAAAATGTTTGGTATGATAATATCATTAGGATACATATTCAATATCAAAAAGTAAGGTTGGCTACTACGCTAATCCTCGAACTCCCATCATGGAAAATTGTAGGGATTAATATTTGTAGGTGGACCAATTTTTCATGCTTTTTCCTAAAAAATATAGCTATTTTTTTTTCTAAAAAAAATTTAGCCAAATCTTATAGTATAAAATCATTTAACCCTAAAACTTGCCAAAATTTTATATAGAATGATATAAAATAATTAGAAACATAAATACTTTCATGAAAATATTGTCAAACATTTTATAAGTTACATATTAGGGACTAGTAATATTTGTCAAGTTTTTTAAAATTTAAGATAAACTTCCATCCAAAATAATTCCTTTACCCCCATAAAATAAAAACTTCAACATATCTAAATAGTACAATCAATAATAAGAATCCATCTACATGCTTCAACAAAATGGTAGGAAAAAATGGTTTAGATATTAGTGTCGAAAATTCTCTACCTAAGAAGTGTTGAATTATATTATTGGCCTAGATCCATCTCAACCACGAATCTATGAAGCGCCAAGAGGGATAAAATATTTTGCGGTGCAAACCTCTTTTTTTAGAGAAACAATTGAGGAAATGTTTACACCTCAAGATATTTGATCCCTCTCGACACTTGAAAAATCCAGGGTTAAGATGGATCTAGGATGGTTTAGTCCTATGCAATCACAAAAAAATTGTTGAATGTCTAATTATTTTGATCATATTAAATATTATAAATATTTCTAAGATTAATGTTTATCCAATTTAATGTTCTTAAATTGTCAGCATAAATTATCAACCAGGGAAGGTATATTGATGAAGCACAAGTGCATTGTATGTGATAGAAGTTATTTTATGTTGTTAAGATATTTATGTTACTGATAAGGTATAAATTTAGAATTAATATGGAGATGGTATTACTATGTATATTAGAGTATTGCCCCTAAAATTTGTTAGTTGGTTATTCTAAAATTAATCTCAATTGAATCAAATTTTGTGGATGGTTGGAGAGTGATCCTAAACTCTACTCTATTAAATTGTTTTTGATTTTATCTTGAATTTTGTGCTACAGCCAAACTATACTAACTATGAAAGCATATGAAAAAGAGATCTATTCTATCGAATTGGAATGATGCTTGAATTTAGTTGCCAAGGAAAAGGCTGTCACTCTTTAACTATTGTAGCTTCACTGAAACAAGAACTAAAATTGATAAGATAGAAAACAACCAAACTGTGAAATGAGATAGCTGAATTATACTAGGTAGAAAGCAAATGAGATGATCAAACTATATCAGGTAGAAAGAAAATGAAATAACCGAATTATGCTATGTAGAAAGAAAATTAAATTGTTGATGCAGATAACAGTTTAATCACGAATTCCATTGGACTACATCTTAAAACATAAAACAAAGCATCCATAATTTAACTCTAAGAAATCAAATGAAATCTATTTGCAATGAATGAAAGACCTGAACTGGACGTAGGGGCCCTCCACCAGATAGTTAACAATATTTAATAAATGCAGCATGGAAAGTAAGAACCGAAGTCTATTAATTGCAAACAGTTTTGATAGGATGTTCTTCAAAATTTACATATAGCGGCGCGCACCAAAACACAGAGCGACCATTGTACTTATATCATTTCTTCAAATAACAACATGAGAATTTTAATCCTACGTATCTTCATTACGATCCCTATTAAACCAAAGTATATCACTTAATCATGGATTTGCTATTTGGAAAATCTAATTGATAATATTTTGTGGAATTCAGACTCTGTTCCAGCATATGATCTTGTAGTTGACTTTGAGGTTGGCATTACAGTGGGATTTTCTTGAAGGATTAGCTCAAGATAATAGGAAATAATCCATGGGGGGATCATTCTTCATCTATCCATATCTTCTTTTGCTGAGCTGGTGCACTCGAACCCTATCAACAATGGAGGAAGTTGCGAATCTGTGGACTAGTTGCAGAATTAGGTCAATTTCGTAGCTGAATTCAAACTTTAATAAAACAATAAGTTATATAGAAAAAATATGAAAAAGAGGACATGTAAGTGCTTACCTTAAAAAAAACATATGCTTATTGCATTTAGTTAGATGATAGGAACAGGAAAAAGGAAGAAGTATAGGCAAAAAGGGTGTCAAAGTAAAGTAGTCCTTGGACTCTAAATTCCCCCACACTGGAGGTTTTGTATGTGCTCATACAATTTATCATTGTCATTCTCTTGTGCCTTCTGGTTATCACATTCCGGATTCACTGTATTCTTCTTTCTGGCAACCACTGGCATTCTTGGTTTCTTCATGAGGATTTTATATTTTAGGTTGATGATTTCTCTTTGCATTTCCCTATTTTCTTTCTTCAACTTCTTGTTCTTTTTGTACCATAAACTCAAGTGAAGAATAAGTTTGTCGCTCTTTGTAATTTGAATTCCATTCTATGCTTCCAATGTCTGATTTTCATTTTTGAGGTATCTCTTCAATATCTTTAGCTCAAAGATCTCTTTCTCTAAGGCATTAGATGCTAAAGGTTCTTGTGGCTCATTGAATTGATTACTTCCATCTCCTCAACTTTGTATTTGACTCTTTAGTTGTTGATTCCTTCTGTTCTAATGTCTCTATGTAGTCATAAATTTCCCGTTGAATAGGATCAACACCTGGACTGTGTACTGGACTTCCTGGAGGTGAACTGAAGGGGGGTGATGACACCCTTGGTGATAGTTTTGGTGATTGTTCTGGAGAGTCTACAAGGTCTTTATTCTTCTCCTTTACCTCAAGATCGATATATTCTGTAGCTCATGAGACTGCTTGTTGAACCGTGTTCAATCTGGTACTTCTTCTTAGACCTGAGGTTGGTAATCCCTGAGTTTTCTTCTTTTTAGATTTTGGATCCTCTTTCTAAGGAATGATCTTGGTTTGGGATAAATCCTTTGTTCCTTTGCTAGCTTTATTTCTTCTAAGATTCCCCTTTTTCGTTTTCTGAAAAATATCTACTATGGGTAGTTCATCCTCTGATAATTCCTGTTGAGACTAGTGTCCTTGTTCTTTTATTGTTTCCATTTTTCTCTTCCTTCCCCTGAGGGTTTTACTACAACTGGGCTATTTAGGAGTTATTTCTTCAAAATGATTCCTTACTAGAAAATTTTCCCAGTTGCCACCTATACTTTGAAGGTGAAACTCAATCAAGATATTTATGAATCCATGATGGTACATGGTATTGCCTATGAATTGAAATTTCTTTGAACATTCATGGAAATTTTCTTGAGACTGTGCAAGAATAAATATGGAAGATTCATTTGATGTTCCTCAAGAAAATTCATCATTATCCTAATGTGGTAGAAAAACATGTATCCAAACTGACCTTCACAAGTAATAAATTTATGAAGTACAAGGAGAAAATTCCTCCATTTACTCTTAAGGGTTGTACTAGAAATACCTTTTTTGAGGATAGTGGTGTCCGTGTTTGTATTTTTCAAGAAGAATTTCCAATATTCCCCATTGATTCCTCTGTTTTTAAACCATTTTACTCCACTTCTGGGTAATTCGGTAGCTACTACAATCAGGTACTTTGTTATGTTGAATTGGATGTGTCCTATCTAAACCTCTGTTCCATCAAAAGAACATGCACAAGTTTTCGTTACCCCCCTGCGGAAACCATCAAATTTCTCTATCAATTGTAACCATGATACTTTCTGCAACAGCTCCCTGGTCTGAGAATATCCTTCCAAGAACTTCTTTCCTCCTGGTTCTGTCAGAAAATAACACCCATTATGGAAGATGCTTCATCTCAAGGACTGTTTACTTAATATGGAAAAAAATGGTGTTGCTAGGGTTTCGTTCAGTGGCGAAGGAGAGGATAGGTGAATTCAGAGAAAAGAGAGAATAAGTGAATTATAATGAAGGCTGCAGAAATGAGTTAACTGTTAGAGCGCATTTAAAATAATGATTCGACGGTTACTTCAATAGATTCGGAATGGGGACAAGGCAGGAGTTCGAATGGTGGATTATGATGATTTTGACAAGATACCATCACCCATGATTTGTAATGGTTTCATTTTATTTCGGTTGTGCTATGTCCTCTTAGTTCATATATGCAATATATTAATCCTCATTCTAAAATTAAAGTATAACATACCTTTGACTGATTTGCTAACCTTATTTGTTTTGATATCTTCTGCAGGTACTTTACACTATCAATTATTCTTCAATTCAAGTCACTAAGTGTTCCTGTCAAGATGGCTACAAAAGTCTTATTAGAGCTGGAGAAACTTTTCTGAGCTGCAAAACGTTACTAATTTTGTAGCCGAGGAAAAAAACTTTAGGAAAGGGGAATTTCTTTTTGGAAAATAGAAAATTTAAGGTGCCAACATGAGTTGTTTTTCACTTCAAATCTTTTGTATAAGCATGCAACAACATGTTGGTTTTCATGTTTATATATATATATATATATATATATATATATATATATATATATATATATATATATAGATAGATAGATAGATATAATTTTTTTTTATGTATATATAGGAAAATAAAAATTCTAAGGTGGAAAAGAAGAATTATTCTCAACCATCTTCAATTCTGAATTATCTTGGAAAATTTTGACAAAATATTCTTTTGTCAATGGCTTCTGATAAAGTCTAAGTCAATGTCCATTCACTAAAAGAGGAATCTTTTCTTCATCAATAGTCCTGATTCTAATTGAATCATTATCAAAGACATTTTCAACTTCATAAGGTCCAAGCCAGTGGGTTTGGAATTTTCCTTGGAAATTCTTGAACTTTGAATCCAAGAGTAATGCTCAATCTCCTAGATGAAATTTCCTTTCTTTAATGTACTTATCATGCCATCTGGACCTTTGTTGCTGAACTAGGCTGGTCTTCTAGAGGGCTTCTTGTCTTATTTTATCAAGCTCATTAAGTTGTATGAAACTTTGCTTTTGTGCTTCTGGTAAGTGAAGATCCAATTGGACTACTATTTTATAGGTTTGGAATTGGAATTCTATTGGAAGTAAGACCTGCTTCCCATAAACAAGTTCATAAGGTGTATGCCCTGTAGTACTTCTCCATGTAGTTCTATAAGTCCACAAAGCTTCTGGAATCTTTTCTTCCCAGTCCTTCCTATGTAAGTGTATAGTCTTGGTAAGAATTGATTCAATCACCTTATTTGTAGACTCAACTTGTCCATTGGCTTGTGGATGGTATGGAGTGGACTTTCAATGTTTGAATTTGTACTGCTCCACAAGATTATGTACTAATCTGGATGTAAAATGTGTTCCTTGATCTGTTACAATTTCTCTTTGAACACAAAATCGAGTCAAAAATCCTCAAAGATAACTGAAACTACAACATTTTTAGTAGATAAAATAAGTGCTTTAGCTTCTGCCCATTTAGTGACATAATCACTACATACTAGAATATACCATTTTTCTTTGAAGGTGGACTGATTGGACCAACAAAATTTAGTGCCCATTTTTTAAATGGTTCAATGAGTACCTATGGCTATAATGGAATTTCATTTGAAAGAGTAGGTTTGCCCATTCTATGACAACTGTCACATCTTATAACATATTCCTTGGTATCTTTGAAAATGGAAGGCCGATAATGTCCTAAAAGTAGGAATTTATAAGAAGTTCTTTTGTCAAAAAAATGTCATCCACATGGTTCATCATGGAAGGCTTTAAGTATTTCTAGTATTTCATCCTCTCGAACACATCTTCTGATGATGAGATCTAGTCTTGTTTTGTATAATACTTCAGTTATCCATGAATAAGATGTGCTATTGTGAACTATCCTCCTCTTTTCTCTAGGAGACAAATGAAATGGAATTTTCCCTGTGGCTAAATATTTAGCAATATCTTCATACAAAGGTGATTTATAAGATACTATAGAAAGATATTCATAAAGAAATTTATCCTCTACAGGTTGATCATTATTATCATTCTGAATTCTAGATAAAAAGTCAGCAATTGTATTCTATTTTCTGGGTCTATCTAGAATGGTGATGTTGAATTCTTCTAACAATAAGATCCATCTAGTTATTCTTCCATTAGTGATTGGTTTATTCATTAGGTATCTAATGGAAGAATGGTCTATGTGAATGAAAGTTTCATAGCCAATTATATAATCTAAGAATTTTTTAATGGCATGAACTACGGCTAAAAACTCCTTCTCGGTTACAGTATAATTTAGCTCTATAGGAGTTAAATTTTTACTAGTATAATAGATTGCATAAGAAGTAAGGTCTTTTTTCCCTAACATAGCTCCTAAGGCTGTATCTGAAGCATCAGTTGATATATGGAAAGGAAATTTCCAATTAGGTCCTTTTAAGATAGGTGCTTCAGAAATTCTCTTTTTCAAATTTCAAAGGCAACTTGACAATCAGAATTCCAACTGAATTCATAGTCCTTGGTAAATAGTTTAAAGAGTGGAGATGCAATTTTTGTGATGTTTTATATAAACCTTCTATAATATCTTGTATAACCAAGAGACATCCTAACATCTCATTGACAGTTTGGCATTGATAATTTAGAAATGGCCTCGACTTTGGATGAGTCTACCTTAATTCCATCTCTTGAAATATGGTCACCTAAAACAATTCCCTCGTTAAACATCATGAAACATTTCTCATGACTTAATGAAAGATTTGTTTCTTTACATCTTATTAAAACTTTTTCTAAATTTTCAAGTGCTTCGTTAAAAGAATCTCCATAAACTATGAAATCATCCATGTACACTTCCACACAATCAGGAATAAGATCAAAGAAAATTATCAGGATTTCTCTTTGCAATGTTGCCAGAGAATTGCATAATCCAAAGGGAAGTACTTGGTAAGCATATGTTCCCTATGGACAGGGGAATGTGGTTTTTTCTTGATCTTCAGGTGCCACCTAAATCTGCTTATATCCACTAAAAACATCCAAGAATGAAAAATATTTTTTTCCTACTAATGTGTCTAAGACTTGATCTATGAAAGGAAGTGGAAAGTGGTATTTTAATGTTGATTCATTCAATTCCCTGTAATCGATGCATAGTCTCCATTTTCCTTTTTTATTTGGAACGATTACCAAGGGTGAGACCCACTAACTTTCTAATAGCAGATAGATGAAATTTACATTTAGTACTTTTTACAATTCCTCCTTAACAGTTTCTTTTAGATTTGGGTTCATTCTTCATTTTGGCTGTTTAACTGGTCTTGCACATTTTTTGATGTAGATATGATGTATGCAAGTTTTAGGATCAATTCCTCTCATATCATTGTATTCCCATGCATAAGCAGAAGGTTGTTTCTGTAAGATTTCTACCAATTGATTCTTTTGTAATTCTTCCAATCTGTTATTAACATACAAAGTTTTACCTGGAAAATTTTCTATTAAATAATTCCCAAATTTCTCCATGGAGAGCAATGATACTTGTTTAGATGAGAGATATTCATTTTGACTATGGTCATAATGTGAGGAAGATTCATCATTTTCAAATAGATTTAAAATTCGGTCCTCCTCTCTTACTTGTTCAGTAGCGAAAACAGGTTGTATATAATCTTCATCATCTATCCATTCCTCCTTTTCGGTTTCTATTGTTGTTCTTGCAGGTGGGTATAATGTAAATTTCTTTGTAGAATTTCCATCTGAGATAAACATGTCACCTGATCTACAACCGATGAAAGCATCATCTGTAGCTAACCAAGGTATTCCTAGGATTAATGGATGTCCTCCTAAATTATCATTGGGTTTTAAGACCATGAAATCAAAAAGATATTCCCAAGAATCTATGGATACACAAACATCTTCCAACACACCATCGAGTTTAATCACAGACCTATCTGCTAATTCTAATAGTGTTGGTGTGTATTGAAGGTTAGGAAGCTTAAGTGAATCCATAACTTGTTTACTCATTATGTTTATGGCTGCTCCTAGATCAATCAATGTGTTTGGTATTTCAATTCCATTGATGTGAATTTTTACAATGGGGCTTCCTGGATCTAGATATTCTTGGGTTGTTGTTTTTCCCATCATGATGTCTATAACTTTCCCGACTAATTGAATTCTTTTTATGTCTTTTTTTTTTTATTCTTGATATTTGAGTACTTAATTCCTTAATCGTTTTTGCAAAGATTAGTATTTCTTTTATGGCTTGTAATAAAGGAATTTTGATAAAGACATTTCTTAATTCATCCATCATATCATAATTAGGAAATGTGATTTGTTTTTCTACTCCATCAATTTTCAACCATTCAGGGAAAGGTGGTCTAATTGATATCAGGGTTGTTCTATAACTAGAGTATTTATTGGAACATTTTCTATTTGATTATTCTCTTTTTGAGGGAGAGAGGTATCTCCTTCTTCAGATTGATTTTTATTTTTTTGAAGATTTGTTCTTGCTTCCTGAATCACAATGGGGGATTTTCTTTGCAATACTCTTCCAGACCTTAATTGAACATTATTTAGATCTAGTGGAGTTATTACATCAGTTTGAGGATTTTTCCCTTCCATGTTGTACACAGGCTGTTATTACATTTTAGGATTTAAAAGTGGTTGAGCGGGTAGTTGATTTGGTTTTTTGTGCAAATGGTAGCGAGAGTTGTGGATTTTGACTCTGAACTTGGACTTGAGGTAATTGATTAGCTTTACGAATTTTATTAGATTAGGGTAGGAACTGTGGTGGAAGATAGTATGGTGAATATTGTGAGCATAATCCCCATAAGGGTTTTTCCATCCTTGATTCCAAGATTGTGATTTTGGCTGAGCCCAAGGCTATTGGATTCCAACAATTTTCTGAAGTTTGACCAAATTATTGTGGTGTGAAGCCTTATGGTTGATTTGGTTGGGAGTTTTTCAAGGTCTCTTGAGGGTCTACCTGTTCTGATATTCCTTCATCATTAAATATATCCTTGAGACCTAGTAAAGAAGTACACTCCTTAGTATCATGGTTATCTGCACATATGGCATAAGTTCCTATAGATTTTGAATCTAAGGGACACTTTCTTAAGGCATGTTTTTTCCAACATCTAGGATAGAAAATGGATAATGCAACATTTTTAGATTTTTGCTTGTTCTGTATTTTAAGCGTGTCTATCTGTTCACTTATACTCCCTAAAAATCTATCTTGAAAGTTTCAAGAAAGCTTCCTAATTCTTCCCTACTAACTGTCCCAACTACAGATTTATTAATTCTTGATAAGAGAGGGTCTCTAGGACTCTTTCCAGCTCGTGCTTTACCCGTTGAGGTATCTACACATAGATCAAAAATATTTGCAAATGATAATTGAGAAATATCTCCTTTCCCTATTAAGTTAAGGGGATCGATCCATTCATCTTTGATAGCTTTGATCAAGAGGGGTTTCAAAGTTTCCCCATCCAAATTATCCATTTTTCTCTTTTAATATTATAGACAAATATCTCTACTAAGTCTTCAAGATTTTCATCTTCCTTTTGTGTCATTTTGAAGACTTCATCTTTAAGGTAACTAGGCATACAATAATCTCTATATTTTCCTAAGAAAGCCTCTTTCATTTGTGCCCATGTTTTTATAGAATTCATTCCTAAACTCATGAACTATTTTAATGATGAATCCTTTAAGGTAGCAGGGAACAATTTTAGTTTTTGAGAATCATGCAGATAATCATATGATCTTCATAATACTTCAAATTCAAAGAGAAATGTCTCTAGGTCTTCATTTCTTTTTTAGTGCAAATTAGGAAGAATAGAAGGTGAAATAGTTTTCATTGTGACAATTGTATCTTCATCGAAAATAGGAAATCCAAAAGGATCTTGATTTCCTCTACCTCTACCCCCTCCTATATTCCTATCTTCACCTCCTCCTCTACCTCTATCACCTCCAATCCTATTTTCCTCACCATTGACATTGTGTACCTCTCCTTCCCCTTTCCATGACAGATTCCTCAGAACTAATGTAAACTTCTTCTGACTTTTTTCGTTGCTCTATCAATGGGTGGCCAAAATAAGTTTCTTGTTCCTCTTCTTCACTAGGAATTTCTAATTCTTATCCTAGAATATTTTCACCAATGGAGGATAGAAAAACTACTCCTATAATTGGGGATGTAGGATTTTCTGTTGGCATTATGATACAAGTGCTGTCCTTGATTGAAACTCACACAGATGACAGTCCAGAGTGCAACAAGTTAACAACAAAGGATACTAGAGATTGAAGAAAGAGAGCACTGGTTCACTTTTTCAAAGTAGCATATACATGTGGGAACACAAATCAAAAAGAGCATATACATATACATGCACTTTCACAGAAGGAAAAGCATGTATGGGATGGAAAATCAAGGTTTTGGTCCATGGTATTGACCCTAGGTATTTGGTCCAAGGTATTGGTCCTAAGTGGTTTTGGTCCAAGGTATTGACAACGGGCCTAAAGCTATATAAAGAGGAGAAGATCATAAGGCCAAGTATGCAAGCAATAAGATTCTAAGGAATACTTCTATTTGAAGTATATTTTATGTTGCAAGGTTATGTTTGGGACTAGATCTGAAATATTCATGTGCACCTTGAGTTCAATATTGGATTAGGATCATGAGACCTAAAATGACTTATTCTTGAATGATCTAATATTGGTTGAGACTAGATCTGATGTTTTGCACCTGTTTTATTCGTTATCTATCATGATCTAGGTTTGTCTGAAGTTTGGAATTGCAGCAAAGTTCTGAGTCAATATTTGCAGATCTATATGTAGGTTTGTCTCAGCCAAAGAGCGTATACATGCAGGTTCTGTTCTTTCAAGTAGCATATACGAAAGAAAAGCTTCTTTTTCAGATCTCACTGTTCTATTTGATCAAATTCTATAGTTTTACTGTTGTTTGTCAATGAAGTCTTCTTAGATTTAAATGTAAAATAGAATGCATAAGGAGGGTGGCATTTGGTTGATTGAATGTATAAGTGAGAAGAAGTGATCTTTGTCCCTGCCTATGTAAAGATCTGTAAGTTGAAAGTAGATATTCAGTATATTGTTGGTTGGTACAAACTTGATTCAAAAGTTTATGTTTGCAGTAGTTTTGAAGGTATACGCAGGTTTGATTAACGAAAGTAGCCTATACACGCAGTTTGGGTTCAGCCAAGTAGCATATGCACTCTAATTCATGATTTTTGAGGTTACAGCTGGTTCTGAATGATGATGTATGGTTCTGGGCTCAACACAGTGTTCTGGTGTTAGTGATCTGATTGTTCAGATTAACTAAATGTTGGTTGATGTAGTTTAAGTTTAAAAAGTTTTTGATGGGTCCAGTATGAAAATTGGATGAAACGTGGCCTTTAGATTTTGGTGTTGTGATCCAGGAGTATCCAGTCTGAAAATTCATGAAACGTGGTCCCTAGAAGAAGAAAGAAGGTCATAGCCTTTTGTAGGTCGGCGCCTACGTACTAGTAAACATATTGGCTAGTACAAGAGCTAGGGGGTTGCAGCTCTATTCCAGTAGAAGCTGGAAAATGAGAGAAGGTTGTAGCCTTCCATAAGTGGGTATCTTCATACTGGTATGAGTCTGCACCAGTACAAGATGGTAAACATATTTTCTTATTATTAAAAGAAGACAGAGACGACAGCAGCAGGTGGTTTTAACCCACATTGGGTTTCCACCATAAATCTTGGTGTTCATGTGTGTTTCTTATGTGTGATGCTTTATTTTTCTTTTACTGCACTATCCAATAAGTTACTGATGCACTGGTTTAAGATCAACACATGATAAATTGTCAAAATCACAAGTTCCTTGGATATACGCTCATTTCTTTAATCACAGTTGCGTGTACACACTAGTTCACTTCACTGAAGTAGCATATATAAATCTGTTTGGGAAATAAAATTATTGATCCCATAATATTGATTCACCCCTCTCTCAGTATTATTTCCAACAATTGGTATCAGAGCAGGTCCTTTAGATGAAGCTTGATCGCTTGAAGGGAGATCCATCAAGATGAATAATCATGAAAGCATGGGATCCATCAGACCACCAATCTTCGATGGGAGCAACTTTGTTGATTAGAGAATAAGAACCACGACCTATCTACAATCATTTGGAACAGATATCTGCGAAATTGTGGAAGGAGGATATACATTTCCAACAACAATTCCTATAGACATGGCAGGTAAAAAGCAATATGAAACCAATTCCAAAGCTGTCAATACTTTATTGGGAAGTTTGTCACAATCAGATTTTGTCAAAGTCATGCAGCTCAAATCAACCAAAGAGATATGGGACAAAATCATTCAGAGCTACGAAGAAGTCTCTCAGGTAAAATGTGCCAAGCTTCAAACTCTCAGAATTCAGTATGAAACTCTTAAGAAGAATAGTGAGGAGAGTATAGGTAGTTAGTTCTTATGTATAGATGAGGTTGTTAATTGTATGAAGAATCTGGGTGAAGAAATAAAGGAAGTTACCTTAGTTGTGAAAAATTTGAGATCCTTGTCTGCTAAATTTGAATCAAAACTGTCTACCATAGAAGAAAAATAGGATCTGCAGAATATCACTATGACATAGCTTCATGGAATCCTAACTTCTTTTGAGATGTGGAAAGGAGGTCCGTTAGATATGAGAGAAGTCGCATTTAAAGCTTCAACAAAAGAAAAAGAAAAGGAAGAACACAATGAATTAGGACACATTTTAGAAGAAGAAGATGAGGTAAATTTTGTCAAGAAGCTTCAACAGGGTTCTGGAAGGTTCAAAGGTAAGCTACCTTTCAAATTCTTTTCTTGTGGCAGAGTTGGTCATTATGCTTCCACATGTCCTCATAAAGATAAATATGAAAAAGGAAAGGAATATGCAAAAGGGAATAGGAAACAAGTTTTGAATAGAAGGAGTTACTATACTCATGAAGATAGTGATGGTTTATCTAATAGTGATGAAGATGAAACTGGACAAGATTACAGACTTCTCATGGCTTATGATAACGATGATTTTTAGGATATTTTAGAAGCAGATAGTGACGGTTTATCTAATAGTGATGATTATAGACTTCCCATGGCTTATGATGATGATGATTTTTTGGATGCTTTAGAAGAGGAAAACTTTAATGAAGAAATCTCTAAACTCAAAATCTGTTTAGAAGAAAATAATATGATCATAGATACCTTGACATGCCAACCTTTTGAAAAAGAAAAACACAATGAAAAACTAGAATGTGAAACTGTGAGTCTAAGAAAAGATCTTGAGAAAACAAAATCTCTCAAACTTAGATTTGCTAAAGGATCAGAAAATTTAAATGAAATTATCAAAGTTCAGCGTTATCCTCTGATAAAGACAGGTCTTAGATATACTAAAGAAGCATCTCAATCATAGAAGCTGTCAACCTCCACCAAAATCTATCTTGATGTAGCAAAGACCAGTGAACAGTATGACAATCGTCGACAAAGGTATAAAGTTGATCACCAGGTAAATCATACTCAATTTTCTCCTAGGATGAATATCAATAGAAGCCATAACCAACCTCAGGCAAATCACACTCAATTTTCTCAAAAGATCAATGATCCAGGTGGCTCCAGGGACATGCACAGGACAAAGAGGGCTTATGGAATCTCGAAAATCAAAGTGATCAGAATGTTGTTGAACCGGGACCAGAGCGTAGATCTCGTCATCCTCATCACAATGATGTGAATGGTTCATCAATCCGAGCTCGTACGAGAAAGGTAGATCTCTTCAAAGATTGACATTACAGGGGAAAGTGGGGTCCACAGTGTGCCACATGGCATGCCAGTGAGCAAGTGGGACCCACTTAACAGCCCACCAACCACTGATACATGGCATTACATCGTTGGCCTCTTTACTCCTGCAAAAGACACAAAAGAAAAAAACACATGATATTGAAATATCTCATAAAATATAAAAATAAACATATAATAACCAAAATCTATATATTAACCAAAAAATAAAAGAGTTAATATATTAAGGTTATTGTAACAAACAAATGTCATATATTAGAAAAAGGGTTCATATGCCACTGATATTTGAATCAACGAATCCATTTAAAAAAAGTAATAGTGTGGTTATGTTTGGCATGGTGTATAACCATATGACACCAAATTTAAAAACAAAACACACATTTAATACATCAACGCATTCAAACGTTAACACCCCATTTAATGCTCCAATGGCTAAAGCCCTTAATCGCATGTTGTTCCAACAAGCGCGGGAATCATAACAAACTGCGCAGCATAAAAATTAAACAATCAACCAATTTTGGATGGGGCAAAGGATTTGACACCGCGACTTCCGCCCTCTTAAACTACTCCACCACCAACGTGCCACAACGGCATTATTGCTAACTTCACCCAACTGCAATTATAAAAATCATTTAGTTCATTTACAATGGGGGAAGGAAGACATGACATGGTTTTCAAGATATGAATTTTTAATTAATTTTTGTAGGTGGAACCATGACTCTAGAAAGACATAGGCAGAACCATGATTGAGTGAAATTTTAGGAGGGTGAAATTTTGCCAGTGTCCAAATTGGACAAACTTTATGTCGATCCTACACCTCTCGGTGAAATGAACCCGATGGTACAATCAATTTCCTGATCGGAGTAGCAGATCTGCAGATGACCTAGAGGAGGGAATCTTTGAGGAATCTAGGGGAATCTAAAAGATTCCTTAAGCCACAGATTTTCACTTTCTCAAAATTCAGAAATTTGACAGTCGATTTTACACTATTCGATGCCACAAATCTGATGGTGCATTCAGATTAACCATTTGATCATTTCACTTTTCAGCCCCTTTTCAAAGTGGAGTGTAGGTGTCAGCATTCAACGTTTGAGTAGTCCTTTCCATGAGATTCGACGCCGCGAGATAGATGATATGGCTAGCTTCAACAGTTTGACATTCGTTTCTTCAGATGGCCCCAGGATGTGAGGTATATGCAGTGTGTTCATGTACTTCTTTTTTCTATGCATTGTGCTGCACTAATCCATGTTTTATGTTTGATGTGGGATTGTGTTTTCTTACTTGTTTCATGATTACTTCTTGATGTGACGTCGAATCATCTATGAGATGTACTTCCTGTTATGTTGTTGTTGAGATCCCTTTGTCCTCATGTTGTTGGGTGTTATGAAACCAGCTCACAAAAAGATAGAAAAGATAGATCAATGCCTTATAATTTAGCCTCTTCGATGATGAAACCTCCTTTACATTACACAAATGAATGATTCCTTGATTATTCAAATGACAAAACCCCCTTTCTATATATAGGAGTCTAAGGAGTCAAAATATAACCCAGCCAACCTAACAATAATAATATAAAGGCAAAAATAAAAATAGAGGGATTCTATGGGGCATAGTAATAACAATATGGGGACAATAGGGGCACAACAATATTAATAAGGGATACAACTACAATAATAATGGGGTAATCACTAGTATTGTAGGGACCTAACATGCCCCTCTCCTTCAAAAAAGTGTTGTCCTCAACGCTTGAGTAGTTTTGGATGCTTCTGTATAAAATTCTCATCCTCCCATGTGGAATTTTCAGCGGATAAGTTCTTCCACTTGATGAGATACTCCGAAATTGATCGATTTCATAGCTGTCGAGTTCTCGTTTATGTGATTGCTTCCGGTTCCAATATAATTTTTCCTTCCTCGTCAAGTTCTGGCAATATTGTTTGAACTGGGAGCTTGTCGCCTATAACCTTCTTTAAACATGAAACATGGAAAACTGGGTGCACTCGAGAAGCTGCAGGAAGCTCCAATTTGTATGCCATAGTACCAATCTTTTGCAACACCTTGTACGGACCATAATACTTTAGTGATAATTTATTATCCTTCTTAGCTTGCTTGAGGGACATTTGTTTATATGGTTGTAGCCTTAGGAATACCCAATCACCTACATCAAAACCTCTTTCGCTACGATGTTGATCTATCTGTTGTTTCATTATATTCTGCGCCAACACGAGGTTATCCTTTAAGAGTTGGAGTACTTGTTGTTGATGCTTGATGTGATGTTCCACTACTTGAACCTTAGAATTTTCTCTTAAATATGATGTGATGGATGGTGGCTGATATCCATAAAGTGCCATAAATGGGGTCATTTTTTTTGCTATATGGAGGGAATTGTTATACCACCATTCAGCCAGAGGCAACCATTTAACCCATTGTGTATGTTTATCATATACAAAGCAACGAAGATATCCTTCCAAACATTTGTTTACTATCTCAGTTTGCCCATAAGATTGAGGATGATAAGATGAGCTATGAGCTAACTGAGTACCGAGACAAGAAAATAATCCTGTCCAAAAATTTCCAGTGAAAATGGGGTCTTTGTCACTTACAATAATCTTTGGATTTCCATGTAGCTTTTGAATTGTTTCCATAAATGCAGTAGAAATTGTACTAGCTTTAAATGGATGTGATAATGCACAAAAGTGTGCATACTTGTTAAGTCTATCAACTACCACCATGATGACACTCTTTCCCTCAGACTTGGGTAAACCTGTGATAAAATCCATTGAAACCTCCTCCCAACATTGGCTTGGAATGGATAAAGGTTGTAATAGACCCAGGGTCTTAATTGTTTCAACTTTATTTTGTTGGCAAACCAAACATTCTACCAAAACTTTTGAATATCCAATTTAAGGCCATCCCAAAAAAATTCCTTCTTAACCCTGTGGTAAGTTTTTAAAAATCTTGAGTGCCCTCCTAAGGGAGAAGTGTGCAATTCCATAAGAATCTTTTGTTTGATTTGGGAATTCTTACATAGGTATAAGCAATCTTTGTACCATAACGAATAATTTTGCCAGCTAAATGTATTAGATGTACTAGAATCTTATTGTAACTTTCGAATAAGTGCCCATACTTCTTCATCATTCCTCCCTTGCTTCATGTATCCAATCTGGTTGGATAATAGAAACGGCGCACAACAATGCTTCCACATCCTCATCCTTTCTTGAGAGTGCATCTGCCACCACATTTTGCTTCCCTTTTTTGTAGATGATTTCAAAGTCATAACCCAACATCTTTGTGACCCACTTTTGTTGCTCTTCAGAGGATAATCTTTGTTCTAAAAAGTATTTAAGGCTATCATGATCCATTTTTACCTTGAAGTGTCTTCCCATTAGGTAGGGTCGCCATTTCTTAAGTGCATGTAGTATTCAAACATTTCCTTCTCATAAATATCTTTGTGTAAAAATTTTCCCTTGATTGGACGACTTTCAGAAGAAATGGGTCTTTCATCTTGCATTAAAATAGCACCAATTCCATTTCTTGAAGCATCACTTCCACAATAAAGGTTTTTGTAAAGTTTAGTGTAGCTAAGACCCGTGCTTGGCACATTGCCTCTTTAAGATGTTCAAAGGCCTTTTTGCTTCTGGAGTCCATGAAAATGCATCTTTCTTCAATAATTTTGTTAGAGGTGCTGCTATTCTCCCATAATTCTTAACAAACTTGCAATAATACCCTGTCAACCTGAGAAATCCTCGCAGATGCTTTATGGATGTGGGGATTTTCCATTCCTTAATGGCTTTAATTTTGCTAGGGTCTACCTTAACTCCTTCATGAGATACAATATGACCCAGATATTCCACCTCTTGTACTCCAAAGAAACATTTGGATCTTTTTGCATATAATTGTTTCTCCTCCAATAGTTGTAGCACCCTATCAACATGATCCTTCCAAGACTTGTTGAAGATTAGTATATCATCAAAAAATACTAACACAAATTTTCTAAGGAAGGGTTTGAAAATGGAATTCATCAAACCTTGAAATGTAGAAGGTGCATTGGTAAGGCCAAAAGGCATGACCAAAAATTCATAATGACCCTCATGAGTTCTAAATGCTATTTTCGGGATGTCTTCAGTCTTCATTCTGATTTGATGATATCCTGAACGAAGATCCAACTTGGTGAAGTGAATTGATCCATGCAATTCGTCTAGTAATTCATCAATGATAGGAATGGGAAACTTATCTTTAATAGTGAGCTTGTTGATCTCCTTATAATCCAGACACATGCACCATGATCCATCCTTCTTGTGCACCAATACTACTGGAGCATAGAAAGAACTTTGACTAGGTTGAATTATACCAGCCTCTAGAACTTTTGCAACCATACGTTCAATTTCACTCTTTTGGGAATAGGGATATCTGTACGGCCTGATGTTTGGAGGAACACTTCCTGGAAGCAGATGAATAGCATGATCATGATCACGAATAGGTGGGACAGCTTTGGGAGTCTCAAATACCTTGGAATGATTGCCCAAGACTTTTTGGAGATCTGGATAAATAGATGATTTCGATGTGGAAACATCTAATGAACATAATTGTGCACTTACACATCGTTGTTCCTTTTTTAGAAGCTTTGTCATACCGTTAGAGTTGAGTATCTTTCCCGGTTTCCCTGTAATACCCCTTAATTCAACTTCCTTTCCTTCCGTAGAAAATTTAATGAAAGGTTCTTGAAAATTAAAAGCTATTGTACCCAATAATTGTAGCCATTGGACTCCTCATACAACATCAGCACCTCCCATTAGAATGGAAAGCATTGGGCTACTCAATACATATTCTCCCATGGATAGCTTGATATTATGGCACTTTCTAGAGCAATTTATTATTCCTCCATTTGCAACCATCACTTGAAACTTTGGTGCTGGATATAGGAAGAAATTCAATTCTTTTGCTACCTTACAATGAATAAAATTGTGGGTACTTCCTGCATCAATCAACACTATTACCTTTTTCTTCTTGATTTGTCCTTCTATTTTGATGGTTTGAGGAGTGGTAATTCCCACCAATGCATTACAAGATATGGTCGAATTCATTTCTTCTTTATCTAGGCTTTGTTCCTGGAGCATACCCTCTTATTTTGACCTTTCTTGCTCCTTTTCTTCTTCCTCTTCACAATCTATGTAGAATAATTTCTTCTCAGCACACTTATGACCTTTAGTGTATTTGCTGTCACAACTGTAACAAAGCGCTTTTGCTCTTTTTTCATCCAATTGTTGTGGTGTCAACCTTATAGGTTGCGGAAGACTAGGGCCATAACGCTTCCATCTTTATAGTTGTGAGTGGTATGCTTCCTGGTTGCCATAATTGTGATTTCCATTTTTCTTGCTAACCTGAATGCCTTCTCTAATGAATTAGGTTCCCAAAGGCAAACATCATCTTGGATATTATCCTTTAAAGTCCCTCTGAACACATTAATCCTATGCTCCTGTAGAATATTTTTTACCCTTATGTTCAATTTTTGGAACTCCTCAATGTGCTCCATTATTTAACCCTTTTGTTTGAGACTTATCAATTGGCTAAAAAAAGTGTTGCTTTTTGTATCATCATAATGTGTTGTCAATTCTTCCGTAAAAATTTCCCAAGTGATAATTTGTTTATAAGAGAAAAGCCATTGATACCATACAAACTGATTTGGTTCCAAATATAAATTTGCAATACATACCTTTTGTGTGTTTTGCACATTATTGAGATCGAAAAATTGCTCCATCTGTAATATCCATGTTGTGGGATCCTTGCCATCAAACTTCCTCATATCGATTTGTGGAATATGGTGGGTCTTCGATCCAACATTAGAGTCTATGAAATCATGATTAAAATTTATTTTTTTTGCATCATGAGTTTCCTTTACTACCCTTTCACCATTAGTAAGTATTTCTTGTAGAAAATTTGTCAAATCTGTCTTCAAATCTGCCATGTTTGTCTTCAAATCTGCCATGTCTATCTTCAAATATTTCTTCAAATCCATATTCAAATCATCCATCTTAGCTTCAACACCATTCATCTTAGCTTCCACGCCCTTTATCTTAAATTCCACGCCATTTATCTTAGCTTCTGTTAGCTTTTGTGAGAGTGACATTTGTTGCACTTGGTCTTGTAATTTTGATATATCATTTAGTATTTCTTCCTCTTCTTCATGAGTCATGCTAGAGATTTCAGGTTGCTTTCTAGGTGTTTGCATTTTCTTTCCTTGGGGAATCAATTAATGATAATAATTCTCTACTGTGCCCTTTGAATTCCTTCAAAATAATTTTTCAAACCAAGCTTAAGCAAAAATTTAAAAAAATCTACACACCCTTTTTCACTTTGTAGGAGCTCGATATTGCCTCTGATGTATCTCTGTAATTTCAGATCATCCAGTTCTAAAATTGTGACTGGTAGTAGCGCTCTGTGTCCTCTTTCCAATGCCACCAGTCGAATCCAAATTCGATTCTCCAAGGAAGAGTTATACCAAATCTCCCACAGTGACATGAATATAGACTAGTTCAGTAAAGCGAACTTGTATGACATGCCACGTGTCCCTGTTTCGACCTTTGGCTATAAAAAATATACACAAGAAACTAGAATCCGTCTTCTTTCTGTACTTTCTTACAAAATTTCAATCTGATGCTCAGAGGGAAAGTTATGACGATTTTCCCCACGTCGCCTGTTTGGAATGTAATTCAGGATTCTGCAAAAAGATCAACTTCCTTAGATCATATCTCCACAAATATAGTGCAAAAAACTCTGAAATTCAGACTCGAGATTTAGTGCAATTTCGTCTCAAATGGGTTTTTTTTTCTCTTCTGAAATGTCGCAGAGAAAAATTTATATCCAAAATTCCACGATGACCTATTTGGAGCAGTGAAACCCTAGAATCCAAAGCTCTGATACCAAATGTTATGAAACTAGCTCACAAAAAGATAGAAAAGATAGATCAACGCCTTAGAATTCAGCCTCTTCGAGGGGGAAACCTTCTTTACATTACACAAATGAATGATTCCTTGATGATTCAAATGACAAAACCTCCTTTCTATATATAGGAGTCTAAGGAGTCACAATATAACCCAGCCGACCTAACAATAATAATATAAAGGAAAAAATAACAATAGAGGGATTCTATGGGGCACAGTAATAACAATATGGGGACAACAGGGGCACAACAATATTAATAAGGGATACAACTACAATAGTAATGGGGTAATCACTAGTATTGTAGGGACCTAACATTGGGATACTCATGTTGTCGCCATGTATGTCTGAGTCGAGATCCCTTTTATGCCATGTTGGCGGGATGCTCATTATCATCATGCATGAGTTTATGACATACTGATAGGAGTCCTTTTTGAATGAGAGTTCCCGTAGCGGAACATCTCTTGGAGCCACTCATGTGTGAGGGAATTTTCCTTGTATGATAGAAACGTCACCTATTATGTACATCCTCACTATTGGCAGCACTTAATGCAACGACCTACACCATCTTGACACTAGGGCCCAAAGATGTAGTCCCTCCTCGACGAACTCCATTATCAACGTCTTGTTATTTTATGTTGCTAATGATTGTCATGTCCCTTCTTCTTTACAGCATGCATTTATGTTCCTTTATGCTATTTTAATTGCAATTCTAATCACATCATGAAAGCAAAAGATCTTGGTTAAATCCAGGATTTGAGTCAACTCGGATCAAGTTTGGTATCAGAGCATTCTTTGTGTGGATTTCAATCACAAGTGTGAACAATGGATTGTGCAGCGATAGAGGATGAAAAAGCAATGTACAAGACCATGCTCAAAATTTCCAAAAGGGTCGAAATAATGTATGAAGCTCTAAAAAAAGAGATACAGGAAAAGGAACGATTGCAGCTCCAGTTGCGAGCCATAGAAGAGGCCCTAGAAGAACTGAAGCACAACAAACAAAATCTTCAAACAGAGAATGTTAAATTGAAGATGCTTCTACAAGAAGAGAAAGAGGAGAAACGTAGTTTTCTATGATAGTAGCAAGCAAAGGACGAGGCCTTGGAAAAGCTGCAGTGTGACCCATGTGAGGTAAAAAGTAGTTCTCCGAATTCATATATGTTTCCTTATGATGATTTCGCTATTTTTGGAAATCATACCATAGGAATTGTCTCCAAAATGTTGAAGAGAATGGGATATGAAGGAAAAGGCTTGGGCATAAATGGCTAAGGGTTTGTCAACCAATCAAAGTAGAATAATTATGCCATCAGGCGATGCGCCAAGAAAGACAACAAACCACTAACAACAAATGATGAGAAGCCCTCATCAGTTCTTTCCAACTCGATACGGAATGCAAAAGATGTTGATTTCTTTTCAGTTTTGTCTTCACATAGTATGATTCTTGTTGGAGATTTGGAGATCCCAATCACTTGTTGAAGAAACAATGATATGCCGGCCAAACATTATTTTTTCTTTGACAAGTGACAGAAACACAACATCACTATATATTAACCAAAAAATAAAAGAGTTAATATATTAAGGTTATTATAACAAACATATGTCATATATTAAATTTTTTTTTGTCAAAACAAACATATGCCACTCATATTTGAATCAACGAATCCATTTAAAAAAAGTAATAGTGTGGTTATGTGTGGTATGGTGTATGACCATATGACACAAAATTTAAAAGCAATATAACACACATTTAATACATCAAGGCATTCAAATGTTAAGACCCCATTTAATGCTCCAACGGCTAAGGCCCTTAACCACATGTTGTTCCAACAAGCACGGGGATCATAACAAACTGCGCAGCATAAAAATTAAACAATCAACCAATTTCAGATGGGTAGAAGATTTGACACCGCAACCTCCACCCTCCTAAACTACTCCACCACCAATGTTGCACAACGACATTATTGCTAACTCTGCCCAACCGCTATTATAAAAACAATTCAGTTCATTTACAATGAGGGAAGGATGAACACGACACGGTTTTTGAGATATGAATTTTTAATTAATTTTGGTAGGTCGAACCATGATTCTGGAAAGACACAGGCGGAACCATGATTGAGTGAAATTTTCAGGAGGGTGAAATTTTGCCAGTGTCCAAATTGGACAAACTTTATGTTGATCTTACACCTCTCGGTAAAATGAACCTAATGGTGCAGTCGGTTTCATGATCTGAGCATTAGATCTTCAGATGACCTAGAGGAGGGAATCTTTGAGCAATCTAGGGGGAATCTAAAAGATTCCTTAAGCCCTAGATTTTCACTTTGTTAGAATTTAGAAATTTGACAGTCGATTTGACACTGTTCGATGCCACAAATTTGATGGTGCGTTTAGATTTTCCATTTGATCATTTCATTTTTTGGCAACTTTTCAAAGTGGAGTGTAGGTGTCAGCGTTCAATGTTCGAGCAGTGCTTTCCATGAGATTTGATGCCACGAGATTGATGGTATGGCTAGCTTCAGTAGTTTGACATCCTTTTCTTCAGATGGCCCCAGGATGTGAGGTATATGCAGTGTGTTCACATACTTCTTTTTTCTATGCATCGTGCTACACCGATCCTTGTTTTATGTTTGATGTGGGATCGTGTTTTCTTACTTGTTTCATGATTCCTGGTTGATGTGACGTGGAATCATCTGTGAGATGTACTTCTTGTTATGTTGTTATTAAGATCCCTTTTTCATCATGTTGATGGGATACTCATGTTGTCTCCATGTATGTCTGAGTCGAGATCCCTTCCATGCCATGTTGGCGTGATGCTCATTATCATCATGCATGAGTTTATGACATACTAATAGGAGTCCTTTTTGAATGAGAGTTCCCGCAGCGGAACATCTCTTGGAGCACTCCTACGTGAGGGCATTTTCCTTTTATGATAGTAACGTCACCTCTTATGTACATCATCACTATTGGCAGCACTTAATGCAGACACCTACACGATCTTCACACTAGGGCCCGGAGATGTAGTCCCTCCTGGACGAACTCTATTATGAACATCTTGTTATTTTATGTTGTTGATGGTTGTCATGTCCCTTCTTAATTACAAAATGCATTTATGTTTCTTTATGCTATTTTAATTGCAATTCTAATCACATCACGAAAGCAGAAGATCTTGGTTAAATCCAGGAATTGAGTCAACTTTGATCAAGTTTGGTATTGGAGTAGTCTTTCCATGGATGTGAATTCCAAGCGTGAACAATGGAACATGCAGTGACAGAGGATGAAAACGCGATGTACGAGACCATACTAAAAATTTCAAAATGGGTGGAAATAATGTATGAAGCTCTACAAAAAGAGATAGAGGCAAAGGAGTGATTGCAGCTCTAGTTGTGAGCCACGAAAGAGGCCCTTGAAGAACTGATTCGCAACAAACAAAATATTCAAACAGAGAACGTTGAATTGAAGATGCTTCTACAAGAAGAGAAAGAGGAGAAATGTAGTTTGCTATGATAGCTGCAAGCAAAGGATGAGGCCTTGGGAAAGTTGTAGCGTGACCCGTGTGAGGTAAAAAGTAGTTCTCCAAATTCATGTATGTTTCCGGATGATGATTTCGTTGTTTTTGGAAATCATACGACAAGAATTGGCTCCAAAATGTTGAAGAGAATGGGATATGAAGGAAAAGGCTTGGGCATAAATCTCCAAGGCATTGTCAACCCCATCAAAGTAGAAGAATTACCCCATCAAGCAGGACTTGGGTATGTCAGCAAACATATTGGTGAATGCGCCAACAACAACGGAGGATGAGAAGCCCTCATCAATGCTTTCCAACTGAACAGGGAAGTTAAAATATGTTGATTTCCTTTCAGTTTCATCTTCACATAGTATGATTCTTGTTGGAGATTTGGAGATCCCAATTATAGGGATAAACATGAGGCTCCTTACCAGGATGAGGTGCAAGGAGGAAAAAGAGCTTGGTGTTAATAAGCAAGGCATAACTCAACCATTGGAGGTTGTGCAGAGACCTCAATTTGTAGGCTTCAGATACACTGAAGGAGAATGATCGAAGGTGTTAGATTCTTCTGAGACATCGTCAAAATCATCGAGGGAAGATAATGAGGGGAACACATCCCCATCATCCCATGGCAGTTTCCATTGTAGGGAAAGAGATGAGGCAAGCTCTCATCGCCATAATGACATCAGAGATGACAAGGAAAGCTATAACCAGTCTCGATATTCGAATGTTCATTTCAATTATATTCATGTTATTAATGATGGACATAAAACATGGCATCAAAAAACATGTGTCTTTTGTGGATTGCATAACCATACATTTTCTAAGTGTTGGAAAAGAATAGCAACACAAACAAAGATTAGGTGTGAAAGACCCTCTCAATACCAGGAAAATAAATAGGTTAAGAAGATCTGGAGGAAGAAGTTGTATTGCAGCCATTGCAACAGAGGTGGCCATGAAAGAGCCACTTGTTGGAGGCTCCATCCAGAGCAGTGCCTGAAAGACAAAGTGTCCATGCATCAACCAGATGAAACAATTGTTCAACAAGAAAATCCACCACAGGGGGATGACCCATTCACAGCGATAAGTGAAAAATGGTTTCTAGATATGTTAGCTTGTCATGGTCATGCTTTTGTAAATCATTTGTTGCATTTTAAAATGTAAAAGTGATGATGTGCTATCTATAACTTGTTAAGCAACAATGATGTTTGGTCTTATTTTGTGTTGCATTTTACACTCTGAAAGTCATGTTGTGGTTCCGTCACTTGTCAAAGAAAAAATTGTGTTTGGCGTTATTGTTGTAAATCATGTGTTGTAGTGATGATGTGTTTTCCATCACTTGTTGAAGAAACAATGATATGTTGGCCTTGTTTTCATAGCTGGGGTATTGTTTCCATTTTGATGTAAACTTGACCACTGAGTATGTGTTATAAACTCGTGGCAAGTATGGGATGCTTGGTGTAGTGCCCACTCTAGTTTCCTGACCCTATTATGACATTATCAAAGATACTTTAGTCTATCAGGAACTCAGGTTGAGGATCCAGAAACGTGACTCTATTATTACTGAATGTGAAGGTTATGTATGTTGTCTATTAATATTATGATTTCGATATAATTAATGTTTATGTGTACTCTCTATTGGTATCATGATGGTGATATTAGTAAAGGATAGAAATGTTTTCTATTGATTTTATAATGATGATAGCTTTGATCTATATGTATGGTTCTATTAAGGTTATGATGATGCTAGCCATGATGGAGGTATCCCCTATGTTAGCTACTTACATTCGTTCTGGTTCACAATGAACAATGATGTGAATGACTAGGTGATGGTAATAATGCTACTATGGCAATGACTAACACTGAGAAACCTAGTTACTGATTATTATTGAGTATGGTAGGAAACCACCAAAGGCACTCGCACATGACGAGTTAACGACACCTGGTCTGATGAAAATTTATATTATTTTATCTTTGAAATTCTAAGTCGATTTCGAAACCTGCTATATATGTTTATCTATATTCTGATGATATGTTAATGGTTACAGGCACAGATTAGTTGCTTGGCCGAATGACTCACATATGGGTGATGGGGTTGTACAAGTGGATGAAACTACATGGGAGGGGTGGGACAGTGTCCCTGATCTCACCCACTAGCACTGCCGCCATGACTTGGGTTGGAAGGGTTGAAACACCTTCACCTTTAAGATCATGATGCCACGAGGGCAAGTCCCAAAGTTGGGCCACTCATGAGGATTTTACCGGGGGCCGCGCATCAAGGCGGATTCCTTGATCCCCAACACCATTAGTCTCACTATAGCAGGCAACATAAGAGATGATAGTGGTCTAGGACGTTGCACTTATACTTTCCCCTCATAGTCATTGAATGCTTGAAGGGAAAGTGGCGTGGCACCCTTGGAACTTCAAGGGAATTTCTTGAAGGGAAAGACCAACTTGGCACCCTTGGCATCACAAATAAAATGTTAGGTGTGGCACCCTTGGAACTTCAAGGGAATTTCTTGAAGGCAATGACCAATTTTTCACCCTTGGCATCACAAATAAATGGTTAAGTGTGGCACCCTTGGAGCTTCAAGGTAAGTTCTTGAAGGGCACGACCAAACTTAGCACCTTGGAATCATTAAAAATAAATAAATTAATAAATATAATCAAGAAATGAAAACTAGGTAAATTTACATCAAGGGTAAATGATGTTAGAAACCAAGGTAATTAAATCAAGAATAAAACTTGGGTTAAGAGGATCATATGAAGAATAAAATATTTTATCTTAAAAACTCTATGCTCCCCATGTTGGAAAATATCAGGTAGATTATGTTGTTTAATTAGGTAAAAAGGGAACGAGGGACATAATTGTAAGGATAAAGATTAATCCTAAACTAATTAAACCTAATTATGAGAAGAGGAAGGTGAATTAAAATAAGAATAATAAATTAAATTTAGAGAAATGTAGAGAACCTCCATGTGGCAACAACCAACATAAGAATATCCATCTAAGATATAACTTGAGTTAAATTAGGGGGTAGATAGTGGATCAAATCTTGACTCATTAATTGACTTTAGAAATGAACACAAATTAAGGAATAAAAAGGGGGATAAAGAGGTAGCTAGGAGAAGAAATAGGAATTTTGCTGAGGTAAGGAAAATATTACCTTTAAATTAAAATTTAAGTAAATAATTTTGGGAGACCCTTGTTGAGAGACTGACACATGGGTGGGTGAATAATCAAGCTATTGAATTATAAAAAAAATTAATTATGCATGACATGCCAAGTGTCACCTATGAGGACTCCTATAAAAGAACGGGCAAGCCATGGGAGAAGGGGGACTTTTGGGAAAAACCATATGGCTAGATGGATGAGACTATGTCAGAGCAGTGATTACCAAACTATAGTGAGTTTGGTGAGATAGAGGATTTTAGAGAGGGAACTCTTGAGCCAAGGAGTGCTCTCCTCTACCAGCTATTACATTCCTCCATTGTACAACCCCATTGCAGCTCAGGGGTCCGCGGGGAAGAAGAGTACCCAAGGAGTAGGCTGGGAGGTTAATCAGTGGGTCATCGTATTCGGATCAAGTACGTCGTCATTCACCCTCGGAGGTGACCGGCAACAAGGGAATAGCAGTAACAGTGAAGTAAGCAGAGTCTCGTCTTCTGGTGAATGGTACATATGTGTTGCAATAATATTTTGTATGATTGCTTTATGGTCTTAGTTAAATGTATGTAAATGTTATGATATGTTTCCTGAAACAAATTTTAGGAATGTGTTAGACAGTGCTGAATAAATTTGAATTCCCATTGTGTTTCTCTTCTGGTTGTATTTTGCTGTGATTTATATATAGAAAAAAAATAAAGAAAAAAAAAACCAAAAAAATATATAGTATGGATGTTGGTTCTTACACTTGGTATCAGAGCTATGTTGAACCCTTGATACCTATGGGCCCATGCATGCATGACTAGTTTTGTTAAAATAACTACTACATTTATAATGTTACGGTTGTTGTTCCAAACCTGAGCAACGATGATTTCTGTTTTGTACCCTCATAAATGTTTTTTTTAATTACCATAGTGGTCATTGTTGAGTGCTCATGGTGTCTCTCAATTGAGATAATCGAGGTTTAGAGCGATTTCTACAATTCCTCTGTTATTTTCACAGCGTGCATTGTTTACCAAAGCACAACTCTCAACACCCTGAGGTTATTGGCTTGGCCATGATTGCTTGTCCGTGTATCAGCCTTTTGTGGTTAGACGTTGCTATCGGCAGTTAAAAGAGAAAAAAATAATTGTGTATGATTGCGTGTCAGTTAATCATCCTTTAGATGGGCGTCACTTTCATGTTCACTAATTTAACCATAAAAATAAAATAAAAAGAAAAAAAAAATTGTGAGGGAATTGGTGGGAAACGACATCTTAGTGAGAAATAGAGCAAATTAGTATATCCAAAGATCTTTCTCCGTTTGATATTTATATTTCATTTTATTTCCGAATATTTACTTAGCTAAATAAAATAAATATCATAAAATTTATCTTTAGAAAAGCAACAAAAGGAAGTTTCAAAATCTGAGTATTTGTAAATAAATAAATATCATAAAATTTTTCGTCGAGAATCCAAATCTCTAAAAAAAGAAAAACCAGCCATGGGGTTAGCACACAATGATATGGTTTTAAGTGCTTCAATAGTTGTTCGAGTGTTGTGTAAGATGAGTGCGAAGCCCAGGCTTGCCTTGCGCTTCTTTCGTTGGGCCCAAGGTCAGCCCGGGTTCGAACCCACGACCTCAACCTATTGTACCCTCTTGCATATATTGAGCCGTGCGGGTCTTGATCGGTCGGCGTATGGCATTATGGAGAGCATTGTTAAAACCCAATGTTGCGATGTTTTAGAGTCATTGATTAATGAATACAGAGACGAGGACATCTCTGCTAAGCTTCTTGATTTCTTGCTTTGGATTTATACGAAGGAAAGGCTAATTGAGGACAGCGTTGCTTTGTTTTATAGAATGATTGATGTTGGGATTATGCCCAGCATCCGAAACTGCAACAGGGTTCTGAAGGTCCTGCATGATTCGGATCGTATAGAGCAGGCCCGAGAAATAAACCGACAGATGCTCGACAGCGGCATTTTCCCAAGTATTGTAACGTTTAATACGATGTTGGATTCTTTTTGTAAAGAGGGGAATGTGCAAGAGGCTCTGGATTTGTTGGTCGAGATGGAGATGAAGGGATCTTTGCCTAATGATGTGACTTACAATGTGCTTATAAGTGGTCTCTACAAGGATGGGAAATTGGATAAAGCCAAGCAGCTGATGCAAGAAATGCATAATACAGGCTTGAGTGTTTCAGATTTCACTTACAATCCTTTGATCGATGGACATAGCAAGAAAGGCAATATGGTTGAAGCTTTTCGCTTGAGGGATGAGATGGCAGAGAAGGGTCTTTATGGCTGTGCTTTTCAAGGGAAATCTGACCATTTATTTATGTAAATAAAATAAATATCATAAAATTTGCAGTGGAGGATCCAAAATCTAAAAGAAAAAGAAGAAAGCAACCACTATGTTTGCAGAAATTTCAAAATCTATCCGAGAGCCTAAGCAAATTCGACCCAACCATTGGTTGTTGTTCGATCATGGATGTATGAATAGTCTTTCCCTTTGCTTCATCAATTAATTACTCTCTCCCTCAACGTTAATCCACCCTGCTTAAAGCAAAATCAGTGGCCTGTATCGATTTTGCCAAAGTGTTGTGCATATGAACCTGAAATCAATTAACAAATCTATAAAATTCTAAAAACAAAGTATGAGAGTAGCCTCCAAAGCTTGATCTCTCATGCTAGGAATTCACCTCCAAGCGATATTTTTGGGTTCTGTTGAAGTCAAATTCTATCCTTTCATTCTAATTTTGGACTGAAATTACTCCTTTAAGTTTCCGAAGGCGCCTCGATTTCATCACGTTGTCAATTTTCCATTGGAAACCACTCGTGCTATTCTCGTGCGGTCAAATTTCGTTCCTGCATTCTTTTCTCTCGAATCCCACATCGTTCAGACTCTTAAATGGATCGTTTTGATGTCATGCATATTGTGTATGGAAAACTGATAGATTTCGTTTCCTGATGATAATTGCTTCTTATTACCTGGCATCGACTTATTGGGCAAATCAGAAACCATGCCATGAAAATCCTGCAGATAGAAAATAAATTGAATCAGTTTCACCCTCAGAAATCTATAATTATTAATTAATTATGCCAACAATGCTTTGCATCTGAGATTTGGGCGAGATTTTGGAGATCTGAGTGTAATTATTTGACATAAATTGATTGGATTGAATATTCAAATTTCTCGGTGTTTTGGCGCTTAAGAATGGATTGGATTCTTTTTGAATTAAAACTGTAATTGTGGCAAAATCTATACAACATGGAGCGTAGATATTCCAATCACAAGGGTAACAGGAATTGGATGCAAGCTATACTCTAACGCAGACCCGTCGGGCATGAAACCTTCAACAGCGAAGCAATTGATTATAAACCTTATTGATCGAATCAGAGACGAGGTGAAATTCAAAAAACAAAAAAATTTGACGCAAATGTCACTAATTTCTCGTTTGCACAATAGAAAAATATATATTCGATATTAATTCCGCAAACAAAATAACAATATTTTTAGATAGACCGGATCTCAAAGTTATTTCGAAGAGCTAATGCAAGGCATCAAATTTGTTGACACATTACGGTTTGGGCCTGGGCCACGGTGAATAGGTCCGTTGATTTTGTAAAGCTTTAGTGGAACCTTAATATCTATGTAGGCCAAAGTTTGCTAAACAAAAAAAATAAAAGCAGAAACAAATTATACCCAATTTGATATAACCGTTGATAGAGTAAGAGGCAAATCTACATAAGTTAGTTCTTTTGAAATTACCCTAGTTTATCAACCAAAGGGCACCAGGTCAAACATACGGTGAGCATAATTTAGAATTCAATTTTTTGTTGATTCTGATGATATCTATTGCTCAAATTACTGACGGTGTCTATTTTTAAAGATGAATTATCTAAGATGACTCATGAATGAATTCATGTTTGAAGGCCCTGGATGTTTTTGTGGCAGAAGCATTGCTTACACTAATCCCATATAGAACCATTTTTTTAGTAAAAAAAAAAAAAAAATATGTTGATGATTGACAGCGAAGATTCATGCAGAATTGTACAACTTAGTAATAGGAGTACACTAGAATCCTGACTTAAGAAAAAAAATATCTATCCTAGTTATTTCATCCATGTGATAGTAATTGGAATGTTTGCCAAGCAGCTTAAATAGCACTCTTTACAAAATGTAAGTAAATCTTAAGTGACTACTTTTTGTTGAATATCGATCACTCTATCTTTAAGAAATATGACAACCTAGACAACCTACTATTTGGGATAATCACTCCTTTTATTTCTCATATTATACTTTATGTCACCAGCTATATAGTAGAATTGAAATAAAAATCAATTGCTTACTGCCTTCACTGAACAAGAGGTTTTCTAAAATAAGGCGTCCACATGCACATGGAAACAAATATATTGATTTGAAAAAACAAGCTATAAAAGATAAAAGTTCAGAGTCCGAATTCATAATACCTCGTAATGCTTCTATTATTATAAGTAATACACCTTAATCTGAAAACCAACGAGGAAAAGGAACTTGCATTCAACATTGTTTTCTGATGAAACAAAGGAAATGAAGGATTTATTCAAGTGTTGGGCAAACTAATTTAATTCAGTAACCAAATTGGAGACACATGCTATTGTATATACGTATTTGGAAGAACCTATAAAAAAAAAAGAAAAAAGTGAAGCTGGATAAAGTTATGATTTGGAAATGAAAGTTTAGGTGCTTAAATGCAATTTGGAATTTACAATTTCTGAATTAAATATGATGCAAAATTTCAAAAATTTATAACAAAAATAAAGAAGGTAAATTCCAAAATGCAAAATATGAAAAAAAAAAAAAATCTAATTCTAGGTCGAGAAATGAAGTATTTATACTCGAATGCAATCTGGAAATTAAAATTTGTGTGTTAATCTAAATGCTGGAAATCCAGAAATCAAAAGGAAAGAAAAACTAAATTTAATTTCCAGAATGTAGAAATTTAGATTTTTATTTTATGGTCTAAATTAGGTTCCAGGCAACTAAGCAAGGCTGGAAAATGAAATTTTGGGAATGAATAATGTACAAAAGAAGCAGAAAATTCATAGTAGAATTGCACATGTAATTTCCATATTGCAAATGAAGTAAAAAGAAGGTTCAAGGACTAAGTTTTTGGTGGTGAGAAAGGGTGTACTAGTGCTTCACTAACATCCTAGGAATCATCAAAAGTCTGCATATGTGCATGCTATAGAAATCCTAAGAATTGGAAGTTAAATAAAAACTTCAAAGCAATATCTAAACATGCAAATTTTATAATACTTTAAGTAGCATATTGTTCCTTTTTCCAGTCCATTCTCTTTTATCTTCTTAGACATCTTCCAAACGGTTGAACAATATTTTGACCCTACATTTGCCTATTCATTGGATATACTCCATGTAAATTTTTAGGATATCAAACAGTGCACAAACATTTTGTGATGTATCTGAATAAATACAACATTTGTAGAATAAATGTATATTTATATATAGAACTGCTAAAGCTACAGAATCAGAGACTCTGTTTAGGGTGGTATTGAAATATACAACTAAGAAGCCCTCATCCTTAAAATGAACTGGTTAATGCACATGTTTTATGACAGCTAAGGATGTTTAAATGTGCTTAATATATATATAATAATCTAATGATTAACAATCACCAGAAAATGATAATAAAATAAAACATAAGAATAAGTTTAACTAATGAAACTAGTTCCATCTCATTTCAATAAGTTGTCCTTTTTCGTCGTATAATACCAAAAACTTAATCTTGACTTCGTCATATGCTAATTTTCTTGGTTTAGGCTTTATGAGTGGTTGGATGTGAAGCATTTTAATGCTCTAACAATAATCAAGCCATTCTTTTAAAAATTAATAACGAGTTGAAAGTGCCACATTATAAATTGACATATGGAAATTATGTTTTATGTAGTAATATCTTGGTTAAATTTAATATTTACATCAATTGTATAGAAGTTTTATATACTGGTATGTATTAAAGAAAAGACAATAATTAAATATTGATTGCAAAAGGATGTTTTTTTTATGGGTACATGAAAAGTTAGTAGTGTGTTTTAAAATATTATTAAATTAATTTGTTTTGAAATTTTTAATAATAATTTGAATTAAATTATAGTTTTCATAAATATCATTATTGATATAAATATATATTATAATTTGGATATCATATTTTCAATAGGTTGCTATGATAATTTGATAATTTATTTAATTATTTATGCATGAGAAGGTGAAGTGGAGTGGTCACTGGTCACAAGTTGTGATCACTTAACAGTATCCTTGGGTTTTCTTTGAAAAAGGTTGGGATCTTTCTTTGGAGATGAACTTGAGTGATAGCAGGGATGTCACTATCTCTTTCTTGATAGGTGAAGTGTGGTAGGTGTTATAACCAATTTGATTCCTCTCGATCGTTTTGATTCCATTGAAAAGTATGTTTTCGATTAATTGGCATAATTTCCTTATTTAGAGTATTCTTCTTTATGCCTAATTCAATGCTTGATATATTATCAACTGCATGTTTAGATTCTTCCATTGTTAGGTCATGTGCCACATCATCTCTAACTAGTTGAGACACTAACATCATTGCTTACTAGGATATTATCTATAATTAAGTAATGTGGTGATGTTTCAAAGAGTTTCTTGCTTGGATGAACTCCTAGGAACTATTCATTGAACACTACATCTTGATGCACAATCACTTGCTTTGTAATTTATCTAATCATTTATTTATTTACAACTACTAATAAGAATGTTTTAATTTTTAGCACTTTTGACATCAAAGTCCTTCATCTTTTTGCTAGCTCATAAGCTTAAGTTTGCCATTTGAATTTCTTATTCTTACTTGTCCACCTCTTTCGACATTTTTCTGCCTATGGCCTAAATGCGATGTTACAAATTTACTAACAAGGGTCCAACTTGACACTTATTGAGATATTAGGGAAATATTGCAGAATAATCAGAAGGGATAACTTAGAATTTAAGACTTATGAAAATATCAAACGTATGGACAACTTTTGGAAAATTTATACGATCTTTTCTTCTACGACAATATTATTGCAACATCTATGACAATGAACTCTACCATATGCAATGATGATTATACAAATCACTTTGTGTTACATATTGTCCCCGATATTGTCACTTATATGGTCATGTAAACGTAGTTTGAAATGAACTACTATAATTGGAAGCTACAGGAGTACAGTGTGTGGACGACTTTACTTGGTTGAAAGAATCATATATTAATTGTACCATGAGATGAATATTGATTGTGATTATCCTGCCCTTGTTTTGTTGTTTCTTAGTCCATAAAAAATAAAAAATAAAAAAAAAAAAATAAAAAAAAAAAATAAAAAAAAATTGGGCTACAATGTTCCCCAGATATAGTCCTTTAGTTATAACAGAATTCGTGGTATAGATACCTTGGGAAAATTATAACCTGCCCACCAGAAGGTTAGCAAGAGTTTCAGGAAGGGTTCCTAGGATTATGTGTCGTCATTTTTCCTTTATGTTCTAAGGACTTCGGGACGAAGTCCATTGTTAAGAGGGGGTGTATGTAGTGCCCACTCTAGTTTCCTGACCCTAATATGACATTATCTTAGATACTTTAGTCTATGAGGAACTCAGGTTGAGGATCCAGAAACGTGACTCTATTATTAGTGAATGTGAAGGTTATGTATGTTGTCTATTAATATTATGATTTTGATATAATTAATGGTTATGTGTACTCTCTATTGATATCATGATGGTGATAGTAGTAAAGGATAGACATGTTTTCTATTGATGTTATAATGATGATAGCTTTGATCTATATGTATGGTTCCATTAAGGTTATGATGATGCTAGCCATGATGGAGGTATCCCCTATGTTAGCTACGTACATTAGTTCTGGTTCACAATGAACAATGATGTGAATGACCAGGTGATGGTAATAATGCTATTATGACAATGACTAACACTAAGAAACCTAGCTATTGATTATTATTGAGTATGGCAGGAAACCACCAGAGGCACTCACACATGACGAGTTGACGACACCTGGTTTGATGAAAATTTGTATTATTTTATCTTTGAAATTCTAAGTCGATTTCGAAACCTGCTACATATGTTTATCTATATTCTAATGATATGTTAATATTTACAGGCACAGATTAGTTGCTTGGCCGAATGACTTACATATGGGTGATGGGGTTGTACAAGTGGATGGAACTACATGGGAGGGGTGGGACAGTGTCCCTGATCTCACCCACTAGCACTCCCGCCGTGACTTGGGCTAGAAGGGTTGAAACACCTTTGCCTTGAAGATCATGATGCCATGAGGGCAAGTCCCAAAGTTGGGCCACTCATGAGGATTTTACTGGGGGGCGCACATCAAGGCGGATTCCTTGATCCCCGACACCATTAGTCTCACTATAGCAGGCAACATAAGAGATGATAGCGGTCTAGGATGTTGCACTTATACTTTCCCCTCGTAGTCACTGAATGCTTGAAGGGCAAGTCGTGAGGCACCCTTGGAACTTCAAGGGAATTTCTTGAAGGGCACGACCAACTTGGCAGCCTTGGCATCACGAATAAAATGTTAGGTGTGGCACCCTTGGAACTTCAAGGGAATTTCTTGAAGGGAACGACCAATTTTGCACCCTTGGCATCACAAATAAATGGTTAAGCGTGGCACCCTTGGAGCTTCAAGGGAAGTTCTTGAAGGGCACGACCAAACTTGGCACCTTGGAATCATTAAAAATAAATAAATTAATAAATATAATCAAGAAATGAAAACTAGGTAAATTTACATCAAGGGTAAATGATGTTAGAAACCGAGGTAATTAAATCAAGAATAAAACTTGGGTTAAGAGGATCATATGAAGAAATAAAATATTTTATCTTAAAAACTCTACCCTCCCCATGTTGGAAAATATTAGGTAGATTATGTAGTTTAATTAGGTAAAAAGGGAAGGAGGGACATAATTGTAAGGATAAAGATTAATCCTAAACTAATTAAACGTAATTAAGAGAAGAGGAAGGTGAATTAAAATAAGAATAATAAATTAAATTTAGAGAAATGTAGAGAACCTCCATGTGGCAACAACCAACATAAGAATATCCATCTAAGAGATAACTTGAGTTAAATTAGGGGGTAGATAGGGGATCAAATCTTGACTCATTAATTGACTTTAGTAATGAACACAAATTAAGGAATAAAAAGGGGGATAAAGAGGCAGCTAAGAGAAGAAATAGGAATCTTGTTGAGGTGAGGAAAATATTAGCTTTAAATTAAAATTTAAGTAAATAATTTTGGGAGACCCTTGATGAGAGAGTGACACATGGGTGGGTGAATAATCAAGCTATTGAATTATAAAAAAAAATTAATTATGCATGACATGCCAAGTGTCACCTATGAGGACTCCTATAAAAGAAGGGGCAAGCCATGGGAGAAGGGGACTTTTGGGAAAAACCCTATGGCTGGATGGATGAGACTATGTCAGAGCAGTGATTACGAAACTATAGTGAGTTTGGTGAGGTAGAGGATTTTAGAGAGGGGACTCTTGAGCCAAGGAGTGCTCTCCTCTACTAGCTATTACATTCCTCCATTGTACAACCCCATTGCAGCTTGGGGGTCCGCAGGGAAGAAGAATACCCAAGGAGTAGGCTGGGAGGTTAATCGGTGGGTCATTGCATTCAGATCAAGTATGTCGTCATTCACTCTCGGAGGTGACCGGCAACAAGGGAATACCAGTAACAGCGAAGCAATCGGAGTCTCATCTTATGGTGAAAGTTACATATGTGTTGCAATAATATTTTGTATGATTGCTTTATGGTCTTAGTTAAATGTATGTAAATGTTATGATATGTTTCCTGAAACAAATTTTAGGAATGTGTTAGACAGTGCTGAATAAATTTGAATTCCCAATGTGTTTCTCTTCTGGTTGTATTTTGCTGTGATTTATATATAAAAAAAAAATAAAGAAAAAAAAACAAAAAAATATATATAATGGATGTTGGTTCTTACACTTGGGTCATTAATTGGTCATGTAAGACAAGCATGTAATTTGCAAAATAATGTATTATAAGTTGTAGAGGTTGCAGGTGTCGGCTCATCGCTTAAGTCTTCGAAGAACAAAGGTGAAGGAGATGGAAGCGAGACCTCTTCAAGATGCTTGTGATGTAGACAAGGTGCAGAGAAGTTGCAGATTATTTTTCATGCTTTTGGAGGACCAAAAACTCCTTAGTGGGGAGGATTGATCCAGGTGGCTCCAGGGACACACACAGGACAAAGAGGGCTTATCGAAGCACAAAAATCCAAGTGATCAGAATGTTGTTGAACCAGGACTAGAGCATAGATGTAGTTGTGCTCATCGCAACGATGTGAATGGTTCGTCAATCTGAGCTCGTATGAGGGAGATAGAGCTCTTCAAAGATTGACATGATAGGGGAAAGGGTGGCCCACAGTGTGCCACATGGCATCCCAATGAGCAAGTGGGACCCACATAGCAACCCACCAACCATTGACACATGGAATTCCATCATTGGCCTCTTTACTCCTGCAAAAGACACAAAAGAAAAAACACATGATATTAAAATATCTCATAAAATATAAAAATAAACATGTAATAACCAAAATCTATATATTAACCAAAAAATAAAAGAGTTAATATATTAAGTTTATTATAACAAACGTATGTCATATATTAAATTTTTTTTGTAAAAACAAACATATGCCACTCATATTTGAAACAACGAATCCATTTAAAAAAAGTAATAGTGTGGTTATGTTTGGTATGGTGTATAACCATATGACACCAAATTTAAAAACAATATAACATACATTTAATACATCAACGCATTCAAACGTTAACACCCCATTTAATGCTCCAACAGCTAATGCCCTTAACCACATGTTGTTCCAGCAAGCGCGGGGATCATAACAAACTACGCAGCATAAAAATTAAATAGTCAACCAATTTTGGATGGGCAGAAGATTTGACACCGCACCCTCTGCCCTTCGAAACTACTTCACCACCAATGTGCCATAACGACATTATTGCTAACTCTTCCCAACTGCGATTATAAAAACCATTCAGTTCATTTACGATGAGGTAATGCAGAACATGACACTATTTTTGAGATATGAATTTTTAATTAATTTTTGCAGGTGGAACCATGCTTTTGGAAAGACACAATCAAAACCATGATTGAGCGAAATTTTCATGAGGGTGAAATTTTTCCAATGTACAAATTGGAAAAACTTTATGTCGATCTTACACCTCTTGGCTAAATGAACCCGATGGTGTAGTTAGTTTCCTGATCTGAGCAATAGATCTTTAGATGACCCAAAGGAGGGAATCTTTTAGAAATCTAGGGGGAATCTAAAAGATTTCTGAAGCCCCAGATTTTCACTTTGTCAGAATTCAAAAATTTGACAGTCGATTTGACACTATTCGACGCCACAAATCTGATGATGCATTTAGATTTTCAATTTGATCATTTCATTTTCTGGCCACTTTTCAAAGTGTAGTGTAGGTGTCAACATTCAACGTTTGAGCAGTCCTTTCCATGAGATTCGATGCCGCAAGATTGATGGTACGACTAGCTTTAGCAGTTTGACGTCCTTTTCTTCAGATGGCCCCAGGATGTGAGGTATATGCAGTGCGTTCATGTACTTCTTTTTGCTATGCATTGTGCTACACTGATCCCTATTTTATGTTTGATGTGGGATTGTTTTTTCTTACTTGTTTTATGATTCCTGCTTGATGTGATGCGTAATCATCTGTAAGATGTACTTCTTGTTATGTTGTTATTGAGATCCCTTTGTCGTCATGTTGATGGGATACTCACATTGTCACCATGTATGTCTGAGTCGAGATCCATTTTATGGCATGCTGGCATGATGCTCATTATCATCATGCATGAGTTTATGACATACTGATAGGAGTCCTTTTTGAATGAGAGTTCCCATAGCAGAACATCTCTTGGAGCCACTCTTGCATGACGACATTTTCCTTGTCTGATAGCAACGTCACCTCTTATGTACACTATCACTATTGGCGGCACTTAATGCAAAGGCCTACACCATCTTGAAACTAGGGCGTGGAGATGTAGTCCCTCCTGGACGAACTCTATTATCAACGTCTTCTTATTTTATGTTGTTGATGATCGTCATGTCCCTTCTTCTTTACAGCATGCATTTATGTTCCTTTATGATATTTCAATTGCAATTCTAATCACATCATGAAAGCAAAAGATCATGGTTAAATCCAGGAGTTGAGTCAACTCGGATCAAGTTTGGTATCGGAGTAGTCTTTGCGTGGATGTGAATTGCAAGTGTGAACAATAGAACGCGCAGTGACAGAGGGTGAAAAAGTGATGTACGAGACCATGCTCAAAATTTCCCAAAGGGTGGGAATAATGTATGAAGCCCTACAAGAAGAGACAGAGGAAAACGAGCTATTGCGGCTTCAGTTGTGAGCCATGGAAGAGACCCTGGAAGAACTGATAGCTACAAGCAGAGGAGGTGGCCTTGGAAAGCTACAGCATGACCCATGTGACGTAAAATGTAGTTCTCCAAATTCATGTATGTTTCCTGATGATGATTTCACTGTTTTTGGAGATCATATACAAGGAATTGGCTCCAAAATGTTGAAGAGAAAGGGATATGAAGGAAAAGGCTTGGGCATAAATTGCCAAGGCATTATCAACCCCATCAAAGTAGAAGAATTACCCCATTAGGTAGGACTTGGGCATGTCAGGAAAGAAGTTGGGGAATGCACCAAGATAGATAGCAGACCACCAACAACAGATGATGAGAAGCCCTCATCAGTTCTTTCCAACCCGACAAGGAATGTAAAAGATGTTGATTTCCTTTTAGTTTCGTCTTAACATAGTATGATTGTTTTTGGAGATTTGGAGATCCCAATTACAGGGATAAACATGAGGCTCCTTACCAGGATGAGGTGTAAGGAGGAAAAAGAACATGGTGTTAATAACCAAGGCATAACTCAACCATTGGAAGTTGTGCAGAGACCCCAATTTGTAGGCTTCGGATACATATAAGGAGAATGCTCGAAGGTGTTAGATTCTTCCGAGACATCGTCGAAATCGTCGAGGGAAGATAATGAGGGGAACACATCCCCATCATCCCATGGTAGTTTCCATTGCAGGGAAAGAGCTGAGGCAAGCTCTTATCACCACAATGACATCAGAGATGACAAGGAGAGGTATAACCAGTCTCGATATTCGAATGTTAATTTTAATTATAATCATTTTATTAATGTGGACATAAAACATGGCAGTGAAAAACATGTACCTTTTGTGGATTACATAACCATACATTTTATAAGTGTTGGAAAAGAATAGCAACACAAATAAAGGTGAGGCGTGAAAGACCCTCTCAACAATAGGCAAAGAAACATGTTAAGAAGATCTGGAGGAAGAATATGTATTGCAGCCATTGCAACAAAGGTGGTCATCAAAGAGGCACTTGTTGGAGGCTCCATCCAAAGCAGCGCCTGAAAGACAAAGTGTCGGTGCATGAACCAAATAAAACAATTGTTCGACAAGCAAAACCACCACAGGGGGATGACCCATTCACAACGATAAGTGAAAAATGGTTTCTAGATATGTTAGCTTGTAATGTTCATGCTTTTGTAAATCATCTGTTGCATTTTAAATGTAAAAGTGATGATTTGTTTTCCATAACTTGTTAAGCAACAATGATTTCTAGTCTTATTTTGTGTTGCATTTTACACTCTGAAAGTAATGTTGTGTTTCCTCACTTGTCAAAGAAAAAATAGTGTTTGGACCTATTTTTGTAAATCATGTGTTGCAGTGATGATGTGTCTCCATCACTTGTTAAAGAAACAATGATATGTTGGCCCTGTTTTCGTAGCTGGGCTATTGTTTCCATTTCGATGTAAACTTGACCACTGAGTATGTGTTATAAAATCATGGCAAGTATGGGATGCTTGGGTCATTAGTTGGTCATGTAAGACAAGCATGTAACTTGCAAAATCATGTACTACAGGTTGCAGAGGTTGGCTCATCACTTAAGGCTTCGAAGAATAAAGGTGAAGGAGAAGGAAGCGAGAACTCTTCAATACGCTTGTGATGCAGATAAGGTACAGAGAAGTTGCAAATTGTTTTTCATGATTTTGGAGGACAAAAAGCTCATCAGTGGGGAGGATTAATCCAGGTGGCTCCAGGGACACACATAGGACAAAGAGGGCTTATTGAAGAAAAAATATCCAACTGATCAGAATGTTGTTGAACCAGGACAAGAGCATAGATGCCGTCGTCCTCATCGCAATGATGTAAATGGTTCATCAATCCGAGCTAGTACAAGGGAGATAGAGCTCTTCAAAGATTGACATAATAGGGGAAGGGGGTCCCATAGTGTGCCACATGGCATCCTAGTGAGAAAGTGGGACCCACATAGCAGCCCACCAACCACTGACACATGGCATTCCATCGTTGGCCTCTTTACTCCTGCAAAAACCACAAAAGAAAAAAACACATGATATTAAAATATCTCATAAAATATAAAAATAAGCATGTAATAACCAAAATCTATATATTAACCAAAAAATAAAAGAGTTAATATATTAAGGTTATTATAACAAACATATGTCATATATTAAAAAAAAAGTTGTCAAAACAAACATATGCCACTCATATTTGAATCAACGAATCCATTTAAAAAAAGTAATAGTGTGGTTATGTGTGGTATGGTGTATGACCATATGACACAAAATTTAAAAGCAATATAACACACATTTAATACATCAAGGCATTCAAATGTTAAGACCCCATTTAATGCTCCAACGGCTAAGGCCCTTAACCACATGTTGTTCCAACAAGCACGGGGATCATAACAAACTGCACAGCATAAAAATTAAACAGTCAACCAATTTCGGATGGGCAGAGGATTTCACTCTGCGATCTCCGTCGTCCTAAACTACTCCACCACCAACATGCCACAACGACATTGTTGCTAACACCACCCAACCATGATTATAAAAACCATTCAGTTCATTTACAACGAGGGAAGTCAGAACGTGACATGGTTTTTGAGATATGAATTTTTAATTAATTTTTGTAGGTGGAACCATGATTCTGGAAAGACACAGGTGGAACCATGGTTGAGCGAAATTTTCAGGAGGGTGAAATTTTTCCAGTGTCCAAATTGGACAAACTTTATGTCGATCTTACACCTCTCGGTGAAACAAACTTGATGGTGCGGTCAGTTTCCTGATCTGAGTAGCACATCTTCAAATGACCCGAAGGAGGGAATCTTTGATGAATCTAGGGCGAATATAAAAGATTCCTTAAGCCCCAGATTTTCACTTTGTCAAAATTTAGAAATTTGAGAGTTGATTTTACACTATTCGATGCCACAAATCTGATGGTGCATTTAGATTTTCCATTTAATCATTTCATTTTTCAGCCACTTTTCAAAGTGGAGTGTAGGTGTTTGCATTCAACGTTCGAGCAGTACTTTCCAGGAGATTCAACACCACGAGATTGATGGTATGGCTAGCTTCAGCAGTTTGACATCCTTTTTCTTCAGATGGCCCCAGGATGTGAGGTATATGCAATGTGTTCATGTACTTATTTTTGCTACGCATTGTGTTGCACCGATCCCTGTTTTATGTTTCATGTGGGATAGTGTTTTCTTACTTGTTTCATGATTGCTGCTTGATGTGACGCAGAATCATCTGTGAGATGTACTTCTTGTTATGTTGTTATTAAGATCCCTTTGTCGTCATGTTGATGGTATACTCATGTTGTCGCCATGTATGTCTGAGTCGATATCCCTATTATGACATGTTGGTAGGATGCTCATTATCATCATGCATGAGTTTATGACATATTGATAGGAGTCCTTTTTGAATGAGAGTTCCCGCAGTGGAACATCTCTTGGAGCCACTCCTGCATGAGGGCATTTTCCTTGTATGACAACAACGTCACCTCTAATGTACATCATCACTATTCGCATCACTTAATGCAGCGACCTACACCATCTTGACACTAGGGCCCGGAGATGTAGTCCCTCCTGGACGAACTCCATTATCAACGTCTTGTTATTTAATGTTTATGACGATTGGCATGTCTCTTCTTATTTACAACATGCATTTATGTTCCTTTATGCCATTTTAATTGCAATTCTAATCACATCATGAAAGCAAAAGATCTTGGTTAAATCTAGGATTTCAGTCAACTCAAATCAAGTTTGGTATCAGAGCGGTCTTTGGGTGGATGTGAATTGCAAGCGTGAACAATGGAACGTCCAACGATAGAGGATGAAAAAGTGATGTATGAGACCATGCTCAAAATTTCCAAAATGGTGGAAATAATGTATGAAGCTTGACAAAAAGAGACAGAGGAAAAGGAGCAGTTGCAGCTCCAGTTGCGAGCCATGGAAGAGGCCCTAGAAGAACTGAAGCACAACAAACAAAATCTTCAGATAGAGAACGTTGAATTGAAGATGCTTCTACAAGAATAGAAAGAGGAGAAACGTAGTTTTCTACAACAGCCGCAAGCAAAGGATGAGGCCTTGGAAAAGCTGCAACGTGACACATGTGAGGCAAAAAGTAGTTCTCCGAATTCATGTATGTTTCCTGATGATGATTTCACTGTTTTTGGAAATCATACCACAGGAATTGGCTCCAAAATGTTGAAGAGAATATGATATGAAGGAAAAGGCTTGGGCATAAATGGCCAAAGCATTGTCAACCCCATCAAAGTACAGGAATTACCCCATCAGGTAGGACTTTGGTATCTCAGGAAAGAAGTTGGGGAATGTGCCAAGACAGATAGCAAACCGCCAACAACAGATGATGAGAATCCCTCATCAGTTCTTTCCAACTCGACAGGGAAGGTAAAAGGTGTTGATTTCCTTTCAGTTTCGTCTTCACATAGTATGACTCTTGTTGGAGATTTGGAGATCCCAATTACTGGGATAAACATGAGGCTCCTTACCAGGATGAGGTGCAAGGAGGAAAAAGAACTTGGTGTTAGTAACCAAGGCCTAACTCAACCATTGGAGGTTGTGAAGAGACCTCAATTTGTAGGCTTGGGATACACCGAAGGAGAATGCTCGAAGGTGTCAAATTCTTCTGAGAGATCATCAAAATTGTTGAGGGAAGATAATGAGGGGAACACATCCCCATCATCCCATGGCAGTTTCCATTGCAGGGAAAGAGTTGAGGCAAGCTTTCATCGCCACAATGACATCAGAGACGACAAGGAAAGGTATAACCAGTCTGCATATTCGAATGCTCATTTCTATTATAATCATGTTATTAATGATGGACATAAAACATGGCATCGAAAAAAATGTGCCTTTTGTGGATTACATAACCATACATTTTCTAAGTGTTGGAAAAGAATAGCAACACAAACAAATATTAGGTGTGAAAGACCCTCTCAACAGCAGGTAAATAAAAATGTTAAGAAGATCTGTAGGAAGAAGATGTATTGCAGCCATTGCAACAGAGGTGGTCATCAAAGAGCCACTTGTTGGAGCCTCCATCCAGAGCAACGCCTGAAAGACAGAGTCTCTTTGCATGAACCAGATTAAACAACTGTTTGACAAGAAAAACCACCATAGGGGGATGACCCATTCACAACGATAAGTAAAAAATGGTTTCTAGATATGTTAGCTTGTCATGGTCATGCTTTTGTAAATCATTTGTTGCATTTTAAAATGTAAAAGTGATGATGTGTTTTCCATAACTTGTTAAGCAACAATGATGTCTGGTCTTATTTTGCATTGCATTTTACACTCTGAAAGTGATGTTGTGTTTCTGTCACTTGTCAAAGCAAAAATAGTGTTTGACCTTATTGTTGTAAATCATGTGTTGCAGTGATGATGTGTTTTCCATCACTTGTTGAAGAAAGAATGATACATTGGGCTTGTTTTCGTAGCTGGGGTATTGTTTCCAATTGATGTAAACTTGACCACTAAGTATGTGTTATCAACTCGTGGCAAGTATGGGATGCTTGGGTCATTAGCTGGTCATGTAAGACAAGCATGTAATTCGCAAAATAATGTGCTATAGGTTGCAAAGGTTGCAGGTGACAGCTCATCGCTTAAGGCTTCGAGGAACAAAGGTGAAGGAGATGGAAGCGAGACCTCTTCAAGATGCTTGTGATGCAGACAAGGTACAGAGAAGTTGCAGATTATTTTTCATGCTTTTGGAGGACCAAAAGCCCCTCAGTGGGGAGGATTGATCCAGGGGGCTCAAGGGACACACATAGGAGAAAGAGGGCTTATGGAAGCACAAAAATCCAAGTGATTAGAATGCTGTTGAACTAGGACCAGTGTGTAGATGTCGGCACCCTCATCGCAACGATGTGAATGGTTCGTCAATCCGAGCTCGTATGAGGGAGATAGAGCTCTTAAAAGGTTGACATGACAGGGGAAAGGGGGGCCCATAGTGTGCCACATAGCATCCCAGTGAGAAAGTGGGACCCACATAGCAGTCCACCAACCACTGACACATGGGATTCCATCGTTGGCCTCTCTACTCCTGTAAAAGACACAAAAGAAAAAAACACATGATATTAAAATATCTCATAAAATATAAAAATAAACATGTAATAACCAAAATCTATATATTAACCAAAAAATAAAAGAGTTAATATATTAAGGTTATTATAACAAACATATGTCATATATTAAAAAAATAGCCAAAACAAACATATTCCACTCATATTTGAATCAACGAATCCATTTAAAAAAATTAATAGTGTGGTTATGTTTGCTATGGTGTATAACCATATGACGCCAAATTTAAAAACAATATAACACACATTTAATACATCAACGCATTCAAACGTTAACACCCCATTTAATGCTCCAACGGTTAAAGCCCTTAACCGCATGTTGTTCCAACAAGCGCGGGGATCATAACAAACTACACAGCATAAAAATGAAACAGTCGACCAATTTCAAATGGGCGGAGGATTTGACACAGCGACCTCCACCATCCTAAACTACTCCACCACCAACGTGCCACAACGGCATTGTTGCTAACTCCACCCAACCATGATTATGAAAACCATTCAATTCATTTACAACGGGGGAAGTCAAAACGTGACACGGTTTTTGAGATATGAATTTTTAATTAATTTTTGTAGGTGGAACCATGATTCTGGAAAGACACAGGTGGAACCATGATTGAGCGAAATTTTCAGGAGGGTGAAATTTTGCCAGTGTCCAAATTGGACAAAATTTATGTCAATCTTACACTTCTCGAGGAAACAAACCCGATAGTGCAGTTAGTTTCTTGATCTGAGTAGTAGATCTTCAGATGACTTGGAGGAGGGAATCTTTGAGGAATCTAAAAGATTCCTTGAGCCTCAGATTTTCACTTTGTCAGAATTCATAAATTTGACAGTCGATTTTCCACTATTCGATAGCACAAATCTGATGATACATTCAAATTTTCCATTTGATCATTTCATTTTTTGGTAACTTTTCAAAGTGGAGTGTAGGTGTCAACATTCAACGTTCGAGCAGTCCTTTCCATGAGATTCGACACCGCAAGATTGATGGTATTGCTAGCTTCAGTAGTTTGACATCCTTTTCTTTAGATGGCCCCAAGATGTGAGGTATATTTTGTGTGTTCATGTACTTATTTTTGCTATGCATTGTGCTGCATTGATCCCTTTTTTATGTTTTATGTGTGATCATGTTTTCTTACTTGTTTCTTGATTCCTACTTGATGTGACGCGGAATCATCTGGTGATGTACTTCTTGTTATGTTGTTATTGAGATCCCTTTGTCATCATGTTGATGGGATAGTCATGTTGTCACCATGTATGTTTGAGTCGAGATCCTTTTTATGCCGTGTTGGCGGGATACACATTATCATCATGCATGAGTTTATGAAATACTGATAGGAGTCCTTTTTGAGTGAGAGTTCCCGTAGTGGTACATCTCATGGAGCCAATCCTGCGTGAGGGAATTTACATTGTATGATAACAACGTCACCTCTTATGTACATCATCACTATTCGTAGCACTTAATGCAGAGCCCTACACCATCTTGACACTATGGCGCGGAGATGTAGTCCCTCCTAGAGGAACTCCATTATCAACATCTTGTTATTTTATGTTGCTGATGATTGTCATGTCCCTTCTTCTTTACAACATGCATTTATGTTCCTTTATGCCATTTTAATTACAATTCTAATCACATCACGAAAGCAAAAGATCTTGTATACATCCGGGAGTTGAGTCAACTCAGATCAAGTTTGGTATCAGAGCGGTCTTTGCGTGGAAGTGAATTGCAAGTGTGAACAATGGAACATGCAACGACAAAGGATGAAAAAGTGATGTACGAGACCATGCTCAAAATTTCTCAAAGGGTGGAAATAATGTATGAAGCTCTACAAAAAGAGACAAAGGAAAAGGAGTGATTTCAGCTTTAGTTATGAGCCACAGAAGAGGCCCCAAAAGAACTGACAGCTACAAGCATAGGACAAGGCCTTGGAAAAGCTGCAGCATGACCCATGGGAGGTAAAAAGTAGTTCTCCGAATTCATGTATGTTTCCTGACGATGATTTCACTGATTTTGGAAATCATACCACAGGAATTAGCTCCAAAATGTTGAAGAGAAAGAGATATGAAGGAAAATGCTTGGGCATAAATGGCCAAGGCATTATCAGCCCCATCAAATTAGAAGAATTACCCCATCAGGCAGGACTTGGGTATGTCAGGAAAGAAGTTGGGGAATGTGCCAAGATAGACAATGAACCACCAACAACAGATGATGAGAAGCCCTCATCAGTTCTTTCCTACTTGACAGGGAAGGTAAAAGATGTTGATTTCCTTTTAGTTTCATCTTCACATAGTATGATTTTTGTTGGGGATTTGGAGATCCCAATTATAGGGATAAACATGAGGCTCCTTACCAGGATGAGGTGCAAGGAGGAAAAAGAACGTGGTGTTAATAACCAAGGCATAACTCAACCATTGGAGTTTGTGCAAAGACCTCAATTTGTAGGCTTGGGATACACCGAAGGAGAATTCTCGAAGGTGTCAGATTCTTCCGAGACATCGTCAAAATCATCGAGTGAAGATAATGAGGGGAAAACATCCCCATCATCCCATGGTAGTTTCCATTGCAGGGAAAGAGCTGAGGCAAGCTCTCATCGCCACAATGACATCTAGGATGACAAGGAAAGGTATAACCGGTCTCGATATTCGAATGTTCATTTCGATTATAATTATGTTATTAATGATGGACATAAAACATGTAAATTTTGTGGATTACATAACCATACATTTTCTAAGTGTTGGAAAAGAATAGCAACACAAACAAAGGTGAGGCATGAAAGACCCTCTCAAAAATAGGTAAAGAAACATGTTAAAAAGATCTGGAGGAAGAAGATGTATTGCAGTCATTGCAACAGAGGTGGCCATCAAAGAGCCACTTCTTGGAGGCTCCATCTAGAGCAGTGCTTGAAAGACAAAGTGTCGGTACATGAACCAGATAAAACAATTGTTCAACAAGCAAAACCACCATAGGGCGATGATCCATTCACAACGATAAGTGAAAAATGGTTTGTAGATATGTTAGCTTGTCATGGTCGTGCTTTTGTAAATCATTTGTTTCATTTTAAAATATAAAAGTGATGATGTGTTTTCCATAACTTGTTAAGCAACAATGATGTCTGGCATTATTTTGTGTTGCATTTTACACCCAAAAATTGATGTTGTGTTTTCGTCACTTGTCAAAGAAAAAATAGTGTTTGGCCTTATTGTTGTAAAACATGTGTTGCACTGATGATGTGTTTTCAATCGCTTGTTGAAGAAACAATGATACGTTGGCCTTGTTTTCATAGCTGGGGTATTGTTTCCATTTCGATGTAAACTTGACCATTGAGTATGTGTTATAAACTCATGGCAAGGATGGGATGTCTGGGTCATTAGTTGGTCATGTAAGACAAGCATGTAATTTTCAAAATAATGTACTACAGGTTGGAGAGGTTGCACGTGTCGGCTCATCACTTAAGGCTTCGAGGAACAAAGGTGAAGGAGATGGAAGTGAGACCTCTTTAAGAAGCTTTTGATGAAAACAAGGTATAGGGATGTTGCAGATTATTTTTCATGATTTTGAAGGATGAAAAGCTCCTCAGTGGGGAGGATTGATCCAGGTGGCTCCAGGGACACACACAGGACAAAGAGGGCTTATGGAAGCACAAAAATCCAAGTGATCAGAATGTTGTTGAACTAGGACCAGAGCTTAGATGTTGTCGTCCTCATTGCAACGATGTGAGTGGTTTGTCAATCCGAGCTCGTACAAGGGAGATAGAGCTCTTCAAAGATTAACATGATAAGGGAAAGGGGTCCCATAGTGTGCCACATGGCATCCTAGTGAGCAAGTGGGACCCACATAGCAGCCCACCAACCACTGACACATGGCATTCCATTGTTGGCCTCTTTACTCCTACAAAAAACACAAGATATTAAAATATCTCATAAAATATAAAAATAAACATATAATAACCAAAATCTATATATTAACCAAAGAATAAAAGAGTTAATATATTAAGGTTATTCTAACAAACATATGTCATATATTAAAAAAAAAGTTGTCAAAACAAACATATGCCACTCATATTTGAATCAACGAATCCATTTAAAAAAAGTAATAGTGTGGTTATGTTTGGTATGGTGTATAACCATATGACACCAAATTTAAAAACAATATAACACACATTTAATACATCAACGCATTCAAATGTTAACACCCCATTTAATGCTCCAGTGGATAAATCCCTTAACCGCATGTTGTTCCAACAAGCACGGGGATCATAACAAACTACACAGCATAAAAATTAAATAGACGACCAATTTTGGATGGCAGAAGGATTTGACACCACAACCTCTGCCCTCCTAAACTACTCCACCACCAATGTGCCACAACGACATTGTTGCTAACTCCACCGAACCACGATTATAAAAACCATTCAGTTTGTTTGCAACGGGGGAAGACAGAACATGACAGGGTTTTCGAGATATGAATTTTTAATTAATTTTTGCAAGTGGAACCATGATTTTTGAAAGACACAGGCAGAACCATGATTGAGCGAAATTTTCAAGAGGGTGAAATTTTTCCAGAGTCCAAATTGGACAAACTTTATGTCGATATTACACCTCTTGACGAAACGAACTCGATGTTGAAGTGAGTTTCTTGATCTGAGCAACAGATCTTCAGATGACGCGGAGGAGGGAATCTTTCAGGAATCTAAAAGATTCCTTAAGCCCCAAATTTTCTCTTTGTCAGAGTTCAAAAATTTGACAGTCGATTTGACACTATTCGATGCCACAAATCTGATGGTGCATTCAGATTTTCCATTTGATCATTTCATTTTTCGACCACTTCTCAAAGTGGAGTGTAGGTGTCAGCATTCGATGTGTGAGAAGTCCTTTCCATGAGATTCGACGCCGTGAGATTGATGGTACTGCTAGCTTCAGCAATTTGACATCCTTTTCCTCAGATGGCCCCAGGATGTGAGGTATATGTAGTGTGTTCATGTACTACTTTTTGCTATGAATTGTGCTGCACCGAACCCAGTTTGATGTTTGATGTGGGATCGTGTTTACTTACTTGTTTCATGATTCCTGCTTGATGTGACGCAAAATCATCTCTGAGATGTACTTCTTGTTATGTTGTTATCGAGATCCCTTTGTCGTCATGTTGATGGTATACTCATGTTGTCACCATGTATGTCTGAGTTGAGATCCATTTTAAGCCATGTTGGCAGGATGCTCATTATCATCATGCATGAGTTTATGAAATACTGATAAGAGTCCTTTCTAAATGAGAGTTCTTGCAGCGAAACATCTCTTAGAACCACTCCCGCGTGAGTGTATTTTCCTTCTATGATAGCAACGTCGCCTCTTATGTACATCATCACTATTGGCAGCACTTGATGCAGCGGCCTACACCATCTTGACAGTAGGGCCTGGAGATGTAGTCACTCCTAGACGAACTCCGCTATCAATGTCTTGTTATTTTATGTTGTTGATGATTGCCATGTCCCTTCTTCTTTACAACATGCATTTATGTTCCTTTATGCTATTTTAATTGAAATTCTAATCACATCACAAAAGAAAAAGATCTTGGTTAAATCCAAGAGTTGAGTCAACTCGGGTCAAGTTTGGTATCGGAGCGGTCTTTGCATGGATTTGAATTGCAAGCATGAACAATGGAACATGCAGTGACAGAGGATTAAAAGGCGATGTACGAGACCATGCACAAAATTACCAAAAGGGTGGAAATAATGTATGAAGCTCTACAAAAAGACAGAGAGAAAAACGAGTGGTTGCAGCTTCAGTTGCGAGCCACGGAAGAGGCCCTGGAAAAATTGAAGCACAACAAATAGAATCTTAAAACAGAGAAATTTGAATTGAAGATGCTTCTACAAGAGGAGAAAGAGGAGAAACGTAGTTTGCTACGATAGCTACAAGCAAAGGATGAGGCCTTGGAAAAGCTACAGCATGACCCATGTGAGGTAAAAGGTAGTTCTCCGAATTCATGTATGTTTCTTGATGATGATTTCACTATTTTTGGAAACCATACAACATGAATTGAATCCAAAATGTTGAAGAGAATGAGATATCAAGGAAAATGCTTGGGAATAAATGGCCAAGGCATTATCAACCCCATCAAAGTAGAAGAATTACCCCATCAGGCAGGACTTGGGTATGTTAGGAATGAAGTTGGGGAATGTGCCAAGACATATAGCAAACCACCGACAACAGATGATGAGAAGCCCTCATCAGTTCTTTCCAACTTGACAGGGAAGGTAAAAGATGTTGATTTCCTTTTGGTTTCATCTTCACATAGTATGATTGTTGTTGGAGATTTGGAGATCCCAATTACAGGGATAAACATTAGGTTCCTTACCAGAATGATGTGCAAGGAGGAGGAAGAACCTGGTGTTAATAACCAAGGCATAACTCAACCATTGGAGGTCGTGCAGAGACCTCAATTTGTAGGCTTGGGATACATCGAAGGAGAATGCTCGAAGGTGTCAGATTCTTCCGAGACATCATTGAAATTGTCGAGGGAAGATAATGATGGGAACACATCCCCATCATCCCATGGAAGTTTCCATTGTAGGGAAAGAGCCGAGGCAAGCTCTCATTGCCACAATGACATTAGAGACGACAATGAAAGGTATAACTAGTATTGATATTCAAACGTTCATTTTGGTTATAATCATGTTATTAATGATGGACATAAAACATGGCATCGAAAAACATGTATCTTTTGTGGATTACATAGCGATACATTTTCTAAGTGTTGGAAAAAGAATAGCAACACAAACAAAGATAAGGCGTGAAAGACCCTCTCAACAATAGGCAAAGAAAGATGTTAAGAATATCTGGAGGAAGAAGATGTCTTACAACCATTGCAATAGAGGTGGCCATCAAAGAGCCACTTGTTAGAGGCTCCATCCAGAGAAAAGCCTGAAAGACAAAGTGTTGTTGCATGAACTAGATAAAACAATTGTTCGATAAGTAAAACCACCATAGGGGGATGATCCATTCACAATGATAAGTGAAAAATGGTTTCTAGATATGTTAGCTTGTCATGGTCGTTTTTTTGTAAATCATTTGTTGCATTTTAAAATGTAAAAGTGATGATGTGTTTTCCATAACTTGTTAAGCAACAATGATGTCTGGTCTTATTTTCTGTTGCATTTTACACTCTAAAAGTGATGTTGTGTTTCCGACACTTGTCAAAGCAAAAATAGTGTTTGGCCTTATTGTTGTAGATCATGTGTTGTAGTGATGATCTGTTTTCCATCACTTGTTGAAGCAACAATGATATGTTAGCCTTGTTTTCATAGCTGGGGTATTGTTTCCGTTTCGATGTAAACTTGACCACTGAGTATGTCTTATAAACTCATGGAAAATATGGGATGCTTGGGTCATTAGTTGGTCATGTAAGACAAACATGTAATTTGAAAAATAATGTACTACATGTTTCAGAGGTTGTAGGTGTCAGCTCATCGCTTAAGGCCTCGAAGAACAAAGGTGAAGGAGATGGAAGTGAGACCTTTTCAGAATGCTTGTGATTTAGACAAGGTATAGAGAAGTTGCAGATTATTTTTCATGCTTTTGGAGCACCAAAAGCTCCTTAGTGGGGAGGATAGATCCAAGTGGCTCAAGGGACGCACACAGGACAAAGAGGGCTTATTGAAGCTCAAAAATTAAAGTGATCAGAATGTTGTTGAACCAGGGCTAGAGTGTAGATGTCATTGTCCTCATCACAACGATGTGAACGGTTCGTCAATCCGAGTTCGTACGAGGGAGATTGAGCTCTTCAAAGATTGTTATGACAGGGGAAAGGGGGACCCACAGTGTGCCGCATGGCATCCCATTGAGCAAGTGGGACCCACATAGCATCCCACCAACCACTGACACATGGCATTCCATCATTGGCCTATTTACTCTTGCAAAAGACGCAAAAGTAGAAAACATGTGATATTAAAATATTTCATAAAATATAAAAATAAACCTATAATATCCAAAATCTATATATTAACCAAAAAATAAAAGAGTTAATATATTAAGGTTATTATAACAAACATATATCATATATTAAAAAAAAACTTGTCAAAACAAACATATGCCACTCATATTTGAATCAATGAGTCCATTTAAAAAAAGTAATAGTGTGGTTATGTTTGCTATGGTGTATAACCATATGACACCAAATTTAAAAACAATATAACACACATTTAATACATCAATGCATTCAAACATTAACACCCCATTTAATGCTCCAAAGGCTAAAGCCCTTAACCGCTTGTTGTTCCAACAAGCGAGGGGATCATAACAAACTATGTAGCATAAAAATTAAACAGTTGACCAATTTCGGATGGGCGGAGGATTTGACATTGTGACCTCTGCCCTCCTAAACTACTCCACCACCAACGTGGCATAACAACATTGTTGCTAACTCTGCCCAACCACAATTATAAAAAGCATTCAGTTCATTTGCAATGGGGGAAGGCAGAACGTGAAATGGTTTTCAAGATATGAATTTTTAATTAATTTTTGCAAGTGGAACCATGATTCTGGAAAGACACAGGTGGAACCATGATTGAGCGAAATTGTCAAGAGGGTGAAATTTTGCCAGTGTGCAAATTGGACAAACTTTATGTTGATCTTACACCTCTCAGAAAACCGAACCCGATGGTGTAGTCAGTTTCCTGATTTGAACAGTAGATGTTCAGATGACCTGGAGGAGGGAATATTTGAGGAATCTAGGGGGAATCTAAAAGATTCCTTAAGCCCCAGATTTTTGCTTTGTCAAAATTTGGAAATTTGATAGTCGATTTTACACTATTCAATGCCACAAATCTGATGGTGCATTTAGATTTTCCATTTGATCATTTCATTTTTTGGTCAATTTTCAAAGTGGAGTGTAGGTGTTAGCATTCAATATGTGAGTAGTCCTTTCCATGAGATTCGACACCGCGAGATTGATGGTACGGCTAGCTTCAGCAGTCTAACATCCTTTTCTTCAGATGGCCCCAGGATGTGAGGTATATGCAGTGTGTTCATGTACTTCTTTTTGCTATGCATTGTGCTGCACCAATCGCTGTGTGATGTTTGATGTGGGGTCGTGTTTTCTTACTTATTTCATGATTCCTACTTGGAGTGACGCAGAATCATCTGTGAGATGTACTTCTTGTTATGTTGTTATTGAGATCCCTTTGTCTTCATGTTGATGGGATACTCATGTTGTCGCCATGTATGTCTAAGTCGAGATCCCTTTTACACCATGTTGGTAGGATGCTCATTATCATCATGTATGATTTTATGACATATTGATAGGAGTCCTTCTCGAGTGAGAGTTCCCATAGTGGAACATCTCTTGGAGCCACTCCTGCGTGAGGGCATTTTCCTTCTATAATAGCGTGGGGCCTCGAAGATGTAGTTCCTCCTGGACGAACTCCGTTATCAACGTCTTGTTATTTTATGTTGCTGATGATTGTCATGTCCCTTCTTATTTACAACATGAATTTATGTTCCTTTATGCTATTTTAATTACAATTCTAATCACATCACGAAAGCAAAAGATCTTGGTTAAATCCAGGAGTTGAGTCAACTCAGATCAATGAATATCAATATAAACTACAATCAATAGGTAAATAGATTCAATAGTCACAGAAACTTCTTTAATGGGCAATGTTTTTCATGTCATAATTTTGGGAACAAAACTACTCAATGTGTTGCTTACAAAACCATCATGACTAGAGAAGCACGAAATCAAAGGAATATAACAGGGATCAAGAGAAGTTCCTATAATAACTTTTATCCTCTTGAAAGTGAAATAGAATTCTCAATCTCTAACAACTTTGGTCATGAAGAATCTAAATGCAGGAGCAAATTTCAGCAAACACCTCAAAAGTAGAAAACACCATTAAATCGCAAGATATGGAGAAGGAAAGAATCTCAAACAGAAAGATGTGGTATAGCCTTGTATGCAGAAGGAGAAGAAAGTCAGTGGTACATTGACAGTGTATGCTCCAAACACATGAAAAGTGACAAAGAGAAACTTCACTCATATAATGCCATAGAAAAGGAAAAGAATGTCTCATTTGGAAATGACACTCTAGTTGTCATAAAAGGTAAAGGTTATGTTTTCTTGAAAGAAAAGGTTAAAGCTGGAAATGTTATGTATGTAGATGGTTTAAAGCATAACCTGTTGAGTGTCAGTCAAATGTGTGATCAAGGAAATGAAGTGGTGTTTCGATCAAACGAATGTGTTGTTTGTGAGCTTGATACATGAGAAACCATGATTAAAGGTACAATAACTCCAAACAACTTATACATACTCAAAGGAGGACAACAACAGTGTTGTCTAAGCAAAAATGATGAAAATTGGCTATGGCATAGAAGATTGGAACATCTAAGCTTTTCTCAAATAAGAAAAGCATGCAGACTCAAGGTTGTTCGTGATCTTCCAGATATCAGCATCCCATTAAAAACAATATGCAAAGCATGTCAAATTGGTAAGCAAACCAGAGTTCACTTCATGGAAAAAGAAGGGTCAGCTAGTAAGCCTCTTGAACTTGTCCATACTGATTTATGTGGACCAACAAGGAAAAAGTCACCTCGTGGAGAAGAATATTTTATTTTTTTCATTGATGATTTTTCTAAATTGCATTGGATAGGTCTTCTAAAGCATAAATATGAAGCATTTGAAAAGTTCCAAGCCTTCAAAGCATTGGTTGGAAATGAATCAGATCAAAAAATCAAATGCCTCAGATCTGATTGAGGAGGGGAATTTATATCGGATGAATTCTTTGACTTTTGTGAACAACATGGAATAAAAAGGGAATTCTCCACCGCAAAAACTCCTTAGCAAAATGGTGTGGTAGAAAGGATGAACATAATAGTTCAACAAATGGCTCGAGCTATGCTAGATGAATCTGGAACTCTTGCAACCTTCTGGGGTGAAGCTGCATTCGTTGCCGTGACTATTCTCAACAAAGCAAATGTTTGTGTAAATAGCACTCAAACTTCACATGAACTTTGGTATTGTAAGACTACTACTGTAAAATATTTTAAAGATTTTGGAAGAAAATGTTTTATCAAAAGGACTGATGAAAAACTTGGTAAGTTTGAACCCAGAGCAGATGAAGGTATTCTTCTTGGTTATTCTTCTAGAATTAAAGGATATAAATGTTATAATAAAAGACTTGGAAAAATTGTTGAAAGCTTTGACGTTGTAGTGGATTGAGCATGCAGAAATCCAAAACAGATAAAATCAACAGAAGATTATGACAATGAGGAAGATGGGGATTACCTTCCCACATCAAATCAAAATTATATTGAAGAATAAACCAATGAAGCAGTAGAAGAAGATATAATGGTACAAGAAAAGACTCTGTCTAGGTATGTTCAGAAAAATCATTCAGAAACTCAAATTTTAGGGGAAAAGGAAGCATGTGTACAAACAAGGAGAACTATTACAGAGACCTCAAGCTATCTGGCTCTACTATCCTCCACCGAACCTAAGAATGTAAATGAAGCATGCAAAGATGAATGTTGGGTCAACGCCATGGATGAAGAACTTGAGCAAATTGAAAACAATGATACTTGGGAATTAGTTCCTTGACCCCATGATAAAAATATTATAGGAACTAAATGGATATTCAAGAATAAGCTGAATGAAAATGGAGAAGTCATTAAAAACAAGGCCAGACTTGTTTGTAAAGGGTATGCTCAATAAGAAGGTATAGATTTTGAAGAAACTTTTGCACCTGTTGCCAGACCTGAAGCCATAAGGATGTTTCTTGCTCTTTCGAGCTTTCAGAAATTCAAAGTATACCAAATGGATGTAAAACCAACCTTCCTTAATGGAGATTTAGAAGAAGAAGTTTAAATTGAATAATGAGAAGGATTCATTCTTGGAAATGATGCAAAACTTGTATTCATACTCAAAAAGGCTCTCCATGGTCTAAAACAGGCTCTAAGGGCCTGGTATTACTGCCTTGACAAATATCTACACCAACAAGGTTTTACAGATAACAATATATATATACAAAGATTGAAACTGCTAAATTGCTAATTATTATTGTTTATGTTGATGATATCATTTTTGTTAGCAATGAAGAATCAATGAGTCAGAAATTTTCTTCAGTAATGCAGCAAGAATTTTCAATGTCCTTGCTTGGTGAACTTACCTATTTTCTTGGTATACAAGTTCAACAAACTAAAGATGGTATTTTTCTTTCACAAATGAAATATCTCAAATAGATCTTGAAAAGGTATGGAATGGAAGATTCTAAACCTGTATGTACCCCAATGGTAACAGGATGAAGTCTCAGCTCAAATGATGAATCAACAGTAGTACATCAACCAACTTACAGATCCATGATTGGCAGCCTACTTTATCTAATAGGTACCCGACCTGACATCATGCATGCAGTAGGAATAGTTGGAAGATTCTAAGCAAATCCAAAGGAATCACACATTCAAGAAGTTAAAATAATTTTCAAATATCTTCAAGGAACTAAGGAATTTGGACTACGGTATCCTAGAGATGCAGATATTACTCTTCATGCATATACAGATGAAGATTGGGCAGGAAGTGTTGATGATAGAAAAAGCACTATTGGTGGTGCATTCTATATGTGTTCAAGGTTAGTGTCTTGGTTTAGCAAGAAAAAAAGTTCAATTGCTTTATCTACAGTTGAAGTAGAATATGTGGCTACTGCATCTTGCTGCACACAACTACTTTGGATGATGCAAACTTTGCAGGACATTCAGATCACATGTACTCCACCCATCTCCATTCTATGCGATAATACAAGTGCCATCAATATTTCAAAGAATCCAGTCATGCACTCCAATACCAAGCACATACCCATCAAGTACCATTTTCTATGAGAACAAGTGCTTGAACAAAACGTCAAATTGGAGTATGTTCCCTCCAAAGAAGAGGTTGTTGATATATTCACTAAACCACTACCCAGAGAAACATTTGAATATCTTAGGCAAAATCTGGGAGTAGTTTCTGCATCATCCTACTATTAAAATCCAGTTTTTCAGAAGAAGGTTATTATACGCGTGTTTCATGAAGTATAGTTGTGTATACATGCAGGTTTCAGTGGCTGAAGGAGCACATATGTTTTTTTTTCTGACAGGAAAAATAGTGGGTCAGACTCTGATATGGGTGCTCTATCTGATGTTAATGATTACAGTCTAACGATATGCTTTGTTCATTAATTTTTATCTGACTGACAAAGATGCCTTGATTAATGACTTGTTAACAATGCATAGGTAGCACAAGTTCAGGGGGAGCATTAGCCTTCACTCGCATTCTACATTGTTGGCATTATGGTTGCTGAGTCCAGCTATGGCTTCAGATATTTATACCATTTGTTGCTTAAGTCATGTAAAAGTCTAGGGTGTGATATGACTTCTCATACATTTGAATGAGTCCTATTGGACAAATGATGTAATTTGTATCCCCACTTTGCATGGGATGGATGATGTAATATTTATTGTATTTTTGTCATGTATAAACAATTGGTATATCCCCACTTGGTTGGGTGGATGAGTCAAATTTGGTGTATCCCCACTTGGTTGGGAGATTGATGTATGTATGAGTCATTGGTGATAGGAAGGTCATACTCACTTAGTTGAGTTATAGAGTCATGTTATTCTTTTGAAAAATATTTTTTTGCAGACTCTGCATATGCTCAGGGGGAGCATGGACCTCGCATGGATGGTTTAGTGCATCTCAACATGTACAAAGGGGGAGCTTAATCAGAGAATTCAGCATGTACTCAGGGGGAGCATGGACAACATAATGTATATCAAAAGGGGAGAATATCTTGGTCCACCCTTTGCCCTTGATGTCAAAGGGGGAGAGTGTCTTGGTGTTGTTGTTGCATCTTGGTGTTGTTGTTGCCATCAAGTCCAAAGGGGGAGATTGTTGGCATTATGATACAGGTGTTGTCCTTGATGAAAACTCACACGGATGACAATTCACAGTGCAATAAGTTAACAACAAAGGATATGCGAGATTGAAGAAAGAGAGGTGTACGCTAGTTCACTTTGTCAAAGTAGCGTATACATGCGGGAACACAGATCAAAAAGAGCATATACGTATACACGCACTTTCACAGAAGAAAAAGCGCGTATGGATGGAAAATCAAGGTTTTGGTCCAAGTTATTGGTCCAAGGTATTTGGTCCGTCATATTGACCCTAGGTACTTGGTCCAAGGTATTGGTCCTAAGTGGTTTTGGTCCAAGGTATTGGTCCTACATGGTTTTGGTCCAAGGTATTGATAAAGGGCCTAAATCTATATAAAGAGGAGAAGATCATAAGGCCAAGTGTGCAAGCAATATGATTCTAAGGAATACTTCTATCTGAAGTATATTTTATGTTGCAGGATTATGTTTGGGACTATATCTAAAATATTCATGCGCATGTTGAGTTCAATATTGGATCAGGATCATGAGACCTGAAATGACTTATTCTTGAATGATCTAATATTGCTTGAGACTAGATCTGATGTTTTGCACCTATTTTATTTGTTCTCTATCATGATATGGGTTTGTTTGAAGTCTGAAATTGCAGCAAAGTTCTGGGTCAATATTTGCAGATTTGTACGCATATTCATCTCAGCTAAAGAGCGAATACATGCAGGTTCTGTCCTTTCAAGTAGCATATATAAAAGAAAAGCTTCTTTTTCAGATCTGACTGTTTAATCTGATCAAATTCTGATGTTTTACTACTGTCTATCAATGAAGTCTTCTTAGATTTGAATGTAAAATTGAATGCATAAGGAGGTTGACATTTGATTGATTGATTATATAAGTGAGAAGAAGTGATCTTTGTCCCTGCCTGTGTAAAGTGTTGGCCCTCAATTTTGGTCTATTTTTGCTTAGGGAAACCTACTTAATCCTTATATTTTCCATCCATTTTCTATCACATCCATCTCATTTTGATGTATTTTATGCATATTCAGGTGTTTAATTTTAATTTTGCAATTTCTAGAAGTTTTTATGAAAATTGAGTTTCAAGTGCAATTTTGGACTGAATCAGAAATTCCCGTAATAGCTATGTGGATGACATGTTTGCAGGACACTTGGGCTCGAGTTTGATGCATGGATGGACAGCTTTGGAACTAGGACTAAGCCAACTCCACTTGGTTTGGCCAGAGCAAGCTTTATTAGGCCCGGTCAAGGCTGGTCAAACATGACTAGTCACCAGAAAATCCCTAGAAAATAGGGCAGTTTTGAGATTTTATGGGATTGACCATATTTCTTGGGATGAATTGGATGAGTTCAACTTAGATAGGTGGATATGAGTAGATATGAGTGTTAGAGATAATATAGATCAGTTTGTTTCATTAAACCTCTATTTAAAGCCAAGACTTTGATGGCTTTTGTAATGGAAATGGAATTTGTATGTAACTGTTGTATAATTTGAGTTGGGAGCTAATTTGAAGAACTTGTTTCATTCCAATTTTTTGTTCATGCTTGGTTGATTTACTAAAGTTGTTGTAGCTGAGATTTCTTCAAGTGTGCAAGGCAAGGGTGGAGGGCCCCCACACCAAGCTAAGTACACTTCTTGGTTCAATTTTCGTAGTTTTCATAGACTAGTTTTTGTTTCAAATGTATTTAGATGTGTGATGATTGCTGAATGAATATTGGTTTAATTCTAATCTACATATGAAGGGACACAAAGGAATTTAAGTTAAATTCCCCTTCTATTTGATCTTGAACTAAAACTGAATTTCATTCTCCATTTCTCATTTGAAGTTATTTACGCATTTCTGGTTTGAAGCAATGGTGATTGTGATATAGTAGGATTGTGAAGAAGGAAAATTTGGACCTTCTTAGTTAGGGGCCTCTTCTTTTACATCTTCTGCATCATTAACCATTGTTAATTAGTGCTCTTAGATTTATCTTCATGAAAGTAGTATTGTAGGGAAGGACAACCTGTTTCTCCTAAGTTAGGAGCCTCTTCCCTCATATATTACATAAGTGAATTAGAAATTGTTAAAATAGGTTTATATTTGTAATATGTACTCCTTTAAATCTTCAAATTTTATCTTCTAAACTTGATTATATCTGATGTCCATATACAGTGGATTTGCCTACAAGTTTTACAAACCCGGATTGATAATTAAATACTTGTGTTAATTTAGTCAATAAATTAGCCCAACATTTTGGCGCCGTTGCCAGGGAGGTAATTATCAGCATAGTCAAATATAAGATAAACAAAAACACTAAAAATTTAGCTAGTATAAATTTCTCTTAGTTATGTTTCTTTATGCCTAGAAATAGAAATCCTAAAATTAGGTTTCCAAAACAAAACCCCCCAATAAAAACATAAAATCAAAAAATAACTACAAAATCCATTTTCAACAACAAGATCTAAAAGATGATGTTAAAGAATAGGCTACAACACTACTCCATTCTTCAAAATTCTTTCTCATCAAATCTTTATGATCAAATAAATTTTCATGTCCAAACATTCATTAAAGTATATTTTTCAAAGTTGGATATGAGTTTACTTATGATCTTGTTACGAAAATGGATGCATTGGAAATTCTCTTATACTTGAGAGAATGAATTATTTTTCTAAAATAGAATAGGATAGAATAGAATAAATAAACAAGTAGAATGAATTCACAATAAAACTTCCATAATAAATTTGTTTCAAACAATTTCTTCAAATCACGGTTCAATATTCATTTGAAAGGACTACATGGAAAAATGCAGTAAGAGAAAGCCTATTTTGGGTAACCGTAGAGGATCATTATGAAATCATGGTTTATTTTACATATCTCTTGAAATCTAGTTTTGGAATCCATTTTGAAGTTCTCAATTTATATCACAAATAAAAATGCGATCAAAATCAAAACTAGGTCTCAAGTGAAATGTTGAGGACAGAGTTAGAACAACCTATATTTGAAGTGTCTGGTGGAAACATTTTTATCTGAAATTCATAGGGAATATAGCCTTTGGAATATAGTTTCCAAATCAACTTGAATCACTTCAATCAGGTATCATATGAAAAAGTTATTCTTGAAATACTAACTGCTTGTCAAAAAATCTGCAAGGTGACAATTCTAGGGCTTGACTGTTCATTGGCATATTTGAAATACCAAATCATATTCTTTTCAAAACCTGTTTATATGTGAGATATATACTCAAGTCTAGCTTAAGACACAATTTGAAGCATCCCATTTGGATATGAGATGAAGAAGTTATGCCACATTTAGTGACTGCATGTCTTCAAAACATCGTAGTAAAACTCTGCCTCCTAGGCTTGTTTATCACCAATTTTGTGATATCAAGCCTAAGAATTTTTAAAACCTGTTTCTACTGAAAATAAAAAAATGAATTTACTTTAATCTCCAAGTGGAATCACAATGATCTGATCTTTATCGAAGAAGTTACACTTCAAATAGTGACTGTTGGTCTAGTTAAACATTAACAAGCAGCTCTATCAAACATGGCACTCCTTATAATATTTACCATATCATTTTAAAAAAAATTGAAAACCTGTTTATACTGGAGGTAGCCATATGAATTCACTTCAACTTGGCTTTGGAATCACTCTAATAGGATATCAAACGAATATTTTGTAAACAAAATACCGCTAGGAGGTCTAGGCTGGCCACCATTCCTCAAAGGGGTAAATAAATGCAGTATGTTTGTCTATCATATTTGGACTTGTTTTCTAAGCAATGCTTGTAATGATTTACATATATATTGGAAGAAGAGAGACTATACACCTCTCTTCCTCCATCATCTAATGTTGTAATGCAGGCAAGTGCTATGTTTTTGCAGGTCAAAGGAAGAATGAAGGAGTGAACTCCATGGATGAAGTAATTTTCCAAATCAAATTCATATTTCAGAATATGAATACAAATGTTCAAGTCAAAGAAAAGTGAAGATACACCTGATGTTGATTTCATTCAATGAAACTCAAATTCTTGAAGCTTGCTCTTAGATGTTGACCAACAACACCAACAAACCCTACAACATGATCGAGATGAAAGACATGAAGATAATCATCAGAAGAAATAGTCAAGTTCAGTACCATGTCAAGTCACATCAATCTTCAAAGAAGCCTTTCATATTGAATTCATATTGTTCATGATTTGATCATCATCATTTGTTCATGATTTGAATTCATCATCCATACTGTATGTTAAGCTCCGTGACCATGCATGTTGAAGTCCAGATTTACTACTATATCATGACTTCGATATAATCTATTTCCATAAGCTTTTCATACTTCCCAACTCCATTACACCCCATCTCCATCAGAAAAGAAAAAAATAGAAAAAGATCAAAAATAATAAAGGAGTTTGGTTGTGAAAATCCATGAAAGTGGCACAATACAAACTCAAATTCATATCGGAAAACTAACTTGTTTGGCCAATATGAATTCTCTATTTTGTTTTACCATTTCTTCAGTTTTTGTTTGCAGGAATCATCCTCCAGAATAAAGAAGACTTGAGGACAAGTCTTCCCATTAGCAAGGGGGAAGGTTCACAAAAAGAAACTTAGTTATGCAGCTACATTGACGACGGAACTTGTATTGTTGGCAGTTGGGACCTAAAATATGTTTGAAATCAATTGCAGAGGGACCTGAAATGTTAGCAAAAACATGTATATATTGCATAAAAATGTACATGACAAAAGGGACCTGAGTTATCATGAATCAATTGCAGAGGGACCTGAACGACATCAACAATCAATGGACCAGAATCAATGAAGGATGCTAGAATAGAAGGCAGAAATAAGCTCTATGTTTCTATCTATCTACGATATTCGAACAAGACAATTTCATCCAATATTGTTAAAGAAGAGCAGCATTCATCCAATACTATCAGGGAAGTACAAGTATAGTAAGTTCTCTTGCTCTTGTAAATTCAAATTTTTGTAGAAATTTTTAGACTTTGTTAAAATTGAGTTAATACCTGAATGCATATATTCATTACATCACCCATTATCTTAGACCTAATCTTATATTTACATTCCATTCATTATAATTCATATCCATTATCCTTTCCTCCATTAACCACATTCCTATTCATTATATTCATTTCCATATTCATTATCCTACCCATTTAACTATCATTCCATATTCATTTCATAACCCTAACCCTAAGTATCTTTCCATAAAGCAAAATGGATCAATGTGAGGATTTAAAAAAAAAAAAATTTGAACCTGCACAAAAACACCAAGCAATTAGCATCATGGAAACAATTTTAAACATGACCTAAAAATGGTCATTTTAAAATTAAGGAAATACATTGCAATACATATGGAATAAGTGCAAATCGAAATGATTAACTTTATCATAAGCAATGCTATTATGCATAGTGTAAAGTTATGGAATATGATGATGGCATAAGGTTTGTTTAGATACAATAAGGTGAAGTCATCATAGCAAATGAGAAACGATATAGTGGAAATACATGTGCACACAATCTTAGCCTATGAGCAATATGGGAAACATTTCTAATACATGCGCAAAGGCAATAAGAAAAGGAAATATATGTGAAAAATGTATATAAGGCAATATTTCATAAGGAAATATATGCGCGCTAATCCATTTGCATACAACAAAGGAATGTGTTAAACATATGCGCTGTATTAAAACATAATCTTTTTGCATCCTGAAAATGGCAAATGAGTCATATCATGATATGGCGGAGTAAATGATGTTAGGCAGGGGATATGATTCAAACAGGATTTCAAAACTTTCTTAAACCTTATGGCAATACAATTCGATGGGCACGATGGTAATATGGCAAAGGGTAAGGATATGCACCATTAAATTGAAATAATTTATGAGTGCATGGTTCATATGAGAAGGAATGAATGGTGAACAGCCGTAGGTAATGGTGAAAGTAAAAAAAACTATGATTTATTTTTTTACAGCAGTCACGGCATAATGAGTTGGTATATAGAAGGATGGCTTCAAAGATGAATTCAAATATGAGATGGTGACGACAACATGGTATAAATAGTTCTATTCAGCAGCCCAATGGAAACTATACACGGCATATCAGTCAAAAGGACAACAACCAAATAACAAAACAGTCAAATATGCATTTGAAGCTCAGAGAATTAAGCAGTTCTGAAACCCCGTGAGCTGTAGAACAACATTGGAGCTGTAGTAAAACATTCACGGCCATGAAAAATATTATTCTGAGCTGAAGCAAAACGTAGAGCTACTGTGAGTCGTAGTGAATTACGTAGAGCTACAGCTACAGCCAAAGTAAAATGGTAAAAACGTTTTGAGACAGCAGAGAAAAGAACCCTGTGCATTTAACGGAGAGAGCTCCACCATCTTTGAAAGAAGAAAAACGTTTTGACAGTGGAGTCAAGGGTAGAAATAGCATGTTGATTCCGTGGAGAAATAAGTAGGTAAATAGTGCTAGTGGGTTGCCCGGAATCTCGTGGGAAATTTCAGTCAACAAGCTGAGCCGTTCAAAACGCAGAGAATCCCTTGAATCACGCAGAGACATCCCAGTGGGTAAGAATCAGTCCCTCAGAAATTAAACTAAAATGATTTTGAAAATCGAACTTCATATTTAGTTGAAATGTGTCATATGAGACATTAGTTCCAGAATCGTTTGCTATTTGTTGTCATTAAAATCTTCTGCCACCTGTAAGAGTTAATCCTGTTAGAGGATTACAAGGATAGCTTCTGATAAAGATATAACTTCAGTTAAAGATTTGTCACCATAAGATACATGCTGCCACCTGTAGATTTTGAGATACACGCTGCCACAACCATTTCCCAGAAATTTCTGCAAGTTTTGTTGTTGTTAATCTAATATCAGGTTAATTGAGCCACATTGCAGAGGAATCATGATAGTTCATCACAACCAGTGATTTTTCTTGCACAAATCAGGCACGGAGAATGTGTTGTTAGCTATAAGGTGAAAAAAAAAAAAAAAAAAAATCATGACAAGATCTCGGTTCTCCACAAAACAAAGTGTTTATTATGATTGATTGCATGTTGAAATAATGAATGAGTGAAGTTTTGAAAACATGTAGTTCGTTGAGCCTAGAACTACACCTGTACATGCATTTCTATGATCAAACAGTCAAGTTTCAGTTCGATGCATGAAAAGATTGGTTAATAAAAACAAGAGTTTTTGGACTGTATTAAGTTTTTTTTATGCTGTTACACACGATTATATTGTGTGTTGTTGCATAACAGGGGCTGTAGTGTGTAACCGAGAATGTATATTGTGTAAATAGATGAATTTTGAGTGCTGCTGCAGGGGATTGTATTGTATGTTGTTGTCAAACAGGGGTTGAATACTGTGAAAACAAAGGAAAATTCTCTCTTAAGTACTGTTAGAAGGGGTCGAACCACTTGTTTCTTTGTCGAAATAAGTTTTTTTTTTAGAACTAAGGCAATCAGGGCAGAATTGAAAATCATTTCTTTTTCCTCCTTTCATACAGCGCTGAAGATTAGGCTTGCATGATAATTTGTACAGAGAACAGTGAATAAAAAATGATGCTAATGGAATCCTAGTTTGCATGGTGAATTATACAAGGAGCAGAAGAAAAATATCTTGAGATTACATTAAGATATTTTTCTTATGTATTTCTATTTCAAAGCAGAGCTCAGTTTTTTTACAAGAGGTGTTTGTTTTTTTTACAAAGGGTAATGATTTAAAAAAGCAGTGCCATGAGATAGAAATCAAACAAACTTGCAATTCAATTGTTTTAAAAGAGCATAAGCAAGACGTAAGCAGGATATTGAAGAAGCATTTGAAGAGAGAACTTGATTTCAAATTTGATAATCATGGAATTTTAACCAGTTCCGGAAATGCATTTCAATTTTTGAAAGGCCACTATCTTACATTGCTTTTTCTGAGCAAAAGAAAATGAAATTTGAAAAACAAAAACATGGGTTTTCTTCAAAACAAACCTAATTAGACTCTATTCGGGCCGTTTTCTCAAATTCATTTTTATTTGGGATATTTTTATGGTTCTTCCAACCCATATTTTGCAGATTGCATGGGTAAATCAGTGGCTAAATTGAGAGTGAATGCCTAGACATAAAAAATTTTTTCTTCTTTTAATGAGATGTAAGGGAAACTTGAGTAAAATTGTTGATTTGAGAGGGACATGAATCCTGTGTCAGAATGTATTGCAAAATTCAAGTTTTATTTGTCGTCTGAAGCTGCTCATCCAGAATGATATATTGGTAACGAAAGTCATCCACAAGAAAAGAGAAGAAGTACATGAAAGCATGGATATCATTTTACAGGTAGCTCAAGAGAAAGCTTCATCTTCAAGGGACAGAGCCATCAGTATAACAGCAAGGGAGGTCAGCGTACAGAGGCAGAAGATCAATGAGACAAAGACAAGCATGAGGACATGCTTGAAGATCCGCAAGGGGGAGATGTTGGCCCTCAATTTTGGTCTATTTTTGCTTAGGGAAACCTACTTAATCCTTATATTTTCCATCCATTTTCTATCACATCCATCTCATTTTGATGTATTTTATGCATATTCAAGTGTTTAATTTTAATTTTGCAATTTCTAGAAGTTTTTATGAAAATTGAGTTTCAAGTGCAATTTTGGACTGAATCAGAAATTCCCGTAATAGCTATGTGGATGACATGTTTGCAGGACACTTGGGCTCGAGTTTGATGCATGGATGGACAACTTGGGAACTAGGACTAAGCTAACTCCACTTGGTTCGGCCAGAACAAGCTTTATTAGGCTCGGTCAAGGCTGGTCAAACTTGACTAGTCACCAGAAAATCCCTAGAAAATAGGGCAGTTTTGAGATTTTATGGGATTGACCGTCTTTCTTGGGATGAATTGGATGAGTTCGACTTAGATAGGTGGATATGAGTAGATATGAGTGTTAGAGATAATATAGATCAGTTTGTTTCATTAAACCTCTATTTAAAGCCAAGACTTTGATGGCTTTTGTAATGGAAATGGAATTTGTATGTAACTGTTGTATAATTTGAGTTGGGAGCTAATTTGAAGAACTTGTTTCATTCCAATTTTTTGTTCATGCTTGGTTGATTTACTAAAGTTGCTGTAGCTAAGATTTATTCAAGTGTGCAAGGCAAGGGTGGAGGGCCCCCACACCAAGCTAAGTACACTTCTTGGTTCAATTTTCGTAGTTTTCATAGAGTAGTTTTTGTTTCAAATGTATTTAGATGTGTGATGATTGCTGAATGAATATTGGTTTAATTCTAATCTACATATGAAGGGACACAAAGGAATTTAAGTTAAATTCCCCTTCTATTTGATCTTGAACTAAAACTGAATTTCATTCTCCATTTCTCATTTGAAGTTATTTATGCATTTCTGGTTTGAAGCAATGGTGATTGTGATATAGTAGGATTGTGAAGAAGGAAAATTTGGACCTTCTTAGTTAGGAGCCTCTTCTTTTATATCTTCTACATCATAAACCATTGTTAATTAGTGCTCTTAAATTTATCTTCATGAAAGTAGTATTGTAGGGAAGGACAACTTGGTTCTCCTAAGTTAGGAGCCTCTTCCCTCATATATTACATAAGTGAATTAGAAATTGTTAAAATAGGTTTATATTTGTAATATGTACTCCTTTAAATCTTCAAATTTTATCTTCTAAACTTGATTATATCTGATGTCCATATACAGTGGATTTGCCTCCAAGTTTTACAAACCCGGATTGATAATTAAATACTTGTGTTAATTTAGTCAATAAATTAGCCCAACATAAAGCTCTGTAAGTTGACAGTAGATATTTAGTATATTGCTGGTTGGTACAGACTTGATTCAAAAGTTTATGTTTGCAGTAGTTTTGAAGGTATACGCAGGTTTGATTAACGGAAGTAGCATATACACGCAGTTTGGGTTCAACCAAGTAGCGTATACACTCTAATGCATGATTTTTGAGGTTACAGCTGGTTCTGAATGATGATGCAGGGTTCTAGGTTCAGTACAGTGTTCTGGTGTTAGTGATTTGATTGTTCAGATTAATTGAATGTTGGTTGATGTAGTTCAAGTTTAAAAAGTTTTTGATGGTTCTAGTATGAAAATTGGATGAAACGTGGCCTTTAGATTTTTGTGTTGTGATCTAGGAGTATCCTATCTGAAAATTCATGAAACGTGGTCGCTGGAAGAAGAAAGAAGGTCGTAGCCTTCTGTAGGTCAGTGCCTACATACTAGTAAACATATTGGTTAGTACAAGAGCTAGGGGGTTGTAGCTCCCTTCCAGTAGAATTTGGAAAACGAGAGAAGGTTGTTGCCTTCTGCAGGTGGGTGCCTGCATACTGGTATGAGTCTACACCAGTATAAGATTGTAAAAACAAATTCTTATTATTAAAAGAAGACAGAGATGACAGTAGCAGGTGGTTTTCACCCACATTGGATTTCCACCTTAAATCTTGGTGTTCATGTGTGTTGCTTATATGTGACGCTTTATTCTTATTTACTACACTGTCTAATAAGTTACTGATGTACTGGTTTAATATCAACACATGATAAATTATCTAAATCATAAGTTCCCTATATATACGTTGGTTTCTTTAATCACAGTTGCGTGTACACGCTAGTTCACTTCACTGAAGTAGCGTATATAAATCTGTTTGGGAAATAAAATTATTGATCTCATAATACTGATTCACCCCCCTCTCACTATTATCTCCAACATTTTCTTCAATTATAGCTTCAGTAGATGGAGTAGGTGAAGTTCTGTATTGGATTTTTGATCTTGAGACTTCAGGAAGTCTTTGTTGACCTACAAACGGAATTTGAGTTTGGGTAGGTGGTGTGGAATTTGGAAGTCATGGTGAAGTGAGTGTATTTGTGGGAATTAAGCTTCTTCCTCGTCCTATAAATATACCTCTAGAGTCTCTATCCCTACGCATATCATGTGTTTGAATTGATGATTTTTCTCTTCTTCTTTTTTTAATTTCTATTTGTACTTCCCCGGCAACAGTGCCAAAATGTTTAGCCAATTTAATGTTCTTAAATTGGTAGCATAAATTATCGATCGCAAGTATACTAATGAAGCACAAGTGCAATGTATGTGCTAGAAATTATTTTATGTCATTAAGATATTTATGTTGTTGTTAAGGTCTAAATTTAGAATTAATATGGAGATGGTATTACTGTCTAGATTAGAGTATTGTCCCTAAAATCTGTTAGCTAGTTATTCTAAAATTAATCTCAATTGAATCAAATTTTGTGGATGGTTGGAGAGTGATCCTAAACTCTACTCTATTAATTTTTTTTTGATTTTATCTTGAATTTTATGTTGCAGCCAAACTAGACTAACTATGAAAGCATGTGAAAAAGAGATCTATTCTATCGAATTGGAAATGAATGATGCTTGAATTCAGTTGCCAAGAAAAATATTGTCACTCTTTAACTATTGCAGCTTCACTCAAACAAGAACTAAAATTGATAAGCTAGAAAACAACCAAACTGTGAAATGAGATAGTTGAATTATACTAGGTAGAAAGAAAATGAGATGATCAAACTGTACCAGGTAGAAAGAAAATGAAATAACCAAATTATGCTAGGTAGAAAGAAAATGAAATTGCTGATGCAAATAATAGTTTAATCGTGAATTCCATTAGGCTACATCTTAAAACAAAAAACAGAGCATCCACAATTTAACTCTAAGAAATCAAAGGAAATCTATTTGAAATGGATCAAAGACCTGAAATGGATGGGCCCTCCATGAGACAGTTAACAATATTTAATCAATGCATCCTGGAAAGTATGAACCAAAGTCTATTAATCACAAACAATTTTGACAGGATGTTCCTCAAAATTTACATACAGCAGCACACACCAAAACACAGAGTGCCATTGTTCTTATATCATCTCTTCAAATAACAGCATGAGAGTTTTAAGCCTACGTATCTTCATTATGATCCCTATTAAACCAAACTATATTGCTTAATCATTAATTTGCTATTTGGAAAAGAAAATAGATAATATTTCATGGAATTCAGACTCTGTTCTAGTATATGATCTTGCAGTTGACTTTGAGGTTGACCGTATTACAATGTGATTTTGTTGAAGGATTGGGTCGAGATAATAAGAAAGAATCCATGAGGGGATCATTCCTCATCTATCCATATCTTCTTTTGTTGAGCTAGTGCACTCAAACCCTGTCCACAATGGAGGTATCTACAGATCTATGAATTAGCTGCAGAATCAAGTCAATTTTGTAGCTAAATGCAAACTTTAATAAAACAATAAGGTTTGTAGACAAAATATGAAAAAGAGTACATGTAAGTGCTTAGCTTAACAAAACCTTGTGTTTATTGCATTTATTTAGGTGAGAGGAACATGAAAAAATAAGAAGTATATGCAAAAATGGTGTCAAGATAAAGTAGTCCTTAGACTCTACAATTAATATTGTCATTTTAATTTTAAATTTCCTCAGTTACGATGATAGATACAATTAATAAATTGAATTTTGAGAAATGATCAAATGATAATTTTGAATGAAAAGTGAAAATAACATTATTGAATGATAGAAAATATGAATAATAAGGATGTAGTAATATACAAATATTCTTCATTGTGATCAATATCAAAATATTTTCTTTTACTATTCATATTATCACACCTATGAGTTTTATCATCTTTTCATATCAATCATATGAAAATGGTAGTTGTAATGATAGAACATTCAAGTTTTTAACTCAAGCTATTGTAATAAGCATCATACCTTTTCTCTTCTTCTCTCCAATATGAATAACGTCCTTCTCTAAAGTCAATCATTATGACTTACAAAATATTAAACCCCAAGTAAGTTTCAACGGTGGTTGTTTTATTTTGCCTCATCTGAATGCAATGTGACTAACTGTGTTAAATGATGGAAAATGGGAATAATAAGAATGTAGGTGATTAAAAATAGTTTATAGTTTCAAGAAGAAAACATTTCAAGTAAGTGAAAAATTTTATTTAATATGAAAATTCAATTATTTTATTTATGGTTGAATTACTGCAACATAGAAATCAATGCACGTCGTCAACAACTTTTTTGTGCTTACACCGAAATCAATGCATACTATTGATCTAATTACTTTGAAATCACTGTACATCATACATCTAGTTACATCAAATAGAAAATAAACATTTACAATGAAATCAATGAATCTAGCCTAAACAATAGAATGGGATTAGATATCAATATTTACAGTGAAATGAATGCATGTAGTGCAAAAAATCAAATAGGATTAGAGATAAACATCAACGCTAAAATCAATGCATCTAGTGCAAGCACCAAATAGTACTATAAATCAATATCTATGAAGAAAACAATGCATATAATGCAAGAACTAAAATAATATTAGAAATAAACATCTACACTAAAGCCAATGTATCTAATTCAATCAAACAGATAATATTAGGAATCAACATCTACACTAACATCAATGCATCTACTTCAGTTTAATATCAAAATATTCATGGCTTTCTAAATACACCTTCCTTTAGCTTTTGTAAAACCATTTCTTCCTCTTCCTCTATTGTTAATAATGTTTAATATTATATAATACTATATAATATTTGTATTTATCTCTCTCAGCCACAAAAAACACACACTCTCTCTTTATCTATCTATATATATATATATATCCCCCCATCCCTACCTCTCCCTTCTTCCCTCTCTAATCCCACTCAATATATATCTCTATATCCATCCATCTCTCCTTCTTTGTATATCTATCTTACCCCCAAATCATACACACTCTCTCTCCATATCTATCTATTTATCTCTCCCTCTCTCTTTCCCTTCTCTCTCTCTCTTTCTTCCCCTTCTCTCCCTCTATCTCACCTTCTCTTGATCTTCCCTCCTACTCTCCTCTCTCCCTCTCTCTTTCACTTCTCTCTCTCTCTTTCTTCCCCTTCTCTCTCTCTATCTCACCTTCTCTCGCTGTTCGCTCCTACTCTCTTCTCTCCCTCACTCTCTTGCAATCCATCCCTTGTCACTCCCTCTCTCTCTATACATATTTCTCTCTCTATGTATTTTTGGTTCCCTCCCTCCCCCCATCTCCCCCTCCAACTCCATCTCTCTCTCTCCCTCTCTCTCTCCTCCTTCTCTTTCTCAAGAACTCTCACCCCAATTTTGTCCCACCTCCCTCTCTCTCTCTCTCTCTTTCTCCATCATCCAAATCTATCATTATATCCCTACCTCTCTCCTTATTTTTCTCCCCATCTCTTCCCCATCCATATCTATGTCTCCCTCTCTTTGTCTTGCCCTTCTCTCCCTCTCCCTCCTCCTCTCTTTTCCCTCTTTCTCTACTATCTCCTATTGAAATGTGTAACTAGGCTTGGTATTAATTATGACATATGTAATCATGATTTTATGTATTTAATGAAAATATAAAAATAAATTTATTATTGTTATTCTTGAGGCATGGGTTTCATGCTCAAGGGAAATTTAGTTGTAGGTCAAGCACCCATTGAGTACTTTTATGGCTTGTTATGTAGTCTACAAATCAAATGAGTCATAGTAATGTACTTAAGACCCATTTGTGCATGTTACATATTGTAAATAAAAATTTATTTGAGTCAAAATACACTCCAAGACCTTGTCATGGCGCAACAAGCAAGTCAACCTACACAAGTGAATAATTCAGCCTAAAAGGAGTTATTCAACCTAACATAAAGCCTAAATATAAGAGAGACTTCGACCTCACTTTGGATACTCACTTCACTCACATATGTTACATATAAAGAGAGAGAAAGAATCAAAGAAAATAATGAATAAGGAAGAAGAAAAGGGACAAGATATTTCAATTGTTTTTGGGCTACTTCCATCCACACATGTGAAAAGATTAGGGCATTTATTGCTACAGAATAGGCGAAGTTGAAAAAGTCAAATTAGGACATCATCAAGGTCACTTTGCAAGCTAAGTTCTCTAGAATAAAGAATCAACTCAAGTGAATAGGAAACAAAGAAGAACTTACCATTATTTCCGCATGTGAAAAGGCTAAGGTTTCAGTAGAATAATTTGTTGGGCCGATCAAGGTTGTAGAAGAATTTGTCCAGAATAGAAATTGCAGAAGTCGTTGGAAAGAAGGAAATATTTGACTTGGTATTTGTAAAGGATCAAAGGTTTTGGAACTCATCAATTGGATCTCTGTAAGAAGAGAATAATTCTTGTGGGTTTTCTAGTCAGTTGGGGAGAGGTTTTGGCCCTGGCTAAGCACCTATATTTTGTGTCCTCTTGTCTTATTGTTCTTTATGGTTTGGTAGTTGTTTTATGAAGAGAACACTAACAATAAACAAGTGAAATAAGAAACTAATAAATTTCAGTACAAATATATCACAATCAAATATCAATAAAGAGAGATAACCTAATCTAGCTACCCCTAGATTTATCAACATGGTATGAAAGCTAGGGTGACTACATCAAGAAAATGTAGCATAAATAAGGATACTTAAGCGACAAATCACAAGAAGATAATTTGGGAAACATCAAGAGAATCAATAATAAAGAAGGACTAAACCTCTCATGATCTTGAGGAAAGTAATTAAGGATAATCAAGGAAGACCTTAAAACCCTAGCTCATTCAAAGAAAGGGTTCTTCAATTAAAGCATTCTTGGGAGGCTTACACATTGAATAATATCCATGACAAAGAAAATAAGACCTCAAGGACCCAAAATCCACTCAATCAAAGAAATACCATACATTTGAAGTACCTTGGAAAATCCACCACATTCTACACTATCATCTAAGGAAGCAAGAAGAGGTGTTATCATCATCATCAAGGAATCAAGGTGATCTCCATCTCTTTGAGTCAAGGATCATTTTTGAAGGAAGATATATCATCTACATTATCAGGAAAGGAATCAAGTTGAAGATATTACCATTAGGAAGCATCTTCACTTGAAAAGTAAGTAGCTTTATATTTATGTCTGAATATTCTATTAAAATGACTTCAATTTTCAAGGAAAGCAACGAATTGGTTGGGTCATAAAACTTTCTTTCATGGAAGAAGAGGACTGATTTGATACTCATAGAAAATGAAGTCATCGAGCATGTTGAGGGTTCAATCACTAAATCTCCAAAAGAAGAATCTCAAGCTCTAGAAAAATATATGAAAGGTGAAATAAGCGTTAAAAGGATTGTTATAGAATCCATCAAAGATCCCCTCATTTTGTATGTAGTGAACTTAGAGACATCAAAAGAAATATATGAGAAGCTAATATAATTTCTCATCATAAGTAATGCAAGAGAAGCAATATATTTAAGGAGCTAGCTATACAAAATCAAGATCTCAAAGGAATATGGAATAGCCTCATACTTTATGAGCGTAATAGAAATAAGAGGAAAACTAGAAGAGTTGGGAGAAATAATGTCTCATAAATAAATTACCATTGTGATGCTCAATGCACTTCCAGAAGAATGGAATAGGTCTATATCAATCATCTATGGAAATAAGGAAGCTATTGCATGCATTAAACTTTGGTCATTGTGTAAGATTGAAGAAACCAGGTTGAAGGAAAAAAGTGATGTAGGATCAAATGAGAAATTTCAAGCATTTGTTGTCATGGCTAGGAGGAAAGGAAAATTTGGAAAATTTCGTCCTCAAAAAAAGAACAAGAAGGAGATGTCGAAGATCTAATTCTATGGATGTCATGAATATGGGCACTAAAACAAATTGTGCTAAACTCAATAAGGAAAACAGAAAAAGAGGAAGGGAAGAAGCTCATATCACTGAAGAAGTGGAAGAACCTGATAAGAAGCAATAAGAAAAAAAAAAAGACGAAGTGAGAGATCTCTACTATAATTGAGATAGTCTCCTTCACTAAGTTCTTTTGATTTTTGTAAATAATAGCTATCAAGGTAGAAAGCATAATAAGTATGATAGGATACATCATATTAGGAGATGACATCATAGAGGCATATGATTGAATAAAGACAATAAATGCTTGAAAGGATAACTATCATAGAAGTCTACATGAATGTAGCAGTCATCATAGAAAGAAAGTAGCTCTTGGTTATCTCATGGAAAGCATAAGTAGTACTTATTGGTAGAAGAAATTCATTTATCATGATGAAGGATAAAAGGAATTCATCAGTCATTGTCACCATTTGGAAGGAGCACTTGTAGGATGATGATAATCAAGATCCTTCATTCGAATCTTCATTAGAAGGCTCACCTCTACTTGGAAGAAGTAAGTGTCTTACTGATCATTCCACCTTATGTGAGATACATTCTTTAAGATAATGATGGTAGGGTGAAAAAGGAGTGCAACAGGTCAAGATGGTTGAAATACCCCCAATAAAGGAATGGAAGTTGTTGAAGGAAGTCTAAATGGCCAAGAAAAAGAAAAGGTATGCATACATAGATAAGATAATTCCATGTCATCGTATCGTTGCACACACCATAGGTAAATGGTCTACCTTGTGAAGATGATCAAGGATCTGTGTCCATTGAAAAGATGGATGAAGGCATGGTTCAGATATTGACAAGATGGAATAAACATATGTCCTCATACGAAATATGAGGTCGTTTATAGATATAAAGGAACTATAAGGTCCTGGAAGAAATATGTGAAGAAAGAAAGAAGATACCATGAAAAATATGGTCATGTAAGAAGAGGGATGTCAAAATCTGATAAGTAGAAGAATTGATCATGAAATCTCCATAGCGAAGAAGACCATGATAAGGTTTGTAAAGAAATGATACCCTTGAAATATGAAGTCTTGGATATGTATTTTTGAATGTGCAGGATGTTGCAGGCAAGCAAGATGTCATGATGAAAGGCCATTACAAAAGGTAACTACAATTTGATGTTCATTTTTTATTTTTGAACAACATTTGGAGGGTTCAATACAAGGCTACTGAAAAGGGTTGTAGATGTCACCTACAACTTGTTGGGTGTGTGTTATATTATTCTAGACCCTATATTAGGTGGGTGGACCTACCTATAGTTTTGTGCATAGTTTTCGCACATGGTTTTGGGCATGATGGTTTTATGCCCATGGTATTCTATAGATCCGGTGAAGGGAACTATGGTTGTGTTCTAACCCGAGGTTAATGGATTGGGGTTTATGGATGCTTTAGCATCTATATATATGTATTGTAGCATTGAAAGGACTATAATGAAAAATCAAACTGGTAGTCTTGGTTTTGGGATTCACGGGAAAATCTCTATGTATATTTGTTTTATGTTTTATGCTCTCACCATTGTTTATTTTCAATTTTTAGAATTCGTATGAAAGTAATTTATGTAAGGGGTTAAGACCTATGTTTGGTATGAGAGTTGTTTTGGTTTCAAGGGGACGCCTTTGCTGCTGAGAGGTTTTTCTCGGGTGTGTGGTAGAACAAGTTTAGTGGAAGATCCGCGGATCGATTCTTGTAGTGAAAGAAGATGGAGAGTAGTGGAAAGATAGAGATCGAGATATTTAATGGTCATAGTTTTGAGTTATCGAAACTCAAGATGGAGGATCTGCTAGTGGATAAATATTAGTGCATCACGGTAGATCTGGGTACCAAACCAGCAACAATGTCAGCTGAACATTGGGGAAGTTGGATCGAAAGGCAAAGAGCACAATACGATTGTGTATCTTAGATTTAGTATTGTTGAATGTATTATGGGAAGCTTTGGTGAAGGCTTTGTGGGACAAGTTAGGGACTTTGTACCAATCTAAGTCTCTAGTGAATAATTTTTTCATATGGAAAAAGATGTATAACCTAACGATGAAGGATGGAGAATCAGTGATAGAGAATTTGAATGCCTTTAATACTGTGGTAAGCCAGTTGTTATCAGTTGATATAAAAATTTTAGATGAATATTAGTGCATCAGTTTGTTGTGTTCTCTACCAAATTCGTGGGATAGTCTAGTTGTTGCAATAGGTAGCAATGTGAATGCCTTATAGTTTAATGAAATAGTCTTATCCTTGCTGCCAAAGGAGATGATCAGGAAAAATATGGAGGGCCTGAATGGTGATGCCTTGTCTGTACGAGGACATTCTTAGAACATAAAAAAAATAAAAAAAATCCTTGAGTGGGAGATCTAAATCTCCAAGAAAACCTATAAAGGTGTGTTGTAAATGTGGAAAGGAAAGGCACTTCAAAAAGGACTATAGATCTAAAGATCATGAGAAAGGAAATGGATATGATGATGCTCCTTCTACAGAGGAAAAAACTACCTTAGATGAAGGTGGGGATGTGTACTTGGCTTCTGATTCAAGTAGACATGTAGATCATGGGGAATGGTTAATTGACTCAAGTGCATCCTTTCACTTCACTCCCCATAGGGAGTGGTTCTGCAAGCATGAAAAATATGATGATGTGGTGATGCCGTCTTAGGGGATGACAGGAAGGCTAGAATCGTGGGTCGTGGAAAACTGAAGTTGAAGTTGCAAGGTGGAAGGATTAGAAAACTTATGGGTGCTCTGGATATTCTTGCATTGGATAGAAATCTAATTTTTGTAAGCAAGCTAGATGATGCAGGTGTAAAAATAGTGTTCGAGAAAGATACCTGCAAGATGCTTCACAGAGCATTGGTATTGATGCGGGGAGTTCGGATTGGAACTCTTTACAAGCTTTAGTGTAGCAATATTATTGATGGGTGCAACAGTTCTGTGGTTCCTGAAAGTGGAGTAGAAAATATAGTGGTCTATGGAGAAAATACCATGCTATGGAATCAAAGGCTTGGACATTTCAGACAGAAGGGACTTCGAATACTTCATGGTAATGGTATGGTAGAATGTATCTCTAATTTCTCTCTGGATTTTGATTTCTGTGAAAAATTTGTACATGGGAAGAAGAATCAGGTGAGTTTCCCCTTTGCTGCTAAGAGGGTGAAACATACATTAGAGCTTGTGCATAGTGATGTGTTTGGACCTGTGTCTATTCCATCACTGGGTAAGTCTGTGTACAATTTATCATTTATAGAAGACTTCTCAAGGAATAAATGGATATATTTCCTCAGGAAGAAATCTTAGTTCTTTGAAATGTTTAAATAATTTAAGGCTTTGGTGGAAAACCAGACAGAGAAGTAGATAAAGGTGTTGATGACAGATAACATTGGACAGTTTTGTAAAAGTGTGGTATAGAATCATGAAAAGCTACCTCATACACACCTCAGCAAAATGGATTTGCAGAAAGAATGAACATGACGTTTATGGAAAGGGCAAGAGGCATGCAGAGTGGTGTTGGGTTAGGACACGAATTCTGGGTAGAGGCGATGGAGACTCTATGCTACCTGGTCAAAAGATCACCTCCATCAGCATTGGAGGATAAGACTCCATAAGAGGTATGGACTGGTAAGAAACCTTCTCTTGCACATTCGAGGGTATTTGGATGTGATGCATATGTACATGTTCCAAAGGAGAAAATAACTAATTAGGATAGTAAATCTGAAAGGTGCAACTTTATTGGGTATAAGGATGGTTTAAAAGGTTATAAGCTTTGGAACTTAGAAAAAAGGAAGGTTTTGTACATACGTGATGTGGTGTTTAGAGAGTTGAAATATGTTATTAAACATGAAGTCCTACCAAAAGAACCTAAGAATATAGTATTTGAGCTAAAGGAGGAGGAATCAGACTCTACAGCCAAAGAGGAATAAGGAGATGAAGAGCCACGAACTCCATTTGTGAGAAGATTAGTTTCAGAAAGAAGGCAACCAAAAAGGTATACTCCAACTTCTTTCTGTTCCAATTTGTTTTTATCTATTACTGATGATCATCCCAGATCTGTTAGGGAATCAATAGATCCATATGATGGCAAACTATGGAAATAGGCCATGGTTGATGAAATGACATATTTGAACAAAAAGGATGCTTGGGATCTAGTGGAGTTGTGAACTGGAAGGAAACCCATTGGAAACAAATGGGTGTTTAAGAAGAAGATGAATGCAAAAGGTAAGGTGGAGAAATACAAAGCTCGTTTAGTAGAAAAAGGTTATTCCTAGGTGTTAGGAATTTGTTTTGGTGATATTTTTTCTCCTGTTGCCAAGGTAGATTCTATTAGATTAATTTTATATGTTGCTACTACTTTTGATTTTGAGGTAGAACAGATTGATGTGAAGACAAAATTTCTTCACGGGGATCTGGAAGAAGAGATTTACATGAAGAAACCTAAATGCTTTACAATGAAGGGTAAGAAAGAACTGGTATGTAGGCTCAAAAAGTCTTTGTATGGGTTTAAACAGTCACCGGGGATGTGGTATTAGAAATTTGATACATATATACGGGGAATTGGCTTCACTAGAAGCAAAAAATATCATTGTGTATTTTAAATTAATTGGTGACCATGTTATTTATTTGGTCTTATATGTGGATGATATGTTGTTGATTGGAAATAAAAAAGAAATTATCCAGGAATTGAAGACCCAATTGTCTTCCAAATTTGACATGAAAGACCTTGGTGATACAAATTATATTTTGGGCATGGAAATTAAATGAGATCAGGAAAAGAGGACGCTCTCGTTTAACCAGAGGAAGTATGTCGAGACAATATTGTAAAGGTTTAATATGCAGGATAGTAAACTGGTTAAGGTTCATATTGTTGTAGGTGTAAAGATATTTGTTGAACAATTTCCCAAGACACAAGAAGAGGATGAGGACATGTCTCATGTTCCTTACGCAAATGCTGTCAATAGCCTAATGTATGAAATGGTCTATCCTAGACAAGGCATTGCACATATAATGGGAGTATTGAGCAGGTTTATGTCAAAACCAGGGAAGGAGTATTGGACATCAGTAAAGCAAGTTTTTAGGTATTTGCGTGGCACTAATGATTATGGTATGTGCTACCAAGGAAGATCAGGATTGGACAAAGTTTTGGACTTATGTGGCTTTGTTGATGTAGATTGGGTTGGTGATTTGGATCAGAGAAGATCTACAACTGGGTATGTGTTTACCCTTTTTGGAGATGAAGTCAATTGGATGAGTAAGAGATAGTCTATAGTAGCACTTTCAAATACAGAGGCAAAATACATGGCAACCACTCATGCAAGAAAAAGTAGTTTGGTTGCAGAGATTATGTTCAAGTATGGGGTTAGTACAATGAGCTATAAGGATATACTGTGATGCCCACGGGGCTTTGGATTGATGCTGAATGGGTGCATTGCTAAGGCACTCCTTGCGATAGGTCACTGGTTCAAATCCCCCATGGGTGCTTACATACCGAAAACCAATAAGGATATACTGTGACAACCAAAGTGAAATTTTCTTGGCAAATAAACCTACTTATGATTCAAAGACAAAGCACATTAATTTTCATTATCACTTTGTAAGGGATATGGTTGAGGACAAAAAGGTGTTACTAGTAAAGGTGGACACTTTGAAGAATATTGCGGATGCAATGACAAAGTCTATGAGCACTGAGAAGTTTTGTTGGTGTAGAGAAGCAGTGGACATTGGAGGGATGGACCAATGACTAAGCTCTCCCGTGGCCCATCGTGGAAAGAAAACAACAAATGGAAGAATGTTGGGCGTGTGTTATATTCTTTCCACGACCAACCCCATGTGCGAGGGGTTATGGGGTGGGGAGTCCCCCCTATTCATTGCATCAGACATATCAAAGGGATCACAGGGGGGGTGGAAGCCCCACCTGTCGAGGGGTTTCACGGGGGTGTTAACCCGCCTCTAAGGGTTTAGGGAAGCACCCCAAGGAAAATTATTTTGGACCCTATATTATGTGGGTGGACCTACCTATGGTTTTGCGTGTGGTTTTTGCCCATGGTTTTGGGCATGATGGTCTTTTTCCCATGGTATTTGTAGACCTGGTCAAGGGAAATACAATTATGTTCTAGTCCAGGGTTTATGGATTGGGGTTTATGGATGCTTTGACATGTATATGTATGTATTGTAGCATTGAAAGGAATATAATGAAAAATCAATCTGGTAGTCCCGGTTTTGGGATCCAGGGGAAAATCTCTGTGTATATTTGTTTTATGTTTTATGCTCTTGCTATTGTTTATTTTCTATTTTTAGAATTTGTATGCAGATAATTTATGTACGGGGTTAAAACCTACATACCTAGCACTCATATGGTTGGATAGAAGATCCTAAAGGATACATGACTTGGAAGAGGTAGTAGTATGAAGAATAGCTAGATGTGGACTAGAAGGTCACTTTCTGATAAAGAGAAGGATGACATGACTAATATGGTTTGTGAAGGAAAGTGATGGATGGAAAATGCCATAGGAATAATGAAGGTTCCATAATAAAAAGGATGAACTTCATGACATTGAAAGAAGTATCCCCAAAATTAGTTTATTAGTCCAGGATCTCCACCGAGAGTAGAAAGTTGTTGGAAGCAAGTCCCTAGTCAAGAATGGGCTTCAAAAAATCCTTGGATAATAGGGAGCCTGGGTACATTTCTTCTATAGGAATGGGTAAATTCCTTCATAGGAATGGGTATATATCTCCTAGTTAAGAGGGAGAGGTAGACACATCATTCTTGTCTTCATATTATGAAGAAAGAATGGAGGATTGGGTAAGCATCTAGAATCCGATACTCTTTGAGGATGTGGTAGGGCATCCATGTTAAGAGTATTTGAAGAGGACCAACATTCTTTGAGAACTGGGGATCCAAGATAAGAATAGTCGTGGAAGGACAGACCCTATGAACATTCGGGTGGGGTATGCACCTTGAGAGACAAAGATGATGGTGTCTATCAGCCATTGGTCTCACCAACATTGTGCTCTAATCTTGCAAAGAGATAGAGTTGTTAGTTAATGTCTTGTTATGTGACAATGATGCTTGGTATGATGAAAATATATGGCTTACCAATATGACTCTTCTTATGAGAATTTTTCAGATTGAGAATGTCCAAGTACATTGTATGGATTACGAATACCTCCCTAGTTAAGAGGGATTGTTGAAATACATAACTAGCTTTGGTCTTCATAATGACATATATAATAATGATTTTATGTATTTAATGAAAAGAGAAAAATAAATTTATTATTGTTATTCTTAGGCATGGGTTTCATGCTGAATGGAAATTTATTTGTAGGCCAAGCACCCAATGAGTGCTTCTAGGGCCCATTATGTAGTCTATAAGTTAATTGAGTCATTATCATGTATTGAAGACCCATTTGGGTATGTTAAATATTGTAAGGAAAATTTTAGTTGAGTCAAAAGACGCTCCAAGACCTCGTCATGGTGCAATAAGAAAGTCAACCTACACAAGTGAGTAAGTTGGACTAAAAGGAGCTATTTGACCTAATAGAAAGCTTATATATAAGAGATAGTTTGACCTCACTTTGGACACACACTTCACTCACATAAGTTTGATCACAAGAGGGATAAAGAAGAAAAGGAAATAAGGATGAAGGAAGAAGAAATGGGATGAGAAATTTGGATTGTATTTGGGCTACTTCTCTCCACACGTGTGAAAATATTAGGGCATTTATTGTAGAAAAAAAGGCCAAGTTGTAGAAGTCAAATTGCGGCATCATCAATGCCACTTTGCAAGCCAAGTTCTCTAGGAGAAAGAATCAAATCAAGAAAAGAATAAAGGAATAAGAACTTACCATTATTTTCCTCACGTGAAAAGGCCAGGGTTTCTACAAAAGAATTTGTTGGGTAGGTCAAATTTGTTGAATAATTTGTTAGGAAGGTCGAAGTTGTAGAAGAATTTATTGGGAATTGAAATTGAAAAATTTGTTGGAAAGAAGTAAATATTTGACTTAGTATTGGAGGGTCTTGGTCAAGGGTCATAGGACTTGGAATCCATAAATGAAAGGTATAGAAGAAGACAACAATTCTTGTGGGTTTTCCTCATTTGGAAGGGTTTTGGCCCTAGATGATCGCCTATATTTTTTGTCCTCTTGTATTATTGTTCTTTATTGCTCTTTATCATTTGGTAGTTGTTTAATGAAGAGAAAATTATTAATAAACAAGTCAAAGAAGAAACTAATCAAGTTAAGTAAAAATATACCACAAGAAATTATCAAGAAAGAGAAATCACCTAATCTAGCTACCCTAGATTTCTCAACATCTCCCGCACTTTCTCTCCATATCTCCCTTGTTACTCCCTTTGTCTCTCCACATCTATCTCTCTATGTTTTTGTTCTTGCCTCCCTCTCTCTCCCCCTCCAAATCCATCTCTCTCTCTCTCACTCTCTCCTTCTCTCCCCCACTCCTCTCTCTCTTCCATATTTACAACATCCATGCATCATCCTTCAAAGATTCTTTTAGTTCTCTATTTAAATATTGAGAAAAGATGTTATGCCTAGCAAAATATTGGGTAATCCTACAAGGAATAAGCTTGGCATGTTCATTAATTATATATTTAATGTCCAAAATGATTCCTATACTATCTCTATAAAGGAAAACAACAAGCATTATGTTGATGGTGTTGGACCCACAAACATTCAAGGGGATCTCCCCAGTAAGAAGTCCCAATTAGATCTCAGACTGTTTGGAGTAGGAGTCCCAGCAGTGGGTGGCAATGCCTCGACCATGGTAGTGCGTAGAGATAATTATGATGACTTTGGTCAGAAGCAAGTGTGTGACCTTGCAGCGAGTCAAGTGAGATGCATGGGTGTTCTAACACACAGAGGGGAAAAGGAAGTGTGCCCCTTAGAAGCATGAAGTAGTATGCAACCTAAAAGGTACACATAAGTGGAATGATATCACAAGATACAATGTGGAATAGTCCACAAAACAAAGTGAAAACTTAATCCAACAACAAGCATTCAACAAGATTCATACAATTACACACAAAATAGTTCATAAGAAAATGTGTAAGTTAAAAAACATACATTGCTAAAGAAACTGATAGTCCAACTACAATAAAAATATATGCATGAAAATGTGTTGGCTCAGTTATTATTATTATAAGTGAAATTTCCATCCATACATACACCATTTATAGCCACATGCCTAATAGTAGAACATTACAGCCATGAACATCTTCTCCTCCAAAGAAGTAAACTCGCTCTAAACTATGGAGAAGCCAAGGCTCATCATACTACTCCCAAGCCTTTTCTAAGCCTTTGCCTAGCCAAAATATTGGCTCCCAAAAGATTGTTCTATGAGTTATGAGGTTTTATTTATAACAAAGGGTGCGGTGACCCTTGAAATTTTGCTTTGACTTTTTGACTACCCTCGTGACTCTTCAACTTCTTAACAAATAATTCATTACATTACATAGTGACTGTTCACATTCCACTAATGACACTTGGAATCTCACTTACAACATATTTACAAATAATATACATTTTCCACGTCTACCAATGTGAGACAAAATAGGCTAGAGACAACCTACCAAGACAAAACACTATGACTCAGAAGTTTGGGGAAAGACCAACTCAGCAACTTCCACTTGATGACTCTCGAGGACACACTGATACCCATCTTGGCACTATGCTATGGTGTACCCATATTGCTTGATAGTGTCTTTCTGATAGCAAACTCTTCCCTCTATAGCTTCAAGGTATATGGTCTTGGAACCCTTGTCCAACTCATCCAGAAGCATGCACAACATGGTCTTGACTATGGCAGAACCACCAATGTACTTCTTCATGTTTTCTGGACTCATCTCCAAGTCATCATTGTTGTCTTCTTGCCTTAGCTGCTCCAATTACTTTTTGATCTCTAGTCAGACTTGGTTAATTTCCTTAGCTACAGTGAGGAAACTGATTAACAAGATCCTGTGCATTCTCACCATCACATCCTCCAACCTTTGCTTTTTTCTCTTCCTTTATTCATTTCTCTTTATGCGTTGTTTCCTCTTTGCATATGCTGCCAAATATGATTTCTCAATGAGAGGATCTTCTTTTAACTTGTAGCTTTGTTCATCCTCTGGGTTCTTGGAAATCTTCCTCTTACCCTTGTATTGCACCGGTTTTTTGCTTATTATTGTTGTTGTTGTTGCTTCCTACTATGCTACTGCCTGTAGCACAAATTTCCATGCTATGGCTATATTGACTGGTTCACTGAGACTGGAGTGGTTGTAATAGTATCTCCAAGGGTCCTCCTCTTCCCAATGACATGCCCCATGGGTCCATGGATAATAGTCCCTCCCACAATGGTTCTTGAAAATCTTGTGGGGATCATACGGATTGTAATATCTGGTGCCGAATTCAAACTTCTCTATCTCCTTAGCTTTGGCATCTACATCTTTCAAGATCTTAATCTCATACAATCCAATTGAAAAAGGAAGAGAAGGCCATGGCGCCTTCTTCCTCCTCTGCAACCGTGCTATTAACCCTATGGAGATGTGATATGTGACCTCTTGCATGACCAACTTGTCTATGGCATACCTTGGTGGAACATGTGGAGGCTTCTCTCCACCAAACATCCTGATGAAGGTGCCACCGGGTGAGGCATACCAATATCCAATGTTAACTATTTCCTACATTGCTTCTTGAGGCATGCAAGGTGGATCTTGTTCAAAGATCAACTTGTACACTGGGGTAATGAAATGGTTAGCTAGGCTCACCATAATTCCTCGGTAGCTGCACTCTGAAAGAAAATTGCAATAAATATTCACAACATGCTCCTGTGGTGTCCATATCCTACCCATGCCAAGAAACTAATGCTAGGCACAGATTGTATAGAGTAAATATGTGGACATATAGAATCTCTCTTACTCATCCTTGGGCAGATTCCGAGTGTTAGTCCCATGGACTTTTAACTGATGAGCCAATAGATCCCCATCATTCACCAACTGGTCCAAAGCAACCACCCAATTCTAGGGAAATGTCTTCGTGCTCTCTTGACCGTATAATCGGCATGCAAATGTGATCAAGAATGGGTAAGACTTTCTGAGTGACTTCATCTTGTAAACATTATTGGGTGTTGATCTGAACCTCGATGGCTCTTTCACCCAATGCTTTAAAATATCTTTGGTGTTTACATCGCTGTGGGTGGCATAGAAAAGTGTGTCCATGCGGTTCATCAGTTGAGATAAGTGATACATCTGATGATAATTCTTCGTACTTGAAGGTAGAAAGTTGTGTTCCACTGGCACTACTCAATGTCATAGTCTTGGGATCTATGCATGAGACAATCTAGTGGATGATGTTTGCACTACGGAAGGTGGGGTACCTGCATGCAACCTTATGTAAGCCTGACTAGTGCATATTGACATACACCTACTGGTCCTCTAGATCTTCCTTGAATTCCCTTGCAAATATATCCTTGATTTCCTTGAGTATTTGTGTAATCAACTAGAAAATTCACTGACACCTGCTCAATTACTTCCTTAGTGCTACTCTTGACAACATCCTTTGATGCATCTCTCTTGCAAGCCATGTTACTTGTAACTTTTGGAGATTTTCTCAACAACTATTGTACCTGGAGAGAGAGATGACACTCATGGCATGAAAATATTATCATGAAACCAAAATAACTTCAAGAATAGACAAAAAATAAAACTAGGAAACTGCTGGGAAGAATTGCACAATAGTGAATCTCAGAGGTGATTGAATTCTAGTTGGTTTTGCGCATTGCTCAGTCCCATCTGCCAGTGGGGAGTTCTTGCTGACTGGAACTAAACAATGTGTAGTTCAGTTAGGCTTAGGCCAGCTAGGACTATGCATTGGGAAATCCCAGTGGCCAAGGCTCAAGACTCGCTCCTAGAACTATGCAATGTGTAGTTGTAGCTAGGCCTTGGCATCTTCTGTGCATTTCAGGGAGCCAAAGCAAAGCCTTGAGATCCATAAATGCATAGTGCATGCTGGGAGAAGTAAGATTCGGGCCAAGGAAGCCCAAATATGCCCAAAGGCAACATGAAAATGAGCATATCTAAAGGGGGGAGTGAATGTGGGTGCAAATTTGAGTGAATGATGATGCATGCAAATAAAACGAGTGCAGGAATCAATCAAACTAAATCACAATGAAGCATGTGGAGAGAGTCACCGCAATGGCGATTGTTAGTGAAAAAAATGGATTAGGCATGTGACACTTGGAAGGGTAATGCAAAACTTAAAAAAACACTCTACAAGCCAAAAACAATTAAAACGTGAGCAGTCATTCAATAAAATTGGTAAAACAACACTCTCACAAGTTAAACAAACAAAAGCGATAGAAAAAGCAACAACATACTAGAAAAGCAAGATTTACACAGAAAAGTTGCGATGACTATGCCGAAGGTTCCTAGATATCCTTGGGAATGCCAAAGATCCAAGATCGAATGTGGAAATGAGCCTTGGTGGCGTCCATTAAATAGAGTTAATCGATTTAAGGTATATGACGCGAATGCCGAAAATATAGGAAAAAGTGACACTTGGTGGCAGTTTCCAAAAATTACTCAAGTGAAACTCTGACTACTAAAAATAGATCCCTGTTTTTAGGGATGCTTTAATGATTATTAGTATTATATATCTATATATATATATATATATATATATATATATATATATATATATATATATATATATATATACACACACACACACACACACATGATGAATAATAATAATTTTCTAATTTTTTATACATGTTTTTAAAAGTTCAATACACAATAGATAATTTTAGTAGGTAAATTATTTCAAGACTATAACTCTATCATAAAGGATAATTTTAATTTTAATTTATAATGAAAAATATTTTTGCTTTGAGTAACAAAATGGACTACAAAGAATTTAATGCTTTATGTATTTGATGTGTTTCATTAAATTTAAGTTATTTTGATCCAAAGATGCACATTTTGACATACAAAACATTAAATGCTTTATAATTGAGCATTTATTTCATGTCTTTCATTTCATTTTTATCTTGATATCCAATGCAAGCCCTAACCCTATAAGATGTCATGTGATTATTATTAAAAAAAGAGAAAAAAAAAAAAAAAAATACCATGGTTGACATCCTCCATAGTAATATTTTTTCTTGTGGTCCTTCTTGGCATTTTCCTTAATTGGAATCATGATTTCTCTCTTTCCTAACATGATATATGAGAGGAAAAACCATTCATCAATGTGAATGGTGCATTGTGCTAAATCACATAATGATTGATTATATCTTAATTACATCAAAGACATTTTTTAAAGGGACAACCTCTCTTTAATTTTAGTCATTTATCTATATCCAATTAAGAACTTCCACCCATTGACACATTGAAAACCACTACATCATGATGTCTCTAAGTTCAACTACTAGCAACTTCATCATCCTCACCTACCATCAACTCCAAATCATTACTATTATTGTTCTGAAAAATTCATATCTCACTGAAGTATGTACAATTCATTATGTATGAGGATATAGCACTTAGTGTGGCCCTTGTGTTAATGGTAGCTTCACTATGGTCATCATATGCTCAAATTCAATTAAGAATTACCACTTATTGATACATTCAAAACTGCCACATCATGTTGTTTCTAGGTTCCACTACTAGCAACTCCATCATCCTAACATGCCATCGAATCCAAATTGTTACTTTTATCTTGGATTGAAGAAGCCATATCTCACTGAAGCATGCACAATTCATCATGTGTGATGATTCAACACTTAGCATGGCCCTTTTATTCATTGTAGCTTCATTTTGGTCATTTTTTATGACAGGATATGCCTTAGTAAGGTCAATAGGGCCTCATTACTTACACAATAGGGATTGTTATGGGCACGTAGCTTTATAATACACTATCATAGAGAGGAAAAACTATACAATAATCAATCAGGTTAATGTCATTACAAGTTTCTTACTTATAGCTTGCTTTGATATCTCTATTGCTCATGCTAGTAGGGCATAGGTGATGAAAACTAAAACTAATTAATGCCTTGTCCAACATCAATATATAGACATTACTTGTAGTGAATCATATCCTAACATTCATCCCAATGTATTCCCTAATAAACATATTGTAATCAAGGTCGCGAAAAAACTAATAGACATCGATTCTCAAAATAAAATAATATGGAATCTATATACTATGACTTCCCTCATCAATTCTTTTATGTTTTAAACCTTATTCTATACATAAATTTTGAAAATTATTCTATACATAATAGTAAAAAACATAACCAATAGCATCTTAAAATTTAAGATGTATATTTGTAATCACTAACTTTATTGTAAAGTTATAAATTAAACATACATAAGCTACTTATAACATAATGATACTTACAAGATAATGATTCTCTTGTATTGTCTCTTCCTCTCATTCACAATTAATTTGAAGTAAAAAAATAAAAAAACACTAAAATTAAATACAAGTTAGTAAACCATAAATAGAAAAAGTATATCTCACCCTTCAAAATTTAAATGAATAAATAGATAAGATATCAATTTAAAAAAAACCTATTAGCGAATAAAATGCAAAGCATTTATCTGGCCGACTAGTGTCCATGACTCTTCTCTCACGTCTCCGTGAGTTCAAAGAGTACTCATTCATATATATACATTCATTTGTGAGTGTGCTTACATACTGTTCAACCTAAACAAATCTTTTCTTATTAGCTCTGCAGCACAAACGCGAGACCAGATTAAGTGCTTTTCTGTATTCGCGAATTTCATTTTAGTTTTGTTGTCTGTAGATACGAAGGGAGACTTACAAGAGAGTGAAGCGAAACCATGTCTCGAAAGAGGTCACATTGTTATGAAGAAGATACAGAAATTTCGACTCCCAAGAGGTTCTGCCCTCGTAATTCGACACTCCATTTTTCTCCCATTAAGAGTCCAGCTGATCCAAATCCAGATCGACATGCAACCGCGGCCATTCCAGTTAATGGTTGTCAGTGGGTCGAGCTTCTTTTGCGAGAGATGCAGAGTTCATCAAATATGGATGATGCAAGATCACGTGTTTCAAAATCAATGGAGGCACTTGAAAAGGCCATAGTTGTTGGCACAAAAAGAGATTTTATTCATGTTGAAAACTTGCAAAAAGAAAATGTGGTGCTGAAGCAGCAAGTCGAAAGTCTTTCACGTGATAATACTATTCTCAAGCGAGCAGTAGTCATACAACATCAACGTCACAATGAGCACGAGGAAAGAGAACATGAATTGCAGCGTGCGAAGCAAAGTTTAACACAAAGTCAGGAGCAGCTAAGGACTTTAGAGTTAAACAATTATGCTCTCACATTACAACTTCGTCGGACTGAGGAAACTGCCCCCATTCCCGGGCACTTTCACCCTGATGTATTGTGAAAATTCGATCTACTTTGGTTTATAGTTATTAGTCAATTCGTATTGCAACTTCGTCCGACTGAGGAAACTACCCCCGTTCCTGGGCACTTTCACCCTGATGTATTGTGAAAACTCAATCTACTTGGGTCATAGTTATTAGTCAATTCCCCAGTAATTAGAGTTATATCTTGGGATCAAGGGGACTATTGCTATGTTGCATATTCCCTTAAAAACATTAGGGATTGGATAAGGGCGTAAACCTTCTTCTCCGCATTGTTATATTTTAATTGGGTGGAAATTTACTTTAAAAAAACAGTTAGATTGCTCTTCTTAGTAGTGGTAGTGGAAAGGTGTTTATAGTGGTAAGTGGGACTATCCACATGTATATAGAAGTGATAAGTTCATCCCTTTCATATTGTAGGTTTCCTAAGAATGTTTTTATGCATCGTGTTCTAGGTTAATCAAATCAACTCGTCAAAGATCATCATGTTATGGAGTTATAATACTTATTCTAACTATAGCAAGGTGCAAGGTGTTTGTTAAAGGTATCTTTTGGTTGTTGTGGTGTGTTTTTTTTGCTTCTAAGAGCTTAAATGATTTTCTCTCATAAACATAATTTCTCTTATTTCATGTTTCATATCAAAATGATGAAAGAGTCAATGTTGTAACTCTAGTCAAGGATCATTTCTAGTTCATAGAAGAATTCAATTTTTAGTTAGATTCGGAATTGTTCCAAGAACTTCTTTGAGCCTAGATCAAGAGTCAACGGTTAGTTCCCATGCACTTTTGTATTCACCTTTCATATTAACGAGGGGAATGTTGGACACCTAATTCCTTAGGGTTAGTGTGTTGGAATTCTAACATTCATTAAAGTCTAAGAGACCTCTTGAAATATGAATCCAATCGCATGAGTTTATCAAATCTTCTTATTACATTGGTTTGTGTTTAGAAATAAAGGATTGAAATGAAGAGAGAAAACATATAGGCTTTGCGCACTTTAGCAACCCATAGGCCATAAGCCTCACTTCTTTGTACTTGCATCCATTTTCCATTCAAAGAAAGAGATCAAAGCCACCTCATCTCTTAGGTGGATTTTCTCCCTAAAGGGTTTCCAAGGGTATATCTTGTTTTATTATGGTTGTGAGGGATTTTGCTTTTTCCGTCCTATATTTTTCACATTTTAGATTTTGCATGCATGAAATTGTAACATAATATTTATGAAAAAAATTGCATACTGTAGATTTCATCTTTTTAAGTATAATTATATCAAATATATTGTAAAAAAACATATAGTGCAATAATCTGTGGAAATTTATGGATCATATTTGTATGAGAGTAGCTTTATTGGGGAATATTGTTAGGTGTTGCACAGGATCTAGATTGGTTAAGCCAAAGGTCACAAAACCCAATTCATGGCTAATGAATATGTGAATAACTATCATGATCACATAGGTGAGAGGGTTGCACACCAAGAAGCTCTTCAAGGTGTAGGTGGAGATATCTAGTAGCATCCATGTTTGTTTATGGCTTAGTGATCTAGTGAGGATTGCAGTAAAACTTGATTCTATTAATGAGGGTGAAGTGGTTTACCCTTGAGAAGCCCTAGATGGTTATTTTGGTTTGAGTCACACATTCATGCTTGGAATATGGCAGAGGGTGATTGGATGAAGCAAGATTTAGCTCACCCAATCTTTGGTTGAGTGGAACGTGGTAGTCCTATATCAGGTTGGATTTTGCCTTCATTAATAAGAGTTCATTCCCTTTGTATTTTCTATGCAAAAGTACAAGATTATATGTGGCATTTATGGCTATTGTATCCTCATTATTTCTGTTGTTTTTATGTTGGTTATGAATATGTTTTATGACCGTAAAAAAGTATGGTTCTCATCATGTTTGATTTGTAAATGATTGAGAAATGAATATATGACCTAATAGATGATAATGCAACTATTTTGATAAGGCACCAATGCTTCTTAGTGATTCTCAGATAAGTATAAGACCCCTATGCTTAGATATGTTATTATGACCTGTAGAATGCATATTTGTGACATGTTTAATGAATTTCTTGTCATGGCTAGTAGGAGTCCTGTAAAGTCTCTGTTCAAGAATTTGCATTGGCATCTTTGTCTCTGTTTCTTTTCATTTCTGTAGATTCCATGAATTTCTGGGTAGTGATTGGGTCCTAGCTCTATAATTTAGCCTTAAATCTTGCATTCGTTGGCTTAGCACTGGTAGAAAATGGCTACAATCACACTTAGATAGGCTCATGGGAGTGATTGGGACCCTCAGTCGCTTGGAGGGATTGGCAAGGGAGTGATTGGGGCTCTAGATCCTTGAACTATTGAGTTTCCTCAGGGGTGGGCCACCTAGAAAAGTGGGGTGGGTCTTAGAGGTTTTTGTAGGATGTGTGGATGGTAAGTTTGGTTTTGTTTTCTCAGTTGTACTTCCTTAAGTTGACCTAGGAGGTTGAATCAGGTCATAGTAACCACTCATCAAATGTTTGCCTTGGTTGGTCGGTTACTTGGGTAGATGTGGGACGAGTGTGTTACATAGTGGTATTAGACCATGGTTCACCCTTTGGACTAGATGGGCGGTGTGTTGCTCATGCATTCATTTCAGTTGCATATGTGCTCTAACGTTTTTGGTCTATGTATTGGTTGTGTATGCATGGTGTCGGTTATGGTTGCATTGGTGTTGCCATGTGAAAAGTTAATGGTGTTGTTGTTGGATGTGTCTATCATGAGTTTATGTTAGTTATACATTGGATATGCATGTCAATGTCTATTTTTAAGGTATATGTGTGCGTTCCATACATATGTTGTTATGCATACAATGGTATGGTTATAGTTTCCATGCATGGGGTCATGATGTGTGGTGGGTATGCTCATGCATTGATGAGTGGATAATGGTTGAGATGATGATTAAATACTGATATGATTATGTTTATATATTTATTGTGCTAATTTGGTTGGTATTGTAGATGAGATATCCTCCCCGAGATATACTAAGGTATGTTGGTTTTTTTTATGATTTATTTTAGCTCACATAGTGTGCCTTGCAGGAAGAGATAAAGATGACCAAAAAGATTGTAGACTACAAAGATTCTCCCTATGAATCAGATGATAAATGTGGTGTTGGGCACTCTTTTGACTTAGTAGACACACTAAGGAGTTTGAAGGAAGGAATAAGGAGTTGTAAAGAAGATAATGATGTAATCATGCAGGAACATAAGAAACAAGCAGAAGTCAATGCAGTAATTTGTCAGAATTTGTCAGAATTGCAGAGACAGGGACCACTCCAAATCAGCTATGGACAAGGGGATAGGACTAATGGGGCATATGGTAGTAGTTCTCATGGTGGTAATAGGTTATATAGAGATGACACGATCATATATGATAGATTACATGGACACAGTTAGTATTCTAGTTCTGGTTTTGATAGGCTTAGTTACTTGGCATGAATAAGTTCTTTGAACTACATGAGTATATAGAGAATATGAAGGCCAGAATAACTATCTTCAACCTCAAAGGAAATTTGTTATCTTGTGAGAATATATAAAATGGCTTAGAGACATCAGGATAGAGGAGTTGAGTTGTCATGAATTCAAGAGACTCTTCATAAATAAGAGATTCTTCATGAATTCAAGGGATCGATCATAGATGAGGAGTATATGACCAAGTTCTTGGAGCTATTAAGGTATGTACCATATCTTAAATATGAAAAGGATAAAATTCACAGATTTGTTAGTGGATTTCCATTAGAATTTTAAGATCAAATTTAGTATGATGAGCCTCGATCACTTGAGGAAGTTATTGGGAAACTAAAGCATTGGTATGAAAAGTCAAAGCGTAAGACAAATTCTTAGCAAGGATGGAAATGGAAAGATAAAAGTAAAGGTAAATTCCATTCGAAAAGAACAAGGCCTCACAAAGCAGAAGAAAAATAGAACATTGCACCACATAAGAAGTTCAATGCAACTAAACAAGGACATAGGACACAATAGGAGAATAGAGGTGATGGTATATGATGGTTGGAGTGTTGGACATGTGGTAAGGAGCATCTTAAGAGGGATTGTCTATAGAATCAAGGTGGTAGGCCTTAGATCTATAGTGCACAAGAGGCACAAACTGTTGTGGATGTTGGGCAAAGCATTCCAATATCTATGCATCGCTAGATAATATGTATGAAGTTCATCAATCATCTATCATTGAGATGGACAATAAGCTTTGTGATCAAGTTGTTTCTATTTTGATTGACTCTGGATCTAATTATAGTTATGTTAACCCTTACTTGGTGGATAAGTGTGGTTTGAATAAATAATTTCATGTAGAATCTTGGTTAGTGCAGTTGGCTATAGGTACTAAGAAGAGAATTTATCATTGAGTAAGAGCTTGTGAATTTGATTTGAATGTTATGCGTACTTCAACACATTTGAACGTATTTCCATTGGGGTCATAAAGCATGCTTTTGGGTATAGACTGGTTATATCTTCATAGGACCAAAGTGGACTGTTGTGACAAAGCCATTGAGTGCTTGGATGACAATGGGGCGTAAAGAATCTTGTGGGGTAAGAAGAAAGAAACATCAGTTAGGATGGTGAAAACTATGTAGGAAAAATGCAGTCACAGAAAAGGGTGTGTATTGTTTGCAGTAAACATTTCTAGTGATAAAGGTAAGGAGGATGAGGATGCAAAGATATTGAGTAGGTACTCGGTTTTACAACAGTTTGAGGATGTGTTTCCAGCAAAGATCCCAGAGTTTCCGCCTCATAGAGAAGTGGAATTCTCCATTGATTTAATACCAAGGGTAGCACCAACATCAAAGGCACCATAAAGGATGAGCACTCCATAGTTGGTAGAGTTGAAGTTGCAGTTGAAGGAAATGCTTAACAAGGGAAACATTAGGCCAAGAATTAATGGAATTTTGATGTTAAAATGGGCCTCCTAAGAAAAATGTACAACCAAAATAAACTTTATAAGAACCAATAGGATTCAATATGATGATGTCAACCATGGGGGATGATTCGCTGTTTCTAGAGTAAAAAAGTAAAAATGTTAAAAAATAATAAAATAATAAAACTACTTTTTCAACTCATATTTTTAACTTATCTCCCTAAGGTTTTACTCAAATTTCAAGTGGGAGTACTCATTGGATGAAAAATTAATTACTCATCCAAGGAGTAACCATGTTGGTAGTTTTGATGGACCTTGATACAATAAAAATGAGAAATACATGAAAATACATTATTGTAATCAAGTTTTTCATGCAGTTCACATTTTTCTTGTAGCAGGGTCCATCGAAAGTATGCAAAATGGGTAATAATTGGATGAAGAATCCAATTTTGCATCCAACAAGTGTTGCCACTCTAAACTTGAGTAAACCCATAGGGAGAGAAGTTGAAAATAAGAGTTGAAAAAATAGTTTTTCCTTTTTCTGCTCTAAAATTTGATGATGTAATCTAATATAATTTTATTATTTCCACTATTATTTTATAATTTCTTTAGGAGGCCCATTTTAGACCTCAAATCTCCCCTAATTTGTATCACCGTGGGGTGCACTAATATTTTTTGTGAGGAAGAAAGATGATGCTCTCAGATTATGCATTCATTACAAGCAGTTTAACAAGGTGACCATCAAGAAAAAGTATCTATTTCCGAGGATTGATGACTTATTTGATCAGTTAAAGTAGTAGTATTCTTAAAGATTGATTTGAGATCCGTATATCATCAGGTATGCATCAAGGAATAGGACATTTACAAGGAAAATTTCTGGACCAGGTATGGGCACTATGAGTTTGTTGCAGTTACATTTGGTTTGAGTAATGCTCCAACTACATTTATGTGCTTGATGAATAGTGTATTTCATCCTTATCTTGACAAGTTCTTTATTGTATTCATTAATGACATTTTTATATATTCTAAGAATGAGGGAGAGGATGCCAAAAATTTAGCAGTAGTGTTTAGACTGTTAAAAGAGCATTAGTTGTATGTTAAGCTTAGTAAATGTAGTTTCTTTCAGATAGAGGTACATTAATTGGGACATATGGTTTCCAAGGAAGGAATCACAGTAGAACTAGAGAATATAAGTTATATCATGGAGTGGGAAGCTCCTAGAAATGTGTACGAGGTAAGATCATTCATGGGGATAGCAGGCTATTATAGGAGTTTCATGAGGAAATTATCTCATATTGAATATCTTATTACATCACTACAGAGGCAAGGTAATAAATTTAAATGGACAGAGTAATGTGCTACAAGTTTTGATCAATTAAATAAGTTGTTGACAAATGCTCTAGTGTTAAATATTATAGACTTGGAAAAAGAAATTGTAGTGTGTATAGATGCTTTTAAGAGAGGACTTGGTGAAGTCCTTATGTAGGAGGGACAAGTAGTATGTTACGAGTTGTGGAAACTGAATGAGCACGAGCAGAACTATCCGACATTCATGCGTTAAATATGTGGAGGCGCTATGTTCTTGGCAAGAGGTTTGTATTGATGAGTGATCACATTTGGTTGAGATACTTGTTTGACCAATTGAATCTGAATGCAAGGAAAGCTAAATGGTTGACCACGATCAGTGAGTTTGACTTTGAGATTAGGTACATCAAGGGTAAAGAGAACATGGTTGGAGATGCTCTTAGCAGGAAAATACAAGTAAATCACATTGCAGCTATGAGTTCTTATGGGACAAACTTACATGATTAGGTTTTACAGGCAGGTCAGCAAGATGATTTTATGTGCATTTTCCTAATAGTGAATGTATAATATCTAAAGCTCTTTGATACTTTCATGCTACATTAGGAAGAGGAATAGGTCCTACCTTCTGTAAACGATTTGATTCTAGATGCTTAGTTAGAGTTGATAGAGGATACATTTTTCAAAATAGGTCTAAGAATATAATATTGGGGTAGCATGATCTTTGGTAGATTGGATTGAATAGACAACTTTGTCAGGCCAGGTAGTAACTCCATAAGGTAAAAATGATTCGACTGTTCTATTCCATCTGGTAGGTCTTCATTATATACATCAAGGAGAGATTGTTCAATTCGTCTCCCGATGACTGTTCATATTTACTATTTATCTATTTACATAAATTTACCCAATCACAAGGATTAGGTGTCAACATTCCCCCCTTAATCTGAAGGGATGTTGGTGAGTCCAAGCATCATTCTGAATCGTTCAAGCTTTTCTCTTCCAATCGCTTTGGTGAAGATATCTGCAATTTGCTCATTTGTGGAACAATGACAGAGATGGATTGTTTTTGCCTCAACATGATGTTGAAGCAGATGATATTTAGTATTGACGTAGTTCGTTTGATCATGGAACTTTGGGTTCTTGGCAAACTTTATTGCAAAGGTATTGTCAATCATGAGTGGAGTTGATTGTACTTGTTTTACCTACAAATCTTCAAGAATTTTCCTGAGCCACACAATTTCTCTTGTTGCTTTAGTTGTTTCCACGTATTCTGCTTCTGTTGTGGAATTTGCTGGAACTGATTGTTTGTGTGATCTCCAGGAGATAGCTCCTGATCCAAGACTCATAGCATATCCCGAAGTTGATACCCCAGTTTCTTTGTCTCCATCAAAGTTTGAATCAGAGTATCCAATCAAATTGAAGTAGTCCACCTGTGTATACTTGATTCCAAAGTCTTGAGTTCCCTTCAAGTACCTTAGAAATCCTTTTGCAGCAGACCAATGTTCCTCACAAGGCTTTTGCATAAACCTGGAGAGGGTTCCAACAACAAATGAAATGTCTAGTCTAGTAGTAGTTAGGTAGTTGAGACTTCCTACAAGCTGTCTATACTTTGTTGCATCCTCAAATTCTTTTCCTTCAATAGATGTGAGCTTTAAGTTTTGTTCCATTGGAGTAGCAAGAGGATTGCACTTTTTCATGCCAAACCTGTTCAACAGATTCCAATGTAATTGCACTTTGGATGTTGGGTTACTTTAATTCCAAGATAGTAATGAACATAGCCCAAATCAATGATTTCAAAACTTTTCCCCAATTCCTTCTTTGTGGAGGCAATGTTGCTTTCATTGTTCCCTGTCATCAAAATATCATCTACATATACCACAAGATATACAATTGTTTTCCAACTTTCTTGACAAATAAAGTTGCATCATCAAGATCAAAATGTTTGAAATTGAGTTTTAGAAGATGCTCAGTTTTTTTTTCATACCAGGCTCGCGGTGCTTGGTTGAGGCCATACAAGTACTTCACAAGTTTGCATACTTTATTTTCATGTCCTTTCACAACAAATCCATTCAAGAAAGAAGTTTTTACATCCATTTGATGGACTTTCCAACCGTTCTGAGCTACTAGTGCAAAGAGTGTCCGGATGGTAGCCCATTTTTCTGTGGGGGGAAAGTCTCCTCATAATCGACCCTTTCCTTCTGTACAAAACCTTTTGCCACAAGCCTAGCTTTTTGCTTGTCAAGTGAGCCATCAGCTTTATACCTGTTATTGTAGACCCACTTGTAGCCAATTGGTTTGGTTCCTAATGGAGGATCAACCAGCTTCCATGTGCCGTTCTTTATGAGGGCATCATACTCCTTTTGCATCGCTTCTTTCCATTCATCATGAGAAGGAGCTTCTTTGAAGGAAGTTGGTTCAAAATCTATAAACAAGTTCAATTCACAATCATAAGAGACATCCATATCAACAGGTGAATTAGAGTCATCTACATCACCTCCATTTTGCCGGTTTGAATTTCTGGTTCCTGTCTTTCCAACTTCATCAGGATGAACAGTTTTAAGTGTCTTTCTTAGCCACTTTGGGGGACCTTTTTCAGATGGTCCAGGCTTCTCCATTGATTGAGATGGGATGGAATCAAGATTGAGTCTCCCAATTCTATCAATCACATCACTTAAAGCATCATCTGTTGTTGGAGTTTCATGCGGGGGAGAGTGTTCTTTAGAAGAAGATTCCACATGTTGATCTAGTATAGGAATCCCCACTTCAAGATGTGGAATTTTATTATCAAATTCTTGAAATTATTTTGCTTTTGTGAATCTATCCAAGCGATCAAGTTTCCACTCAACAACATTGTCAATTTTGGATGAGTCAAGGAAACTTACATCTCTAGATACAACAAACTTCTTATTTACTTCATCATAGAGGTGACATGCTTTGGAGGTGTTTGAATATCCCAGAAAGATACACTTACGACTTCTAGCACCAAGTTTGTTTCTATGTACCTTTGGTATCAAGGCATAATAGGTGGAACCAAAGACATGGACATCTATTCTTTATATATGTAGCACATAGAACAGCATCAACCCAAAACATTATCTTTACATTTTTGAAGAAGAGCATGGATCATACCATATTTAAGATTGTCCTATTCATTCTTTCAGCTACACCATTCTGTTGGGGATTATAAGGCACAATTGTTTGATGTTTGATCCCATGTTGGAAAAGATAGTTTTCAAATTCATTTGACGTGTATTTTTTCCATTATCTGTGCGAATAGACCCAATATGAGATTGTGTATCATTTTCAATCCATTTATGAAAATTCTTGAATGTTTGAAAAGCATCAGATTTGTTCTTCAATAAATAAACCCAACACATTTTGGTGTAGTCATCAATAAATGTCATGATATATTTATTTCCATTTGCAGAAGGAACAGGCATTGGAAAACATAAATCTGAATGAATGAGTTCAAGTTTTCTATGTGCTCTTGAAAAGACTGTTTTCTATGCTTTCCTAGAATGCAAGCATCACATTGCTTAAGTTTCCTAGGAATTGTAGGCAAACCAGCAACACACTTTTTCTTCAACAAGCGGAGAATGTAATAGTTCAAATTTCAAAATTTAGCATGCCATAATAAACTTGATGGAAGTGTACCTTCTTCATGATGAGAATTGTATGAGAAATGTTGTGCATGAGCAGAAGTTCCTTACAGTTTGAGAATCCTTTCTTCTTCTATTCGCCTCATGACAAGTGAGTGGTTAGATGCTTTTCTTACCTCAAGCTTGCCATCAAACATATGAATGGAGTGACCTTGCTAGCGGATGTGGACCAAGGACAACAAGTTTTTCTTGAGCTGTGGGAGATATAGAACATGATGCAGAAGAAAGTTTGGAAGACTAGACAATTTAAGCCTGATTGTGCCAAGCCTTGATGGCTTAATTTTTGATTGATCTGCAAAGTATACTACTCCATCAACATTGTCAGTGAAATCTTCAAAAAAAACTTTTCTATGAGTCATGTGGCAGGTTGCTCTTGAATCAAGCAACCAATCATTTTTCCGAGAAGCAAGTGAAGCATTAAATAAATCTTCATTTACTCCAATGTTACATTGTGCCACAACATAGTGAGTGGATTTAGGTGCTTTACCTTTGTCTGTATCATCAGTTTTACCTTTCCATTGGTTTCTTTTCTGCTCAATTTTGTCCCATGGTAGCTTGCATGTAGAGGCATCATGTGATTCATTTCTTTTGTAGCGAATACAGTGCAAATCTGCCCTTTCTCCTTGAGAATGTCTGCCCCCTACCTCTCAAATATCTTCCTCTTCCTCTTCGACCTCCTCTTCCTCTTGAAGAATCTTGAGCAGGATGCTTTTCTTTATGATCAAGGCACATAGCCTCTTCAGAAGATTCAGGGGTTGTCTTCTTTCCAAAGTCTTTCTCTCTTTCAGCAAACTTTTTCACAAAGGAGTCAAAGGTTATATCTTTGAGATTTCCATTTTCTTGCAATGACTAAAGATAATTGGAGTAAGTAGCATAAAGTGCCTTGAGAAAAGCGATAAGAGGAATATCTAATTCAACCTTAGTGGATTTGATATCATGCATTATAGACTTTACTTCAGATGCAAGAGCAAGAGGATCATTATTTTGTAGTTCAAGAGTGAAGAGTTTAATCATGAGTTGAATAAATTCAAGTGCAGAATGTGAGTTGTAGAGTTATTTCAGCTTTTGTAAGGCTTCAAAGGCAATTGAATATGACGAAATATGGCGACTCAACTCTTCATTTACAGATGCTGTGATTAATGCATAAGCTTTGCTGTTCTTGTTTTCCCAAATGATGAGCTCTTTGTCTGAGGTATGTTGTACTGGTTCACTGTCTCCGTCTCCGACACACACTCCTTTCCACAACTCATTGAAAACGAGGGTATGTTTTATCATCCAGGACCATTTAGGATAGTTCTCCTTTCCAGTGAGAACTATTCCCACCATGGATATGATTGAATGCATACTGTAGCAAAATATACTTCTGCTGCAAAAAATTTACTCTTAATGGTAAAAAAATATAGTTATGATGTGACTGGACAGCAAACTCAAATGTCAATTCATATTCATCTGCACAACATTAAAGTATAGAATATGGCAGTATACTAAGTCCAAAAAAAATACCCTCAACAACATAAAGCACTGCGTCCACTAAAAGGCCTGACACATCATAGTCCAGGAGTAATTGAATTACATTCGTACCAAGAAGAACCTTGCATCATAGTCCAGGAGTAACTAAATTACTGTTCAATATCTCGGATTGTCACACCTTTGTTTGTATCAAATCATACATCTCAGATTTCCCCAGAACTTAAGTCTTGTATTATATCTCAACTTTCAAGGGAGACTCGCGTTTATGTTTTAATCATACCTTTCGAATGAACTTCGGATTTTGAAGCAGAAGAGTCCTAGATCTTAGTTATTGTGTATGAGAATCAAGTGTATCACAGTATTTCATATGAAGACAATACAAATTTTGGAACTCAGACTTCAAGAAAGGGCTTGTATCACTTGTTTTTCATACAGAAAACAATTCAGACTTCTTAAATTAAGATACAAAGATGTAAAATCAGACTTCATAGGGATTTCAAAGAGGACTTCAAATACAACTACCAACAAGAAGTGATCTTCACCCTTCTAACCTTAGCTCATCACCATGGCAGAAGGCCGCTTTCAGTGGCCGGTTTCTTCAATATCGGCCTCCACAGCTCGGTCGTAAAGCTTGCTAACTTGCTTCTATGAGGCTGAGCAACCATGTACGCCCCCATTGCCACAGCCCAACCAGGTCAAATCCCATTCAGGTTCGAATCCCTGGGCCCGAAAAGGAAGGATAGGACACTGGAAGAAGCACTTCTGCCTCCTCTCAACTTCGACTCGATGGTTTATCCGTGGGGATGGGTGGTCGGGAAGAAACGGAAGCTGGTAAACGTGGACGTCATGGAGAGCATGAGATGGATTGCCATTCAAGAAATGAACAGGAAGGATTGTGAAATAGATGGACTGAACGAGCAGCTAGAAGAAGACTGCAAGGTGATGGAGAAACAAAATCGCCAGAGAGTAGAATCGCAGGCCCTTGAAAAAATTTTAATGCACATGGACAATATGGACAACATGGACAGTGCTGGACAGTGGGATAGTGTGGACAATATGGACAATATTAGATAGTGGGGCAGCTACCATGTCAGGAGTAGCTAATTATATGGAGGAGCAGCTCAACTATATGGAGAGCAGACTAGGGAGTTACAAGGGACATAAGAGCTAAAAAAGGAGCTGGCTTTGATACCATGTCAGGCCAGGCAGTAACTCCATAAGGCAAAAATGATTCGACTGTTCTATTCCATTAGGTAGGTCTTCATTATATACATGAGGGAGAGACTTTTTAGTTCGTCTCCCGATGACTGTTCATATTTCCTATTTATCTATTTAAATAAATTCATCCAATCACAAGGATTAGGTGTCAACAAACTTCTAGGTAAGGCGAAATAATACACCTCAGAGAAGATAGAGGAAATTCTTCCTGTCCTCATTTAGTAGAATAGTTTGGTGACAACATGCCTCCAAAAAGGGGGGTTGTGATCTGGATTGTATAATTATATTCTTTTTCATCCATATTTATGCTTTTAGAGTGGAGAACATGAAGGAATTTTCTTAAAGGACCATTTTTACTAGAAGGACCTGGTTTAGAAAATTAGGGTCTAAAAGCATCTAAGTAGTTTGAGGCATCAAATGATATTTTTAGGGGGGTAAACCTTTTCTAATCAATCACCACACCTTCTTAGTATATTCTAACAACAAATACCTTTCCAATGACATAATAATTTCCTCAACTAAAGTCCATATGCAAAAGATATGCCACTCAAAAGTTTCCCTTCCTTCTCTTACCACCATAATTCGATAGGATGCCATATCAGTCCTCATTATTCATGTAAAAGCGGATATACCTATGATCATGATGAATAAGACTTGAGAAGAGACAACATCTTAACTCTAGTTAAGAGCTAGAGGAGTCAAACCTAAATATTACTTGGCTATCGGGATATTTTATAACCAGACCACTAAGAGGAAAAGGGGTTCCATTATGTTCAAGTGAATTTTGTTCCATAGATGAGAAGAGTAGTCATGAATGGAGAGCGAGAGAGAAAATATAGAGGATTTTTGGATTGTAGCAACCCATGAGTCATAGGCCTAGCTTCGTTGTACATGCATACATTTTTCATTAAGAGAGAGAGCGTAACAGCCTCATGTTCTAGCCTAGTTTTCTCCCAAAAGTGTTTCACAATGTATATCCTATGTTATTATGGGTACGACGGATTGCATTTTTTGTTCTCTATTCTCTTCATTTTACCTATTGCATGCATGAAAATATAACTTAATAAATCTATAAGTATAAGAAAAATATTTTCATACTATAGATTTTTTATTATTAGGTTTAATTTTATGATATCTGTTGTGATGAACTATATAGTGGAATATACATACTAGTTTACATATTAATGTGAACTTCCAATTCGTAAAGGACATCATTTCCTAACCAAATTTGGAAATTTGTTTGGAAATGTTGAGCCTTAGAGCTAGGTACCATAGTTTGTGGTCAGCTTCAAATATCCGTTTGTGACCACTTCCAATAAGTGTAAGCACTCAAATTCTATCCAAATTTGGAAATATTTCAAAAACCACTAAGAATTAGAGTCGAGTTCTAGAGTTTGTGATCAATGCTAAACCACCATTTAACACAATAATTTGGTTTCTACTACCAACTGAGTTTTTTGTATTCCTTAAACCACTAGATTCATATAGCACATTCAACCATTAGTCATTATCATTATCTCTTTACTTGGACTCACATACACCCATTTAGATTAAGGGATGGGATGTCGAACACCTAATTTGTTAGTGTCATTTAGCAATCCAATTGCTAAAGAAAATGATGGATGAATGAATGCAAGGCCTTATATATTTTTTGGGTAATTCCACTAAAACCCATTAGTGATTTCACCTCTATTGACCTCCTCTGTGTCTTCATGGGCCAGAACCTCTTGATCACTAAACTTTAGATTCACTTAAGGAAAATACCATTATTTCCTGTCCCAATATCCCTTACCTTTATATTTTTTTAATCCACCAAAAATACCTAAATTTCTCTTTGGTGGTTTTTAGTGAAGTTACTTGCCTCGAAGCACGAGCTAGGAATCTTGGATATACTTGGAATTTTTCTTAATAGGTGGAAGATATGTATATGCATCGTTGTTCCAATTGTTGGTTCTATAAATTCTTTTGACAATTTTTTAAAGTAAGGATGTTATTGCAATGACATGTCTTGAAGTGGATTTATCACTGTAATGGTGTCTAAAATATTTTTTTCTTGTTCACAATTATGAAGTTGGTGGGGTGGGGGTCTTAATAAACAAAAATATAAAATGAATCACTATGGTAAAAGTAGTTACAAGAGAATACAAAAGGATTAGCCATTAATAAATTTTGAGGAAAGGAAATGACTAATCACAGGGAGAAGAAATTCCCATTACCATCTATGAACATCTAGTCTTCTTTGTCTTTGTAAAAATCTTGTACAATTTATTTTATCACATACAATGATATCATATTCCTTTGTTATTATTATTTGTACATCTCCATTACAAGTTATAAATCATAGAAAAGGGGACTCCATTTACACAATATATGAAGCCTATTTAGTATTCCTTTCAAAGAAAACATTTCCATCCCTTAAATTACACAAAAATAACTAGCTAGCATAGATCAATTTATCATGATTAAAATTTATGTCGTTTTGGAAATTTTATCCAGCCAACAAGTTGTGAATATCATTCTTTGACATATTCTTGAGTTAGAATGATCCGGATTTAAACAGGAACGCAATAAATTACAGAGATAACCATATACACAAAGATGCAGCGGAAATAATACTTCATTTCATTAATGGAAAATACTGAAATATGCTTACAACCAGAAATGGAAATAAACCAGCTAGGGCGATGGTAGCTTATCTCTGAGAAGAGATGTGATGGCTACATGCCTCTGAACTATGTTACAATGAGGCTCAAAGGCCTATTTATTGTTGAGAAACAATGGAAAACCCTTAACATTCCAAAACCTACCCTAGGAGATGAAACGCCAAACTGTGGGCCCCGTTTGGGGTAAAATGCTACATCAACTTCCCGGGGTCGTAACTTTGGCATATGATCTCCATTTGACGCGTACAATAGCTCATTAGAAAGATCTATCCGAGCACTATCATTTTTGGAACGGGCAACATTGGTCCATTCCATGTACCCATGTTGCCCCCGGATTCCCCAAAAAAACGTCGTTTAGGGCCTCAAAACGGCTCCAGAAGTTCAGGACCCGAAAAAATGCTAAAAATAGTAAGTTGTGCTACAATTAAGGAAACTGAAAATGCTGAGAAAGACAATGGTGGGGGTCCAGGTGGACTTGGCAGGTGGCCACCAATATCCACCTGGATCATAGAAGGAATTCTATGGAAATGTAAATTCTGAGTTTTTGGGTTCAATAAATGGAAAAAGTGATCAATTATAATGATTGGATGGTAGTAGTTTTGTACTTATTCTAAGTGCTATGATTTTAGATATATATGTACAACTATGTGCACTCTTTAGTTTATGAAAGGTGACACTACTCTAGTAACATTTTACTGTAAGTGAACATGGATACGACATATCCTTAATTCATGTTGGTACATAATATGGTCTCACTATTAGCTATTTTCATCATAATTTTCCCCATCATCAATTTAAATAGTATACCCACATCTACTGCTCACACCTTCCTCACTAATGCAATATTCAGTTCCAACATTTGGAGAGTATCTACTAAATTTTGAAAACACAAGACTCAAATCATCAATGACACCCTTCTTTTGTTTGGCTCAATTCCTTTGAAAATGGCTAGAATTCTCAAATACCCTATTGTTGGAGGCACTAATTAGCTAATGCAACTGGCCCAGTTGAGTCGATATACTAAATATGTATTGTAAGTCAGTCGACTCTTTTATTGATTCAACTTATCAAGTTAGTTAATATAAGTTAGTTCTGATAGTTAAAATGTTGTAATGATCTACAAGTATACAAATATGTATGCAATCAACTCCATGTAGTTGTTTAGTTTTTTTTTTAGAGATATAAGTGTGCTTTTGGTGGTTCTATACTAATTTTGTGTCTCTTTATCTCTTCGCTATGATGTATATTACTCTTTAAGACTACTTGATGTTCCTCTTTATTGGTAACTAATGAAAACCTTTCACTAAACTACATTATTTGTTCCCTTTCCTGTAGTTTTGCACCTAATTATATATGCTTGCATAAATGCTAACTCTAGAAGAGATACAAGAGTGGTGGCAAAGAAATATTAGTAAACCTGAAAAATTATGCAAAAAGAAATCGAATATCCATCATAGAATCTAGGGAAAACTTCTTCACTGAAATGCATGAGAAGTTTATTGAATTAGTCACTGTTGAAATAAAAAAGTACATCTACCAAAATACCAATGTGAAAAAAAAAATTTGATGGTAAGTTAATGTTAAAATTGAGAAATGATAGAAGAACAAATTTACATGAGTGGGTAGAAAAATACTAGATGATTTCTCTCATGAGCAAGCAATAAAATAACACACTTATGTTGAAAAGATCAAAGCAATGTTATATGACGAGTTTTAGAAAAGTTTTTTTTATACTATACCTACTTTATTGCATAAATTTTCCTTCTTAAAGGACTTGATCATGCAGTTGAATATAGACCACCCTTGCAAACCCCAAAAAACTACAAATGCAATAAGTGATAGGTTGATTAGGAGAAATTCCTCGATTCCCATTTAAAATACACAAGAGAAGCATGGGATTAATTATTTATTAAATAAAAACGCTTTACAAAATATTTTTCACTAACCAAGAGTAAGTTATTTTAGCGATAGGGAGGGTAGATGTTCATGAGATGTAAATAAATAATAATAAGAAAAATAAGTAAAATGGTAGTCAGAATGGGCGGAAACTGGTCATATATAGGAATGTCAAATTATGCATTTGATGAGGAAACCTAATCAAGAACCCAATCATGTATGCACAAGTATAAGCAACAAAACAATATTCAAAAAATAGAAAGGGACAAAAGGCAAAAAAATAGCAATAGATGAGGAAGGAAAAGAATTTCCAAAAGTTAAATCATAAAGAATCTCCATAGTGATAGATTGAACATGCACATGACTTTTATGAAGTTAGCACAAAGGAAGCAGAGAGGAGAGACATATCACAGAGAACTCAAAGGAGAATTGATAGTCTACAATTAAGCTCTAATAGGCATGTAGAAAGTATCGAAGTCGATGACTCTAGACCAACAATTCCATGATCTCCCACTAAGGGAGTTTTGAGGTAAAAAATGGGCCTAAAAAATGTACTAACAAAATTAACTTTAAAGGAATAGTAGGATTCAAGATGATGATGTCATCCCTAGGGGAAAACAATTCAGAGTACATGAAAAAAGCATGTTTAACAGACTTTTTCATATATTTTCATTCTTTTTCAGATGGGTCTTCTCAGAAGTATTCAAAGTGTGTACTCATTGGATGTGTAATTTAATCCTACATCTAATAGGTGTCTACACACATTTGAGTAAGCCTATAAGAATATCAGCAAAAACAAAATAAAAAAATGCAATTTTTGTTCCTTTCCTTTAAAAATTTCATAACTCTTGTTTTATTAATTTAACTATTATTTTATTATTTTCCTTAGGAGGCCCATCTTAGACCTCAAAATTCCCATGTTGTGCAACTATTCTAATAAGTCCCATTACAAAAGAATTACAACATCAAAGACTCCATATTGACTGAAAACCTTCCTCAATTTACTATATACGAGATGAGCAAGTAAATTTGAAAAATTGTTTTAAAATTTAAATACTAGCAGTTGCAATAACAATGAGGAAAATGAAGATATACCTCTATAAATAAGAAATCTTGTGAAAATACCCCCCACACCGAGACTAATATCTGCACAAGAAGAACATAGAAGTTGGGATAATGAACCAACAAAATATATAAGAAATTGGTTCGTTGAGTATAGAGACAAAAGGTGTTAAATTTATGACAACTTTGCAAATTTTGTAAGTGCCAAAGTAGAAAATAAAGAGTTCACCCCACAAGTTGAACATATACCAAATTTCAAGGTATGAATTGACATAATAATTGAGGTCGTTCAACCGACTAAATTATCTTAGAAGCAAGCTGACCCCAAGTCCAAATAAAATAATATATTATCCAACTTCACAAAATAGAAATGGGATTGATCCATATGCCCCTCTATGAGGGAAATGAGGATATAGATTATCATTGGTTTATTTGTGAAAACTTTTCAACAACCAATGATGCTACATAGAAAGATAAGAAAATGCCACAACTTGTAGTAGCTATTAGAAAATGAGACCTGACATGGATCATCAATTTCATAGAGAACCAAACCAAAAGTGAGAGTAATATAAAAAAAATCCTCTCCTTCTTTAAAGCCTAATATTTTAAGCATCTTGACACAAAAAATATCGAAGAGATTAAATAAATATCAGAGGAAACAATAAGAGAGTATGAAAAAGGATTTAAGGATTTGTTTAGTAAACTTCCATACACGAGTGATTAAGATATCCTAGTTCAATGGTATGTTGCTGGATTACAATAGATAGTCATAGGGAATGAAGAATGCATGAAATCACATCATGTAAATAAGAACTAAATAAAGGCCCAACATATTGAAACATATTATGAATGGAAGTTGACCTCCTTGTCGACTAATAAAATAATAGAAGGAAATGAATAATTACATCAATCTTTGTTGAATCTGTTAACGTAAAAAAATTCTTTATGGTGCACTAATTATATAACTGAATGGAACACAAAGGAGAACTATTAATATGTATATTATTTAGAACATGTTTTCTAATCATTCAAACATACCTATATCATGAAATATTCCAAGTAGCCTCGAGTCATACCACATGATAGGTCTCAATATAATCTAAGAAATGAGAAACCTAAGTGGTGCACTATATTTGAATACAACACTCGCTCCACCCAAGAATTCCAATTGAATGGGAGAAGTGTGCACTAATTATATAACTGAATGGAACACAATGGAGAACTATTAATATGTAGATTATTTAGAACATGTTTTCTAATCATTCAAACATACCTATATTATGAAATATTCCAAGTAGCCTCGAGTCATACCACATGGTAGGTATCAATATAATCTAAGAAATGAGAAACCTAAGTGGTGCACTATATTTGAATACAACACTCGCTCCACCCAAGAATTCCAATTGAATGGGAGAAGAAAATCAAGCTATCATATTGTATACCATACCTAATCATCTGACTAGTCAAATGATCTAGCAACACAAGGAGGTAAAGGAGAATGTTATCAAGGAAGAGGGGGATTCAATGGATGAGGCCGAGGCCACAATCGAGACCAGAAGGAATATATTTCTTCACATGTTAGTAGAGAGGCCATATTGAGCCCATATTCCCCTGAAGGATAAAATCAATTGATGATTCTGCTACATGTGTGGATTGGGTGATCACTCTTTGTAGGATTCTGGTGAGCTCCAGTATTGCAGCAATGATGCTGCAACTCCTAGGACTCCCTACTTTACTTTTATCAACCTGGTAGTTTGTAACAAACTTGGAAGCGACGGTGCTATATGCACAAGTACTAGCTCTTATTGCAGGCTGTCACTTGATCAGCTGGCACAAGTTCGCTAGGAGCTTAAGCCAACTTCTATGAGTTCTTAGAAGAATATTTTAACTATGATGGATGAAAGCTAACTCAAAAGAGGCTAGTCTACTTGCAGAAAGAAGATGAAAGCTGAAAGGAAATACAAACCCTAGCAAACCCTAGTTTTACCGACTAACCCTACTTGTGAAAGAAAAGAGATCTAAAACTACTGAAATGGATGCCATGGACTATTACAAAGGTAAAATACATGTGTTTAAGCTACTTCTGAAGAAAAATATGGAAAAATCATCTTTTTGTATTTTTGAGCAATTTTATGCAGAATTATTATGCATGTGTTTTAACTATTTTTTATTGTGAAAAGGTTTATTGGCGAAAGGAAATGGAGTGGGTGTTTGCAGGGGGTTAGGAAGGTGGGGAGATGACCTAAGGGGTCCCTAGCACCCTTCTAGAGATTTTCACCGTGCTTAGATCTCGAAAAATCGCTCGTGTTATCTTCTATAGGAGGTTGTAGGGGATCTACAGGAAATTCTATAGGAAGTTCTACAGGAACAAGGCGAAAGTGGTTTTTAGAGAATTGATGGTGGAAGAATGGTGAGAAAGTGGAAGTGAAGGATGGATAAGGATGTTAAGAGGTGTAGGACCTGGTAAATGAAGCTAAGGAGTGATGAAGTTGGTTGGATTTGTTCAAGGATGAAGAAAGCAATGTTGCACAAAAATGTAGAAATTAGGGGAAGTTGGGAAAGTGTGGCGAATGAAGGGAATAAATCTTGAGTGAGGGACTGGAGTAGGTTGTATGATGGAGGAAGGGTAGGTAGGAATGTATTACAGGTGCTCTGCACACTACTTCTCAGAACTCATCCAAACAAAGACTAAAAAAAATAGAGATCTATCTATTTTGACCTAATCTGCCCTTAAAAACCAGAAATATGATGAACATAAGTTTATAGATAGAAAATCATGCAAGAGAGATATCGAAATTGAGCAAGAATAGATCTAAAAATGGAAACACAACTGATATCAAATTCTCCAACTCAAAATCTAATACTAGCAATTGCATTGGAAGGCAAAAACAATGTTTTTGTGGCAGCAAGTGTACCTTGGTCTCAATTCATGATCCCAAGGAGGGAGAAATGAGATCAAACAGCTTGGTAGCCTTTTTGTGGATCTTTTCTGTTACCAAACTGTCAAATCAACCTGAAGCATGAATACCTATATTAATCATCAAAAACAACCTAAGTACTAAACCAATATTTTAACCTAAATAATAGAAATTATTCTATGAATGCAAGAAAAACACATAAAAGTACACAAAGGAGGTACTGGAACTTGGGTTGGGTCCAAACCCAAGAGCTACAACCTCCTAAGAAATATCAGAGCTGGTGCAAAGCTGGATTCATCTTCGTTGATCAAAAAATAATAGTTACATCCCAAAAACTGTCTACAAGAAGAAGCTCGAAAATGTGTTGATACAGGGCTGCACTAAAGTGAAAAAATAGACTAACAAATGACTAAAATACCAAGGCTTTAAGCCTTCCTACTTATGAAAACGAGGACCCCCAACAGTCCTCCTTAACTTTAGGAGCTTGGCTTCCCAAAACTACAGTTAATCAGCCACTTCACTAGACCTGCTCAGCTGCCCCTTGAAATCATCTTTGGTGGGCTGTAGAACTCCGATTTGATGGTGGAGAACTCAAGGAATGGGTAATTTAGTGTAGTAGACACCCCTCCTACAAATCCTCAGCCTTGTTTCCTCGTATTTGGCTGCCAATCTACTCATAAATGCATGATCTTGGTCCAAAAATGTCCAAAAATCTGCAATAAGCATGTATTAGACCTTGTGGTAAAGTGACTATTCCCATTCACACAATTAACATAAATATATTCAAAAGAATTCATAAAACTATGGTGAATCGTGGATTAAATGATAATAATAGGCAAAATGAGCCCATATAGTTACCCATTTCTGGGGCTCATAAAATTCCCCTAGAATTCTAGAGAAAGTGATGAATAAATGAGTAGTAAATATTCTCCAATTTCTCCTAAACTAGGAGCTAATGTACTCCAAAAATTTACATGTCATCACTAGATGACGAAAAGGAAAAGAGAATAACCCAAGAACACAATAAATTATGACCATAAGGAGGTACTACCCAATATCTTGTCATGCAGCAACATGAAAACATGATGAAAAAATTCAATCAAATTATTTAAGAATGAAGCTAGGAAGTAAAAGTAGACTCAGTACAATATATTAGAAGAATTGTTGGAAATCATAAAAGAGGGAGAGTTAGCCATATGTTTGGTTGAACTCCTTCGTATACTTAAAGGCTGTAACGAGAAGAAAATTCCATAAAAAAATTTATGCGAATTAGATAGCTAAAACCCTCAAATATACCTTGTGATATATGGCCACATCATAAATAAAGTCATACTCAATATTGAGTCACAAGTTAAAATTGTTCCCCAAGAAACATGGATAAAATCTGGAAGACTGGCCTTACACAAAATTACTAGCTATTTGAAACTAGTAGATTGGGGATTTATTAAACCTATGAAAACAATCATATTGATGAAAATGTAACAACCCACCCCACATTAACTTCCCAATGGGATGTTTGTCACTTTTAACCCAAATCCTTATGTAACTGTTAGAGGGACGGGGTTATAGATAACTTTTTTTTTGTCTCCCTCTATTTCTTTCCTTATGTCCACTATGCCTTCTTAAGCTCTCCTTTTATTTGTTTGATTTGTTAGCTTAAGTCTCAACTCCCTTATATGTGTGTGTGTGTGTGTGGATATATATATATATATATATATATATATATATATATATATATATATGTATGTATGTATGTATGTATGTATGTATGTATGTATGTATGTATGTATATGTATGTATGTGTGTCTATATATATATATATATATGCACATACATGCATACATACATACATACATACATACATACATATATATATATATATATGTATGTATGTATGTATGTATATGTATGTATGTATGTATGTATGTATGCATGTATGTGTATATATATATATATAGACACACATACATACATACATACATACATACATACATATATATATATATATATATGGCTCATGGACCCACACCTTAGGTTTGACGCCCCTTCTCTTTATATATTTATATATCATGTATATATTTATGTATCAATATCTCGAATCTCCTTCAACCACGTGTCCAACTAGTGGTCACATCATTTCGCTATTCCCTAGGGCCAATGAGAAATGCCCACGTCCCCGAACTAGAGGACCTTGTTGTTCACTATCAATTCTGATGGTTGGGATCTGTCAAGGAAAATATACAATTTGCATGGGGGGTCAACCCGGTGCTAACATCATGAGAAGGGGTGTGATGCAATCCCCATTGTTGACCATAAAAAGAAGAACAATGGTGTGTGTGTGTGTGGGGGGGGGGGGGGGGGGGGAGTGTTTGTACACCATCAAATCACTAGTTGTGTTATTTATTTGTTGATCCATGACCCGACCTGATTCACATAAATAATATGTTTCCCCACTCCAACAATCCCCACCATTTCCTAATTAAAATCTAACGGTTATGATTCAAGAGGGCAGATTCATAGTGCATTACCAGATTGCACCGAATAACATGCCTGAATGTTAATGGAAGGGTACCTATGTGCAATCATGGTTCCGATTGTGGGTTCTAGCACCTTGATCGAACATTCCACAACTCCTCCATCCATCCAATGACTCACGTTAATTGTGCCACTCCCACCTATTTTTCGTTGACATCACAAGGAGGAGGGTGTCACAACCCACTCCGATCATTGGATCTCTAATGTTTTATGTCATCTAATTAATATGGGATCCTAATCTTGTAACACTAACATGGCCTCCTCATCAACTCATTGCTTTATCCTAACACTCCCAAACCTACCCCTCTTTGTGCATATACATATACCTATACATATATATATATATATATATATATATATATATATATATAGATATATATATATATATATATATATATATGTATGTATGTATGTATGTATGTATGTATGTATGTATGTATGTATGTATATATATATATATATAGATATATATATATATATATATATATATATATATATATATATATATATATAGATATATATATATATATATATATATATATATATATATATATATCTATATATATATATATATATGGCTCACGGACCCACACCTTAGGTTCGACAACCCTTCTATTTATATATTTATATATCATGTATATATTTATGTATCAATATCTTGAATCTCCTTCAACCACATGTCCAACTAGTGGTCCCATAATTTCGCTATTCCCTAGGGCCAATGAGAAATGCCCACGTCCCCGAACTAGAGGGCCTTATTGTTCACTATCAAATATGATGGTTAGGATCTGTCAAGGAAAATCTATAGTTTGCATGGGGGGGTCAATCCCGCGCTAACATCATGAGGGGGGGTGTGATGCAATCCTTGTCGTTGATCATAAAAAGAAGAACAATGGTGTGTGAGGGGGGTCCCTTCCACAGTGACATCACAGGGGGTGTGTGTACACCATAAAATCACTAGTTGTGTTATTTCTTTATTGATCCATGACCCAACTTGATTCACATAAATAATATGTTTCCCCACTTCGACAATCCTCACCATTTCCCAATTAAAATCTTACGGTTATGATTCAAGAGGGCAGATTGATAGTACGTTACCAGATTGCACCGACTAACATGCCCATATGTTAATGGAAGGGTACCTATGTGCAATCATGGTTCCAACTGTGGGTTCTAGCACCTCGATCAAACATTCCACAACTCCTTCACCCGTCCAATGACTCACGTTAATTGTGCCACTCCCACCTATTTTCCGCTGACATCACAAAGAAGCGGGTGTCACAACCCACTCCAATCATCGGACACTAACATGGCCTCCTCATCAACTCGTTGCTTTATCTTAACACTCCCAAACCTATCCCTCTTTGTGCATATACATATACCTATATATACATACATACATACATATATATATATATATATATATATATATATATATATATATATATATATATATATATATATATAGATATAGATATATATATCTGTATGTATATGTATATGTATATGTGTGTGTGTGTATGGTTCATGGACCCACACCTTAGGTTCGATAACCCTTCTCTTTATATATTTATATATCATGTATATATTTATGTATCAATATCTTGAATCTCCTTCAACCACGTGTCCAACTAATGGTCCCCTCCTTTCGCCATTCCCTAGGGCCAATGAGAAATTCCCATGTCCTCGAACTAGAGGACCTTGTTGTTCACTACTCGATCTGATGGTTAGGATTCGTCACAGTAGATCTACAATTTGCATGGGGGGTCAACCCCGCACTAACATCATGAGGGGGGCTACAATTCAATCCTCGTCGTTGATCATAAAAGGAAGAACAATGGTGTGTGCGGAGGGGTCCTGTCGCTGATAACATCACAGGGGGTGTGTGTACACCATCAGATCACTGGTGGTGATCTTTCTTTATTGATCCATGACCCAACCTGATTCACATAAATAATGTGTTTCCCCACTCCAACAATCCCCACCATTTCCCAATTAAAATCTAACAGTTATGAATCAAGAGGGAAGATTGACGGTGCGTTACCAGATTGCGCCGACTAACATGCCTGAATGTTAATGTAAGGGTACCTAGGTGCAATCATGGTTCCAGTTGTGGGTTCAAGCACCCTATTTAGACATTTTGCAACTCTTCCACCCATCCAATTACTCACGTTAATTGCACCACTCCTACCTATTTTCTGTTGACATCACAAGGAGGGGGTGTCGCAACCCACTCTAATCGTCGAATCTCTAATGTTTTATGTCATCTGATTAATATGGGTCCCTAATCTTGTAACACTAACGTCACCTCCTCATCAACTCGTTTCTTTATCCTAACACTTCCAAACCTACCCCTCTTTGTGCCTCAACGGTAGGACCTCTAGGACACTTGGGGAGGTGGTCCACCCCTCTTCACTTCCTTGCTTTGAGATTGGTCCATGAGGTGGCATTGCCACATCATCCCGCTCTGATCCGTCCCAGTACTCTCTGATTGCTACTTTTTTTATCCATTCAGGTGGGTCGCTAGGGGACATGTCACCCATGGACTTCACCTTGGCACCTCCATGTGAATGTTCCATTATTATGTTAGGATGCAACCACTGGGACATGTCATCATGGTCCTATCATCCCAACTCTCTTCAGCATGCATCTCTGGGGCACGATTTCAAAAGGATTCGTTCTGCATGTTTAATTTGGTTCTTTCTCTATGTACTCACCATGTTATGTGCCTCTGCTATAGCAGCTTGATGATGAATTTAAATGCTTTAGCCTAACCATGAAGGTTTTAATACCTTTACCAATGCTTACCTGCACCAGATACCAGACTACATATCCTCAGAGCCTATGACTGTAAGATAAATGTAAGTCTTTTTGCATACATAGTATAGGGAAAATTGTAGTCATAGAACTCACTAACAAAATTTTACCCCTCTTCAATTTAACACTATAGGCCCTGCATTATTTTGACACACTCATTTCCTATAGAAATAGTATAGATACATGTATGTATGTCATATGTGGATATTTCCTCTTAAATTCAAGGCTTTTTAGAGAAAAATCATAGCCTTTAGAATTATTTAATAGATTCTTCTTATTTCAATTTACCCCTATACACTAGACATAATTCAAGCAATTTGGTGCACTATTTAAATTCAACAGCCAACATATATCAATGTCTTTAACTAGATTTCTCTGTGCATAAATTTAGTCTTACATCGTGATCAAGGAATGTATAGTAGAGGCGAACTATTGTGTGAAGTGCAAGAATATCAATTTCATGTAGATATAGCTAAGTAGGCAATGCCTTACCCAGCACAAAATATAGATCAGTAGGATTGAGATTTGAATAAAATGAATATGTTGACCCAAAACCAAAGTATACACTACTGAGAATTGTAGAAGACCCACGCACATGTTAATTAGAGTAGAAGAGGAAAACCTCCATATTACTCCATTATGACACAACCATGAAATGAAAACTTGTAGCCCACATAACCAACATTCTTCAATAAGAATAAATTACTCATGCTAATAGATCAGTTCCTAACGATTATTCTCATGCACTACCTCAGCTCCTTCAAGCATTAACACAACATATTAGTCATTCTTGTATATAATATTAATTGCAAACATGCCTCCTACAACAATAGAATCATTTAAACTAGGAATGTAGACATGTTTCTACATTTATGTATTCCATTTCATTACATAAAAGCATCAAATTCCCTTTCATTTGTATACACCATTTCAAACCATAAATGCAACACATATTTTTTAACATTGCAAATACATAAGAGCACTTATCATGGATTGTTTTGGGAAACTGAGTCTTAGGCAACGACTCTCCACCGAACCTTATATAATTATAGCCAATATCACTTTCATTTGTCAGCCCCAACCCAAATTCTAGATACTGATGGACCACTTGTGGAATCAAACACTGCCAATGGATGACCCATGAACTAAGGATTTGTTATCTCTTTTCACAATAGAACTATAGAAAAATAGTGCACTGAGTCACTTTCGTTTCACCCCAAATACATGGATTCTAACTATTCCTTCCATATCTTTCTACACTAATCTCGTCCACCTCTTCTTTAGTCTACTATCATGCCTCTCCAATGCCTTGATGGATGAATTACTCAATGTCTTTGTGTCTCCCAATCAGAGTGAAATATTGTTGAATGAATGTTCCCCTTCCCCTCCACTAGTTTGTGTTCCCATAGGTGAAATTCTATCGGTTGAACATTCCCTGCACAATCTCCTAGCATCATTAATTCATGTCCTTATTTCCTTGCAAGTCTCTCCTAGATCACATTGGCCTACATGCTCCTTTTTTACCTACACGTCTCTCTCATATCACATGGGCCTACATACTTCTCTTGCAACCCAACTTAATTAAGGAGGCTAGTTTTACTAAAGGAACCCCAACCAATTTTTAATGGTTGTCAAAATAGTTCATATTTTCCTACAGAAGGAAACATTGACTATCTCAAGCAATCCCATTCTTAGCTCTATAATTTGTGTCCCTTTTAACTCAAACCCTTTTACCATGTTTTTTTGTAAAATATTTACATCACACTTTTGTGAAGAAACATGGATTGAGGCTATCACAGACCCCTCCTCCTTTGAGGGATGACCATCTGTTGGGTCCCTATAATACTAGTTATTACCCCATTACTATTGTAGTTATACCCCTTATTTATATTGTTGTGCCCCTGTTAACCCCATATTGTTATTTCTGTGCCCCATAGAATCCCTCTATTGTTATTTTTGTGGCTTTATATTATTATTGTTAGGTCGGCTGGATTATATTGTGACTCCTTAGACTCCTATTTATAGACAGGAGGTTTTGTCATTTGTATCATCCAAGAATTGCTCATTTATGTAATGTAAAGAAGGTTTCCCCCTCGCAGAGGCTGAATTCTAAGGCATTGATCTATCTTTTCTATCTTTTCTTGAGCTGGTTTCATAACATTTGGTATCAGAGCTTTGGATTCTAGGGTTTTGCTGCTCCAAACAGGTCATCGTGGTATTTTTGCTATAAATGTTTTTCTGTGACGTTTCAGAAGTCGCAAAAAAAACCCATTTGAGAAGAAATTGCTTTGAACCTTGGGTCCTAATTTTATATCTTTTCGCGCGATATTTGCGTAGATATGATCTGAGGAAGTTGGTCTTTTTGCAGACTTCTGAATTACATTCAAAACAGGTGACCTGGGGAAAATCGTCATAACTTTCTCTCTGGGAATCAGATTGAAATTTCGTAAGAAGGTATAGAAAGAGGACGGACTGTAGTTTCTTTTAAATCTTTTTTAAAACCAAAGGTTGAAAATTGTGCACGTGGAACTTCATACAAGTTCGCTCTTCTGGAAAGGTCTATAATCAGGTCATCTTGGGAGATTGTGCATAACTCTTTCTTGGAGAATCCAATTTGGATCAGACTGGTGGCATTGGAAAGAGGACACAAAGAGATACTATAGGTCACAAATTCAGAACTAGATGATTGGAAAGTATAGAGATACATCAGAGGCAATATCAAGCTCCTACAAAGTGAAAAAAGGTGTGTAATTTTTTTTAAATTTTTGCTTAAGCTTGGTTTGGAAATTTATTTTGAAGGAATTCAAAGGGCATAGTAGAGCATTATTATCACTAAATGATGCCCCGAGGAAAGAAAATGCAAACACCTAGTAAGGAACCTGAAAGTTGTAGCATGACTCATGAAGAAGAGGAAGAAATGCTACATGATATATCAAAATTACAAGAACAAGTGCAACAAATGTCACGCTCACAAAACTTAACAGAAGCTAAGATAAATGGCATGGAAGCTAAGATGAATGGCATGGAAGCTAAGATGGACAATTTGAAGATAGATTTGAACACAAATTTTAAGACAAGCATGGCAGATTTGAAGACAGATTTGACAAATTTTCTACAAGAAATACTTACTAATGGTGAAAAGGTAGTAAAGGAAACTCATGATGAGAACAAAAGAAATGTTAATCATGATTCCATAGACGCTAATGTTGGATCGAAGAATCACCATATTCAAAAAACAATATGAGGAAGTTTGATGTCAAGGATCCCGCCACATGGATATTACAGATGGAGCAATTCTTCGATCTCAATAATGTGCAAAACGCACAAAAGGTACGTATGGCAACTGTATATTTGGAACCAAATCAGTTTGTATGGTATCAATGGCTTTGTTCTTGTAAAAAATTTATCACTTGGGCAGTTTTTACGGAAGAATTGATAGCACATTATGAGGATACAAAAAGCAACACTTCTTTTAGCCAATTGATAAGTCTCAGACAAAAGGGTTCAATAATGGAGCACATTGAGGAGTTCCAAAAATTGAACATAAGGGTAAAAGATATTCCAGAGGAGCATAGGATTGATGTGTTCATAGGGTCTTTAAAGGATAATATCCAACATGATGTTCGCCTTTGGGAACCTGATTCATTAGAGAAGGCATTCAGGTTAGCAAGAAAAATGGAAAGCAAAATTATGGCAACTAGGAAGCATACCACTCACAACTATAAAGACGGAAGTGTTGTTGGCCCTAGTCTTCCACAACCTACAAGGTTGACACCACAACAATTGGAAGAAAAAAGAGCAAAGGGCTTTGTTACAGTTGTGATAGAAAATACACAAAAGGTCATAAGTGTGCTGAGAAGAAATTATTCTACATAGATTGTGAAGAGGAAGAAGAAAAGGAGCAAGAAAGGTCAAAAGAAGAGGATATACTCCAGGAACAAAGCCTAGATGAAGAAAAAATAAATCCGACCATATCTTGTAATGCATTGGCTGGAATTACCACTCCTCAAACCATCAAGATAGAAGGACAAATCAAGAAGAAAAAGGTAATAGTGTTGATTGATTCAAGAAGCACCCACAATTTTATTCATTGTAGGGTAGCAAAAGAATTGAATTGCTTCCTATATCCAGCACCAGAGTGTCAAGTGATGATTGCAAATGGAGGAAAAACAAATTGATCTAGAAAGTGCCATAATATCAGGCTATCCATGGGAGAATATGTATTGACTAGCCCAATGCTTTCCATTCCAATTGGAGGTGCTGATGTTGTACTAGGAGTCCAATGGCTACAATCCTTGGGTACAATAGCTTTTAATTTTCAAGAACTTTTCATCAAATTTTCTACAGAAGGAAAGGAAGTTGAATTAAGGGGTATTGCAGGGAAACCAGGAAATATAATCAGCTCTAATGGCATGACAAAGCTTCTAAAAAAGGAGCAAAGAGGTGTAATTGCACAATTATGTTCGCTAGATGTTTCCACATTGGAATCATCTATTTCTCCAGATCTCCAAAAAGTCCTGGACAATCATTCCAAGGTATTTGAGACTCCTAATGGTCTCCCACCTATGCGTGATCATGATCATGCTCTTCATCTGATTCCAGGAAGTGTTCCTCCAAACATCAGGCCGTATAGATATCGCTATGTCCAAAAAAGTGAAATTGAACGTATGGTTGCAGAAATGCTAAAGGTTGGTATAATTCAACCGAGTCAAAGTTCTTTCTCAGCTCCAGTATTATTGGTGCACAAGAAGGATGGATCATGGTGCATGTGTCCAGATTATAGGGAGCTCAACAAGCTCACTATTAGAGATAAGTTCCCCATTCCTATCATTGATGAATTACATGATGAATTGCATGGATCAATTTACTTCACCAAGTTGGATCTTCATTCGGGATATCATCAAATCAGAACGAAGATTAAAGACATTCTGAAAACGGCATTCAAAACTCATGAGGGTCATTATGAATTTTTGGTCATGCCTTTTGGCCTTACCAATGCACCTTCAACATTTCAAGGTTTGATGAATTCAATTTTCAAACCATTCCTTAGAAAATTGTGTTAGTATGGGTTCTTAACTTGACATGGGTACAATGAAAGAGTTGTTCACATAATTATAAATTAGCAGAAATTTTCTTTCTACGCAATAAATTCCTCATCATAGTGGGGAACATTTTGTGCCAAGCTATCTATAAGAGGAAAAAAAACCTAACATTCCTTGGATAAATGGAAAAATAATCTAACATTCCTTCGAAAACTGGCATTGCTAACTGAAATAAAATTCAATTAATGTTTTATTTTTCTTTAAAATAATAAAATTCAATCAATGCTTTATGTCCTATAACATCTCTCTCTCTTTAGCTCAATTTAGTGTTTAGGTGTAACAACCCTGGTCAAAATCCATGTAATAAAGTTAATACAGGAAAAATAATAACCAAAGTCATGAGACACATATTCCAAGTTGAATGTTAAAACATCCTAGTGTGGGTGTTCATTGGTTTATTATGGCTAAGGAAATTGGCAAAAGAAAAGGCAAAGGCTTTGGAAAGGCATGAGTCATGAATCGACATTTTATTTATGAAAATAATGGAAATTGGGAGAAAAGGGAGTTGAAAGGTCACAGGTTGCCCGTGAGGAGGAAAATGAAGGAAAATAATAGAAAATTGGAAAAAAATAGAGGCCTCATTAATAAAAAGGCTTACGAGGATTAGTTGGTACATTTTTTCCAATTCAGTTTTATATCTCTCTCTCTCTACTCTTTCTCTCATACTCTTGGACACTTAGAGAATTCTTGGAGCACTCTAGCATTCGATCAAGTGAAGCAAAGGAAGGAAAAATAAGGCAACAAGAAGTAAAGATCAAGCAAGGAAGAGCAGGATCAAGCAACTACATTGGCTCACTTGTAGGTATCGATTTGCAGCTGTGATTTCCTTGCTAGATGTGGCATCCATGGTACATGCATGTGTATTCTTAGTTCTCTTGTTGTCATTGGCATGGGTTTTTCTAGGTGTGACAGTGTTCTTCATCCTTGCCTTGCCATTTTCAGATAGCCATTGTGTGTTGGGTTCTCTTGTATTTGGTTGAGCTAGATTGATGGATGGATTTGAAGCTAAGTGAGGTGGTCTTACGATTATTCACAAGGCTTAGGAACCTCAGGATGAGACACACTATAAATCCTGGTTGTCAACAACTTGATTGAGATTAGGAATCCTAGGATGAGATACATGGTAAAGCTCAGAGGTGAATAACCTTGATTGGGCCTAGGAATCCCTTGACCGGTAATGGTGGGATACATGGTAAAGCCCATAAGGTGGTGGCCTTGTAGACCTAGGAATCCTTTGACCAGTAATTGCGGGATACACGGTAAGCTGAGAGGTTGAGACAAAAAAATTCCTCACAGATTAGGTGGAGAGATTCATAGGCATTCATGCCTGTTTAGGGCCTAGTGATTCAGCGGGGATTGTGGTAAATCCTGCTTGTAATTATGAGGGTTTAGCCCTAGGAATCCCTTGGTGGGATCTATGGTAAAGTCATAGTAAGCCCTGGTTGGTTTTGTTGTAATTCCCGTATTCATGCTTGGAATATGGCACGAGGGTGATTGACTGAAATAAAGATTTGGTTCAGCCCAATCTATGGTTGGGTTGTTCATGGAAGTCCCAAACCTAGTTTTCTTATGCATTCATTAATAAGATATCCTTCTCCTTGGTATTTTAGGTGTAAATGTATTGGATCATATGTGATTCTTATGGCTATTATAACCTTGTTATTTATGTTGGTTACATGTTGGTTATGAGTATATTTTATAATAGACTTAATGTATGGCTCTCATCATGTTTTAATGTAAAATTAATATATGACCTAAGATATGATAATTTGGTAATTGTGATAAGGAAAAAATGCTTCTTTATGAATCTCAGATAAGTATGATACTCCTATGCTCAGATATGTTGTTATGACCTATAGATTACATGTTTGTGACATGTTTAACAAAATGTATGTCATGGCTAGTAGGGGTTAGATAAAGTACTTGTTCCAGTCATTGCATTAGTAGCCTTATTCCATTTTTATTTACCATTTATGAAGGTTTCAGGAAGTTTTGGGCAGTGGCCTAAGACCTAGCCCTAAAAAAGTGGCTTAGAATCTAGGGTAGTTGGCTTAGAATTAGATGAAAAAGTCCAAAGTCATTGGCATGCCTTACTATGGGAGTGAATAGAAGGCCTCATTGACATGCATGGCTTGTCATGGGAGTGGGTGAGGGTGCAAATCATGGAAATGTCAAGTTGTCTCAAGGGTTTGTCACCTGGAAGGGTTGGTTGGCTCCTGAAGATTCTATAGCATGTGTGGAAGGTCAAAATGGTTTGTTTTGTTAGTTCCACTTCCTTAAATCTACATGGGGAGCTAAATCACATCATATTATCCTCTTGTAACATGTTTACCAAAGCGAATGAGTTAACTTCGGTAAATGTGGGAGGAGGGTGTTACAAAGTGGTATCAGAGCATGGTTCACTCCTTGGACAAGATGGGTGATTTGTTGGTCATGCATACATATTAATTGAATATGTGTTCCTTATGATTATGGTTTATGTACTTGTTGTGTATGCAAGGTTGTGGTCATGGTTGTAGTTGTGTCACTGTGTGAAACTTGGTGTTTTTGTTGGATGTGGTCATCATGAGTGTATGTCGGTTATGAATTGGTTATGCATGGTAGTGCTTATAGGTTGTTATACATACCTTGACATGGTGATAGTGTCATGCATGATGTCATGGTATGTGGTCAGTAGGCTAATGCATTGATAACTGGATAATTATTGAAATGATGTTCATATACTGCTATGATTATGTTTATACATGTATTGTGTAATCTGGGTGATATTGTAAACAAGACATCCTCCCCATAACTATATTGAGGTATGTTGATTATGTTATGTTTTGGTTTGAGATGACATGATATAATTGAAGGAAGAAGATCAAATATTACTAGAAGTATGGTTGACTACCATTCATGAAACTCTCCCTATAGATCAAATGAGAAGCATGGTGTTGGGAACTCTTCTAACTTAACAGACACATTGAGAAGTTTGAAGGTAGAAATAAGAAGTTGCAAGGAAGATAATGATAAAATCATGCAGGCACAGGAGAAGCAAGGAAAAGTCAATGTAGTAATCCTTCAAAGTTTGTCAGAATTACAGAGGTAGGGAATGATTCGGATCATCCATGGGCTGGAGGACAACACTAGTGGGGTATATCAAAGTAGATCTCATGGTAGGCACAGATCGGATAAGGATGATGGCAGGCTCTTGGATACTCTGGATAGGAGAGGCGATGGACACATGTTATATTCTAGTTCTAGTTCTGAGAGGCACTATGATTGTCATTGTTATCATCCTTATAGGGAGAGTGATAGAGGATATTTTCTAGATGAGTTCAAGAAAGCCAAGCCACCTACCTTTGATGGACATTTTAAGAAGTCGGAGGATGCACAGACATGGTTACTTGGGTTGAAGAAATTCTTTGAGCTACATGAGTACACAAAAAATATGAAGGCCATAATAGTTATCTTCAACATCAAAGGGAAAGAAAACATTTGGTGGGAAAATGTGAAGCATGTCAGAGACATTAGGATAGAAGAGTTGAGTTGGCATGAATTTAAGAGACTTTTTAGGAAGAAATAATTGTTAGGAAGGTACTATGACAAAAAATCCAAGGAATTCTATGAGCTAAATATGGGGTTATTGACGGATGAGGAGTATACAATGAATGTTCTGGATTTATTGAGGTATGTACTATATCTTAAATATGAGAAGTTCAAAGTTTAGATATTTGTCAGTGGATTTCCATTAGAATTTAAAGATCGGATTGAGTATGATGAGTCTCGGTCACTTGAGGAAGTTATTGGGAAATTGAAGCATTTTTATGAGCAGTCAAAGTGTAAGACATAATCGTAGCAATTATTGAAAGGGAAAGACAAAGCTAAAGGTAAATGGTAGTTGAAAATCACGAGGCCTCAGGATGCAAGTGAGAAACAAAATGTTGCACCTTATAAGAAGTTCAATGTAGTTAGACAGGGGCATGGGTCAAAGCCTGGGGGGCAGAAAAGTAGAGGTGATGGTATGGACCATTGCATTGTTGGATATTTGGAAAGGAGTATCTCAAGAGAGATTTTCTGTAGTATCAGGATGGTAAGACTCATGTCCACAGTGCATAGGAGGCACAAACTATTAGAGATATTGGGCAGAGTATTCCTCGTATCTATGCAACATTGGATAACAAGCAGGTGAATCACTAGGAAATGTTTATCAAGATGGACAATAAGCTTTATGATCAAGTTGTTTCTATTTTGATTGACCCTGGATTTAAATATAGCTATGTTATTGTTGGGAACGAGTTCCCCAAAGGACAGTTTTGGGGCTAAAAGCCCATGTTATGGGACAAATTTTGTAATAAAGTTGTAAAGTCTCCGCATTTTTTGGTTGCAGAGTGTGAAGATGTCAAGAGTCATAAAGAGTTGTTTTCCTTTATTTTGTAAAGTGTAAAGTCGGCTGTAAAGATACACCCATGGTCCGTGGACCATGGGATTGCATAAAAAGGGGCTAAGAAAGTAAGCTCTAAGTAGTGAGTAATTAAGAAGAAGACAAGTCTTGGAGTCTTGGTAGAGAAGTCTAAGTGTTTCAGGTCTTAGCATAGGTAGAGGCTCTATAGCTGAGTGCACAGAGGCCTAGGGTGGAATTCCGTAGTTGAGTGCGTGGATCCCTACAACTATGTGTGCAGGACAGATAGAGTTTGTATTAAAACTAAAGATATCAATAAAGAGAAGTATTCTGAAATTTATGTGTATTTATTTCCTGTTACTGCATCTAGTTATATTTCATTTTGGGTTTAATTTAAAATTTTTATGTGATGTGTGAATATATGTGATTATATTGGTTAATTGAACGCAGGTAAGAATATCAGTTTACACAACACTAACTATGATTGTTTATTAAGATAAGTAAATATATTAAAATAACTTGGGAACCTATATAATACGATGTCATAGCAACGTGAAAGTACCTGGACCACGGGTTAAGGTTGTGCGAAGGGCAATCGTACACCTTTGGAGAGGTACTGAAGGGTGGAATAAATGGCTAGACTAACAGTACCCTAAATCTTAGCGACTTGCGCAAAAATAGGAACAGAGGGTATAAACCGACATCATGACAATCTCAGGGTGCAGAAACATGGTTCTGGCATCCCCCCATACTACTTCGGGTGAGACTTCGGTCTGCGCTCTACAAGATGATGTTGAAAGGGCTAGTAGTGTAGGGATTTGTTTGGCTATCTAACACTAAACTTGGGTCAGACCCCACAAAGCCAACAAATGGTTCTATTGTCAGGACCAGAATCTGCATGAGAGATGTGCGATGTCGTATCATTGGAATCTAACTAAGAAAGAGGTAGAAGACTAGTTCGATAGGAAGATCCATGAATTCATGGAATAGGAGAACAAAAATCCATGACTGACAAAGGAACAGTGGCTGGACAAGTACTTATATACGAAAATCCATGAGATCTTTTTCTGTTCCTTTCTGGTTGAGTTATACAAGTGGATCATAAAGCTAGCGGATAACCATGAAGGAAGGTGGAGACTTGACGATCCTATTGTCTGGACCCTAGAGTTGGTGCAAAGACTGGAAGTCTCTGAGGATAAGATCGCCCATTATGTCGATCATTGGCTCGATCCCATCATAAGAGGATTTGTGACTGAATTCACAGTCAATACCTCAGTTAGTTACAATGAGGCGGATCAACACTTTTCCAAAGGTCTGCGAGGTAAATACTTGAAGTCTTTAAATACCTGGATTAAGATGTTATTGTGTGAAAAACAGGCTATGCAGCTACCTTGATGATCGGAGCTACCCGAAGTGAAAAGACTTACAAAAATGAAGGAAGAAAGGCTCCTGAATATAGCTAACTGATCTCACCATCATTGGGTGACAAAGAGGGAATAGCCCAGGCTTCTCGTGAAGTGAAATTCAATTAATAAGACATGGATTCCCATGATTTCCACCTCCACCTACACCACCTCCAACTTCAACATCATCACCTGTGACTTCGTCCACACCACCACCGCCTCCACCACTGTTCAACATGGCAAATTCAGTGAAGCTATCTTTTTTTAAGGGCTTGGGAAATGAAGACCCGGACCAGTTTTGGTTCATCGTGAAAGATGTATGGGAAGCTCATGGCATCATAGATGACCACATGAAGAAGGCAACGTTGGTTATTGATTTGTAGGATCGCGTGCTAACCTAGTAAATCAAGTACTGTAATGATAACCCAAATGTTGGGTTGGCAGACATCGAGACCGCGCTGAATAAAGAGTTCAGTAGGCCTATATCTAAGGCATAGTCGATTGTGGGGTTCAAACAAATTACGATGAAACTAGGTGAGACAGCTTGGGAATTAGATCAAAGGTTGAAGTGTAAAATATGTGAAGCTATCATTAACTTAACAGATGGACAACACCGCGAATGGGTCGTGGCTTCGCTCTTGCCTCACCTAAGGGTTTCACTGTCACAACAAAAGATTACGACTCAGTTAGAGGCCTTGGAGATTGTAATGAGATTGCATGAAACACCGATGCAAGAGCCGAATCTTGGGGTTTAGTAGATCTATGCACAGTTACAAAATCTTTTCCTTCAAACAAAGTTTGAAGCAGGACAAAACAGTTTGATCAGAGGTGTGCGAAGAGGTATGGTGCCTAAAATGTAAAAGTCAAGGGCATGACAAAGACCACTTCCTGGTCTTTGCGAACTATATTGCAGGAGGAGGACCGATGCCTTTGAGGCTGGAGGCGCAAGCAAGAACGAGCGCGGGGCCTGTGTTGTGCTGTGCTATATGTGAGGCAGCAAGGAAACATACAACAAATAACTGGCATTTGTTGCAAAAGTTTGTACAAACACCACAATAATTGTTCTACAACTTCTACAGGTCAGTAGGGCACAATGAGCGCAACTACAAAAGTTATGCATTGATTATGGACAAAACAACTGCCTATAAGGTTCAGGCAGAAATGTGGCCCCCTGACCAGAGCATTGGGATGGCATGAACAAGATTTCAGGGGCACGGACAAGGTCGAGGATAGCTAATCTGCTACAACTATGGAGGACTAGGACACTATACCCGTGAATGCACTAACCCAACATGACTGTTGTGTAAATATTGCACTCAGTTTGATCATGGGACTAAGATTATCCTACGCCGATAGCGAGGATACGGGACAAAGGGGTGCTACCACCTCAGCCAACTCAGAACCTGTAGATGATGAGGTTTGAGCCTCATGAAGAAGGTCCAAATGTGAATATACTGCTCCGAAGTGGAATTGCAACAGGTGATGATAAGGGGAAACAACCCAAAGACAACGTATGGGTTCACAAAGCTTTGGCGAAGGAGGATGAATTTGACTTGGATCGTGCATGTGAAACGTTCATGGAAGAAAATAAGAGCTTTGTTGAGGCCTCTACCTCAGGGAGTAGGGATAAGCCTAATCCAGAAATGGACCCTTCTATGCTTACAACCTTTATAGAGACCTGCATGAAGCTGTTGTGCGATAGCAAGGCTATGAAAGGGTTACAAGAACTTATAAACATATGCACTGGAAACACTCTGGGTGAACCGCACGTGGTACAGAAGATTGGTAAGCATAAAGTAAGGACAATACGAGAAATGAGACTGACCGTGTAGATAGGAGAATACGAAATGGATCAGGTTATTCTGGATCTGGGGTTACAAGCAAACATTTTACCAAATCAGACTTGGGAGCAAATGGGAAGACCCATGCTGTAGTGGTCTCCGATTCGGTTAAGGATGGAAAATCAGCAGAAGATCATCCCCGTGGGATGGCTCGAAGGGGCAGTTGTAGATATTTAGGGCACGAGCGCATTGGTTGACTTCGAAGTGATAGAAATTGTGGATGACAACAACCCCTACCCTGCACTCCTTAGCATTGATTGGGCTTCTTACATGAACGAGGTAATCAACCTAAAGAAGCAAAATATGATATTTGAGAAGAAATCGGTCCACGTAATAGTACGCCTAGATCCTTCTAAAGGATTGTGCTATACTGAACCAGTTTGCGATTATGAAAGCGATGATGATTTGAACTGCATATATAAGATAACAACACGAGACCAAGATTGGGTGAATCCAATAGTGGATGGACGAATTACATGGGATTGTGATAGTTCCTGCACCTCAGACTCTGAAGAAGAATTAGAGCGCTGGCAGAATCAGATACATGAAGTAACCACGCTGAGCTGTAACATGATGACCTAGTCGCTACATTGTGTATCATTAGAGGCAAGACATCTGCCCACTAATGATGGCCTGAATGGTGTAGATGTTTTTTTGGATGCATTTGGGAGGGAGGTACCAGAAAAGTAATGCTTCTAGGCTTTGGACTGGGCACTGCACGCTATGCCTACAAGATGGTGGGGTACGCACAAGGGTAGCTTTGATGATTGGCACGAGTGTAGGAGGATGATGAGAACAAGCTTTGGGAGGCCAAAGGTATGAATGACATACAAGTATGACGAGAAGGACAGTCCACACGCACACTTGGCCAAATGGGCTAAGGCTTATGGAGTGAACCCCTAACTTGAATGGGTGAACTTGTTCTCTCATACCTTGGATGTCATCCCAATGAACTGGTACTTGGAAACAGAGCTCCACGGTGGTACAGGTGAATGGGATATTCTACATGAAGGACTCATAATGACGTTCAACTTTGAAGATGGGGTTGACTGTATTGACAAAGTGCTACAAGAAGTTAAACCAACTACCTTTAGGATAACACAGGATCCTTTGGATCTGATTCAACCCGATTGGACTACTTAGTTGAGCCATGCGTTGGAATGCTATAACATGATCGCTAAAGAAGAAGACGAGGATCCACAAAAGATTAATATCCCTGAAACCAAGGGTTACTGCAACATTGAGGGACTGCATATTGAGAATCCTGATATAACCGTGCCACTAAACATGAAACAAGTAACTATTAGTACCGAGGTGAAGCACAAATTCACAAATATTGGAGAATACTGGGATGATGCGACGATAGATAAGGTCGTTGAATTGCTTTGCGAATACCAGGATTTGTTTCCTACCAAGTTTATAGAGCTAAAGGGGATAATAGGGGACCTGGGCATTATAAAGATCATGTTAAAGCCCGACGCGAAGCCTGTTAAGAAAAGACCTTACCGTCTCAATCCAAAGTATAAGGAGAAGGTCCACTTAGAGCTAGAAAAGATGCTTGTGAGAGGCATCATTGAGCCCATAGAGGAATTTGATTGGGTAAGCCCCATGGTGGTATAGGAAAAGAAGTAGAAGGATGAAATAAGGATATGCGTATATCTCAGGAAGTTAAATGATGCTTGCATACATGATCCCTTCCCGGCTCTCTTTACTGATGAGGTATTGGATAATGTAGGTGGCCAGGAAGCGTACTCCTTCACTGATGGGTTCTCTAGTTACCATCAGATTGGAAGAAGGAGTTTAATGTACATGTAGACGCGTCATGTATAGTGCTAGGAGCAGTACTGACATAGGCTGGTAGAGGAGAATTGGACCATCCTATAGCATTCGCAAGCAAGAGGTTATCCAAGGCTAAGAAGAACTATTCCACCACCGAGCGCGAAGGGTTAGCCATGGTATATGTGCTCCAGAACTTTAGACATTATTTGTTGGGTGGACATTTAAGATGTATACGAATCATTCCGCGTTGAAATACCTGGTCAATAAGCCTGTGTTGGGGGGGAGAATATGTAGGTGGTTGTTATTATTCCAGGAGTATGATTTTGAGGTTATTGTGAAGCCTGGATGACTGAATGCGGGACTAGACTATCTGTCATGCATCAAAACAGGGGAAGGGCCCACTAATTTGGAGGAGGGAGTGCCTGACGTGCAGATATTTGCAGTGCGCATCATGAATGGTCACTTTGAAGATATCATACACTTCCTAATGAAAAGAACCACCCCGTAAGGCTACACCATCAAACAGAAGAAGGAGTTAGTGGTGCGCGCGGCAGACTTTTTTGTCATTGCTGGGTATTTGTACAAAATGGGGTTTGACGAAGTATTATGATGATATGTACCAGAGTTTGAAAGGAGCAGTATCCTCGCGGATGCTCGTGGGGGCACCGCGGGAGGCCATTATGTAGGAAGTGAGACCGCGCAGAAGATTCTACATGCAGGGTTATGGTGGCCAACCCTCCATCAGGATTCAAAAACTTACTGAAAGGCATGCAATGTGTGTCAAAGGAATGACAGGCCATCACAGAGATGAGCTACCTCTGAAACCATAGATGATGTTACAACCTTTCAAGAAATGGGCAATGATTTTGTGGGACCCATTCAGCCCCAAGGGAAGAAGACGGGAGCATGGTACATTATCACCGCGACTGAGTATTTGACTCGATGGGAGGAGGCGCATCTTGTGAAGGACTACATAGGTGCAACTGCTACAAAGTTTCTCTTTGAGTATGTACTGACGTGATTTGGGTGTCCAAAGATTTTTATGAATGATTACGGTACGCACTTTTGAATGAAACAATCAGCACACTGATAGAGGAATTTCAGGTATATCACCAAAAAAGAACGCCTTATCACCCATAGGCTAATGGGACGGTGGAAGCATTCAATAAGGTGTTGGAGAATGTGTTGACCAAGGTTTGCAACGTTCAACGAAGTGATTGGGACCTACGCATACCTGTAGTTCTATGGGCCTATCGGATGACATGCAAAATGTTGATTGGACAGACACCCTTTAGGCTTGTATATGGTGTTGAAGCAGTGATACCCATGGAATACATTGTGCCTAGTCTGTGTATAGTGGCACTCATGACGAATCGCAGAGCCCTGAAAGAGAGGCTCGCACAACTTGCTAAGCTTGAGGAAGAGAGAATTCTAGCTGGATTTCACCAACAAGTCCAAAAGCAGCGTGAAAAAGCATGGCATGATCGACACATTAAGTTGTGCACCTTTAAGGTAAATGATCTAGTTTTGTTATATGACAAAAAATTTGAAAAATTTCTAGTGAAATTCAGAATATAGTGGTTAGGGCCCTATGTCATTAAGGAGATTACCGGCGGTGGAGCAGTCTAGTTGGTTAATTGAATGGAGACCCCTTCCCAGGAAAGGTGAATGGAAGTTAATTGAAGCCATACATCAGTGATCTGGCCAAGTGACTATATGAGGGTAGCATAGTCTTAGCGCTCTAGGCAGCTGAAAGGAGGCGTGGGACAATAAACTACACTTCCTGGGTTGGGGAACTGCATGATTGGAAGATTGTGCAGGATGAGTAAATGTCACAGGGTTCGCGACATCACGAAGGGAGCTATACTACCCAGGGATAAATCGCACATGTCAGCCGGAAAGTGACCGCTAAATTCATTGTTCATGATTTGATGGTAGAAATGGGGCCAAATGGAGCGGGCAGCTGACATTTAAGACAAACTTTATGGGTAAGATCCTTGGAAATCTGTTGCCAATCCAACATTAATGAACCAAATGTGGGGCGAACGGTTGAATTTAAATTCAAAATTCCCTATAAATTACAGGTGGAGGCTCAACAAAAAACACTTCGCATTTTGAGAATTGAGTTGTTGAGCTCTCAAGCACACATGAACTGTTAATTCTTTGAAGCTCTGATAGCATGTTCGGCATTTGAGCAATTACCAAAGGAGACACAAGAACAGTTGAATAGCGTCATGTTGACACCTGCAAAAGCTATGGACACCGAAGCAGCGATAACCGAGGGGGCTATGCCAGAAGTTGTTAGGGAGGTAGAGGGAGCTACTCCAGAGGTTGCAAAGGTATTATTTGAAGTTCCCAAATCACCAAGGAAACCTAGACTGAAGCTGACCCCAACCAAGGAGAGTGTGAAGGATAAAAAGGGAAAGCAGGTTATGATACCAGTGCGCGCGTCGCCGAGAAGAAACCCACCGAAGGACAAGCCCACCACACAGGAAAAGGGAGAATCCATTAACCAAGAGTCGAAGGAGGAAGAAATTGAGGACATCTCGATGGATGATGAGGACTTGGGGTTAGAAGTGGAGGAAGTGGAAGTCCAGGGTGCCAAACCTATCACTAAATTGTCTGAGTACATCCCTTCGTGCAAGGGCAAGACCAAGTTGCCAAAGGACATTGACAAGAGCAAGGTCCCCTTACAAACCCCTCTATTGCTGGATGAGATCGTCTTTGAAGGACGTGCTTGGGGCGGATTCCTCTGCTAAAACTAGAAGAATGGGACTTAGATTACCATGAGAAGTTCTCGCGCTCAATGACTGAGTAGCTAATGCGCCGTATTATTGACACAACCACCGGGATGACTACATTGGAACCGCGAAGGTGGCTCAGAGGAGTAGACAAGGCATGTCTACTCAACCTGCTATGGGTGTCACACTACAGTCACACCCCTATTATAGTATTGGTCATCAAGCAGCTGCTATGCTTGTTGCATGATGGGTGTCCATGGTTGGAGGAGCTAATACCCATCACCGACATATTGATCCATAGGATCACACAGCTACCCTACACAGGGGAAAATCCAGCCATGATGTTTGGAGGAAAAGGTGGCGAGCTGGCCCTCGCAGAGGCAATGAAGAAGAAATTCAAGCTCGTAAAGAAGCTGTGGGGCTATGCCATCTCAAGTATCAGTGGCCCTGCAGTCAAGGTGGCCACACAAATTTTGGCAGGAAAGGTTATGAGGAAGTGTCGTGCAAATGAAGTGCTAGCACCTTTCGTCGCTCTTGCAGTCCAATGCATCGAAGGAGTCCAGTTCAATTGGACACACTATCTCTATGGTGAGTTCCTTGCGAACTACCGTGACGCATAGGAGCTTAGAAAGACTTTCTAGTATGTGTGGCTCTTGCTGTCTGTTGTGCTGGTAGCATGGGAGCTATCTGAAGATAGTCAATTCCCATCGGTCGCATCGGACTTACCAGAAGTAGCAACATACGCTTCGTTGTGGGTGACCAAGGATGCTCAGTGCATCAAAGATAGCAAGATCATCTGGATCTTGATGGAAATGTACATCCGCATGGCTATCAATTGCAAACAGTGGTTGTCGCCTACTGTGTTTTCCAACCTGCGGGGGTATGCGGAGTTCAAGGCAGACTTTCACCATGTGTCGATCAGGGCACAGAAAGACCCTGCGTATACATGGTATGACTTGCCTTACTTAGCAACAGATGACGCAATTGATGCAATCCTTGATCGTTGGCCGGCGGAGTGGCGTACTACCTTAGACTTGGCGGTGGGGGTGATCAAGTCCGCCGCACAATGAAAAAAGGAGGAGGCCAAGCTCAAGATGGCCTAGCTGGCCAAGAAGAGGAAGAAGGAGGCCACTGACAAGGCCCAAGTAGAGCGCGATTCCACCTAGTAGACGGAAAAGAAGAGAGGTTAAACAAAGCATGGCTCTAACAAAGGCATGAGGTCACCTTAGCCCAAAACAGGGGAAGAAATGGACAAGCAAACAGAGCAGCACGACGCGGACCCATAGGTGATGTTGGACCACATCAAGCATCCAAGGGAGCAAGAGAAAGGAGGGTCGAGGAAGAAATCCAAGGCCACCAAGATGTCGCTGGACCCAATCACCCTCACAGAGGGCAATTTGCATGACATTGGAGACATGGTGCAGGATGTCACCATGGAGGCACTACAACAGTTCAAGTAGTAGCAACAACTACTCTTGGGGGCCATCCAGACAAGTCTGCAGGAGATGCAAACCCGCGCATCACAAGCTAGCACGGTGTCCACCAGCCTCGCTATCAGCACTTTAGAAGCTGTCGAGATGCTGCGTGCAAAGGTCTCCAACGCGATAGTGCTGCTGGATGGAGCACTGACCATAGAGAATGAGGCTGATAGGCCCACTGTCAGTGCCCTCAAGGGAGTGGGGTTAAACCTGGTAGCACCCCCTAGCGAGGCACTCCACCTATTGCAGGATGGAGTGATCGCGGAGCTGAGGGCCCGTGAACATTGTGCTTTGCAAATGATCAGTGAGCAGAGGATTAATAATGAACAAATGGCCCTACAACCAGACTCTGCCATTGCCGCCATGACCGAGGTAACTGATCAAAAAAAGTGCATAGTTTAGGTCGTGGAGGAGGTATGCCAAATGGTCCCAGAGTTGGCCATTCCTTAGGAAGAACCAGTCAAGGTGCGTGTCCACAAGCCTACTACAAGGGTGTGTGACGCTCGCACAGAGTTGGCTAGGGTTCCGTTGGAGCTGAGCCTACAGATTGCAGATCTATAGTTGAAGGCCCAGCTTTCAACTCCGCTAGAAGTAAAGGAGAAACATGCAACCTCTGTCACAGAGGCGATAACAACAGTAGACAGTGCAGTAGCAGACTACACACAAAGTTTTGAACAATCGTTCAAGGTCTTGATGAGCCTACTGGAGGACCCTAATGTACAGTGGCTAGAGATAGAAGTGCATGAATTGCAGCAGCGTTATGATGAAGTAAAAGGTACACCGCGAACCGTCGCTCTCACGTAGAGACTGGTGAAGTTCCAGGAGGCCAAGCAGTTGAAAGAACAGGTAGATGTTGCACTACAGAAAGAGGCAGTGCTAAAGGCGCAATTGAAGCCTTGGCTATATGAGGCTTATTCATTCATGACCTCTATTGAAGGCAAGCTTTCTCATCTATAAGAAACTCAGCAGAAGCTTCAGGCCGATAGTTCAGGACCAACGACCGAGCAGTTGGTTGAAGAAGCGAAGCAAGTGGCCGCATAGTGCACTGTCGAGGTTGCGGTCATATAGGTCAAGCTGGGAGGTCTTCGCACCAAGATCTCCATGCCCTTAGAGTGACTTGAGGGCGAGTCAGCATGTTTGTGTTGGGGGCCCGTTGGGAACAGGTTCCCCTAAGGACAGTTTTGGGGCTAAAAGCCCATGTTTTGGGACAAATTTTGAAATAAAGTTGTAAAGTCTCTGCATTTTGTGGCCGTAGAGCATGAAGGTGTCAAGAGTCATAAAGGGTTGTCCACTCTTATTTTGTAAAGTGTAAAGTCGACTATAAAGATCCACCCATGGTCCACAGACCATGGGATTGCATAAAAAGGGGCTAAGCATGTAAGCTCTAAGTAGTGAGTAAGTAAGAAGATGATAAGTCTTGGAGTCTTGGTAGGGAATTCTAATTGTTTCGAGTCTTAGCATAGGTAGAGGCTCTACAGTTGAGTGTGTAGAGGCCTAGGGTGGAAGTCCGCAGTTGAGTGCGCGGACCCCTGCAGCTGTGTGAACAGGATAGATAAAGTCTATATTAAAACTGAAGATATCAATAAAGAGAAGTATTCTGCAATTTATGTGTATTTATTTCATGTTACTGCATCTGGTTATATTGCGTTTTGGATTTAATTTACAATGTTTATGTGATGCGTGAATATATGTGATTAGATTGGTTAATTGAACACAAGTAAGAATATCAGTTTACGTGGCGCTAACCATGATTGTTTAGTAAGATAAGTAAAGCACTTAAGATAACTTGGGAACCTATATAATACACTATCATAGGAGCACGAAAGTACCTGGACCACGGGTTAAGGCGGTGCGAAGGTCAGTCATACACCTTCGTGAAGGTACTAAAGGGTAGAATAAAGGGATAGATTGACAGAGCCCTAAAGCTTAGTGACCTGCGTGAAAGTAGGAACAAAGGGTATTAACCGACATCCCAACCATCTCAGGGTGCGGAAACTTGGTTCCAACATCCCCCCATACTGCTTCAGGTGAGACTTCGGTCCGCGCTCCGTGGGTTGATGGCGAAAGGGCTAGTAGCGTATGGATTTGTTTGGCTATCTAATGTTGAACCTAGGTCAGGCCCTACTAAGTCAACAATTATTATTGACCTAGTGGATAAGTGTGGTTTGAATAAATAACTGCATGCATTAATGCATTTGGCTACAGGTACAAATAAGAGAGTGCATCACTGGGTAATATCTTACGCATTCAAGTTGAATGGTATACCTACCTCAGCACATTTGAATATAGTTGGGATCATATAGTATGCTTTTGGGCATGGATTGGTTATATCTTCATAGGACTAAGGTGGATTGTTATGAAAAGTCTATTGAATTCTTGTATGACACTAGGGAACAAAGGATTTTGCAAGGTAAGAAGAAAGAAACATCAGTTAGAATGGTGACAATTGTGTAGGAAAATTGCAGTCGCAGAAAAGGGTGTGTGTTATTTACAGTGCACATTTATAGTGATAAAGGCAAGGATGTTGAGGATGCAGAGATATTGAGAAGGTACCCTATCTTATAGGAATTTCAGGATGTGTTTCCAGCAAAAGATTTAGAGTTACCACCTCACACAGAAGTGGACTTCTCTATTGAGTTGGTACCAGGGGCAGCACCAACATCAAAGGAACCTTATAGGATGAGCACACTTTAATTAGTAGAGTTTAAGTTGTAGCTGAAGGTAATTATTTACAAGGGATACATTAGGTTAAGTGTATCACCTTGGGGTGCACCAGTGTTTTTTTTGAAGAAGAAGGATGGTACTCTCAGGTTATGTATTGATTATATCCAGTTGAACAAGGTGACCATTAAGAATAGGTATTCATTATTGAAGATTGATGACTTGTTTGATCAGTTGAAGGGAGAAATAGTGTTCTCAAATATAGATATGAGATCCGGGTATCATCATGTACGCATCAAGGAAGAGGACATATACAAGACAACTTTCCAAACTAGGTATGGGCATTATGAGCTTGTTGTGGTTCCATTTGTTTTGAGTAGTGCTCTGACTACCTTTATGTGCTTGATGAATAGTGTGTTTTGTCCTTATCTGGACAAGTTTTTTATTATATTCATTGATGACATTTTGATATATTCTAAAAATGAGGAAGATAATTTTGAACACTTAGTAGCGGTATTGAGATTGTTGAGAGAGAATCAATTGTATGCTAAGCTTAGTAAATGTATTTTATTTCATGTAGAGGTACATTACTTGGGACATGTTGTTTCCAAAGAAGGCATAACAGTGGATCGAGAAAAGATAAGGGCTATCATGGAGTGGGAAGCTCCTAGAAATGTGGAGAGGTAAGGCCATTTATGGGGCTAGCGGGTTATTATAGGAGGTTCATTAGGAACTTCTCTCACATTTCATATCTTATTACATCCCGGTAGAGGTAAGGTAAGAAATTTGAATGGATAGAGGAATGTGCAGCAAGTTTTGAGCAATATTTAAAGCAAGTGTTGAGAAATGCTCCATTGTTAAAGATTGCAAATACAAATAAATAGTTTGTGGTGTTTACAGATGCTTGCAAGAGAGGACTTAGGGGAGTCCTTATGCAAGAAGGAAAATTAGTGTGCTATGAGTCATGAAAACTGAATGAGCATGACAAAAAATGTCTAACACATGATCTCGAGTTGGCAGGATCCATGCATTAAATATATGGAAGCACTATCTTCTTAGTAGGAGGTTCCTATTCATGAGTGATCATAGTGAATTGAAATACTTTTCTGACCAACCAAATATGAATGTTAGGAAAGCTAGATAGTTGGCCACGATTACTGAGTTTGACTTTGAGATCAGGTACATCAACGGGAAAGAGAACAGGGTTGTAGATGCTCTTAGTAGGAGGATACAAGTAAATCAGGTAGTAGCTATGAGCTCTTATGGGACAAACTTACAGGATAAAATCAGGCAGGGAAGCGACATGGCAGTTACATGAAGCTTATGCATAAGTTACAACAGGGTTCAGGCGAGAAGGATGTGGACTATCATCTTATAGTAGATGGTTTGATCATATTTAGGGACATGATATATGTGCAAGACAACAGTGAGGTCAAGAACCTTATCTTGAGGGAATTTCATGCTAATTTGTATTCAAGTCACCCAGGATATCATAAAGCATTAGCAATAGTGAAGAAGTTTTATCGTTAGCCGATTTCAAAGAAGGACGTTGCAGAGTTTGTGGCTAGATGTTTGGACCGTCAGCAGGTGAAAGCAGAGTGTAAGAATCTAGGTGGATTACTACAGTCGATTCCGATTTCAAAATGGAAATGGGAGGTCATTTCCATGGATTTGATTACATGTTTTCTGAGGAAATATAGACAGCATGATTCTATCATGGTTCTGGTGGATAGGTTGACGAAGGTAGTGCACTTCATTCCATTGAAGTCTACTTATTCAGCTAATGATGTAGCATAGGTGTTTATCAGAAATGTAGTGAGGTTGCATTGTGTTACAAGGAAGTTTGTGTTAGATAGGGATGCTAAGTTCACTTTCAAGTTCTGGAAGGAGTTATTTGCAAGTTTGGGGATATAGTTTTCCTTCAACATAGCTTATCATCCACAGACATATGGAGTACATGTTAAGGATGTATGTGATGCATAAGTAGAGGATATGGGAAGAGTAACCTCCATTGGTTAAGTTTTCTTATAATAATGGTTATCAAGAGTCACCAAGGATGAGTTGTTTGAGGCACTCTATGGGAAAAATTGTAATACTCCTATCAATTGGAGTGATCCAGTGAACATGTTGTTGATAGGACCAGACATGTTGGCAGAGATGGAATAGGAAATGACGCTAATCAAGAAGAATATAAAGGTAGCACAAGGCAGGCAAAACATTAATGTAGATCAGAACAACTTGTTTGAGTTTCAGGTTGGGGAGCATGTGTACTTGTGCATCAAGCCCAAGAAGATCTCCTTGAGGATTGGATCATTTGTCAAGCTCTCACCTTGGTTTTGTAGACCTTTAAGGATTATTAAAAGGATTGTACCAGTACCCTATCGACTTGCACCACCTCCGACAGTGAAATTCCATGATCTTTTCCATGTGGCATTGCTTAAGAAGTATCTTAAATATGTTGATCATATAATTGACTGGTCTGTATTGTAGGTGGATCCAGATGGAAAATTCCAGTCAGAACCTCATTTTATATTGCAGATAAAGATGGTCATGATTTGGAACTAAAAAATGGAGCAAGTTAAAGTGAAGTGGAAGCACTTTGGGCCCAATGAAGCTACATGGGAGATGGACGATCAGATGTGGGATATGTGTCCTTATTTATTCACTAGTTATACGAATGTTTTTGGTATATGTTTTAGTTTGATGTTTTGGTATATGTACATATGTATATTGATGTAAATACCTCCATGAGTTGTGTTATAAATCTCCAATAAGCAGTATGGACGTCATGTCATTATGGATGGAATGTTATTATGTTATCATGTTTGTTGTGTTGGTTTGATTTTCAACAGGTTGATCATTGTAAATACTTCAAAAAGCTAAGTTATAAAGCTCCATGGTAGCATTTTTTCTTCTCAACAATCTTGTTGGTTGTAGATGTCATTGAACACTGTGGGCAATGTTCCCCTAAGAGGGATGGTTCTGTAATAACCCTGGTGAAAATCCATGTAATAAAGTTAATAAAGGAAAATCAATAAACACGTCATGAGAGACGTATTCCAAGATGAATGTTGGGAAAAAAATCCTAGTTTGGGTGTTCATTTGGTTTATTATGGCTAATGAAATTAGCTAAGGAATAGGAAAAGGCTTTGGAAAGGCATGAGACATTAATTAGCATTTTATTTATGAAAATAATGAAAATTATGAGAAAAAGGAAGGTCAAAGGCCATATGTTGCATGTGAGGACTAAAATGAAGGAAAAGAATGAAAAATTGAAAAAAAATAGAGGCCTCTATAATAAAAATGCTTTTGAGGATCATTTGGTACCTTTTTGTCAGTTCAATTTTGGAGCTCTCTCTCCCTACTCTCTCTCTCATACTCTTGGACACTTAGAGAATTATTGGAGCACTCTAAGATTGAATTAAGAGAAGAGAAGGAAGGATAAAGAAGGAAAAGGGAAGAAAAGATCAAGCAAGGAAGAGCAGGATCAAGCAGCTACAACGAGATCACTTGCATGTATTGATTTGAATGTGTGATTTCCTTACTATATGTGGCACACATGGTACACACATGTGTGTTCTTGGTTCCCTTTCTGTCATTGGAATGGGTTTTCTAAGGTGTGACAATGTTCTTCAGCCTTGCCTTGTCGTTTCTAGATATCCATGGTGTGGAGGGTTCTCTTGTATTTGGTTGACCTGGATTGTTAGATGGACTCGAAGATGAGTCAGGTGGTCTTAGGTTTATTCACAAGGCCTTTGAATCCCAGGATGGGATACATGGTAAATACTGGTTGTGAACACCTCGATTGAGCCTAGGAATCCCGAGATGGGATACACGATAAAGCTCAGAGGTAAATACCCTAGATTGGGCATAGGAATCCCTTGACCAGTAATGGTGGGATACATGGTAAATCCCATAGGGTATTGACCTTGTAGGCCTAGGAATCCCTTGACCAGTAATGGTAGGATACATGGTTACTTAAGAGGTTGAGATGGACAAATTCCTCATGGTTTAGGTTGAGAGATCCAAAGCCATACATGCGTGTTTAGGGCTTAGTGATCCGGTGGGGATTGTGGTAAAGCATGATTATATTGATGATGATTTGGGCCTAAGAATCCATTAGTGGGATATATAGTAAAGGTTGAGGAAGCCTTGGTTGGTTTTTTTATAAGTCCCACATTCATGCTTGGAATATGGAACGGGGGTGATTGGTTGAAAGAAAGGTTTTGTTGAGCCCAATCTATGTTCGATTGGTTCGTGGAAGTCCTAGACATGGTTGGCTTATGCATTCAATAATAAGAGCTCCTTCTCCTTGGTATTTGAGGTGTAAATGTATTGGTTCATATGCGATTCTTATGGTTGTTATATCCTTCATATTTATGTTGGTTACATGTTGGTTATGAGTATATTTTATAACATACTTGATATATGTCTCTCATCATGTTTCGATTTGCAAATGAATTTACAATGAATATATGACGTAATAGATGACAATGTAGCTATTTAGGTAAGGCAACAATGTTTCTTTACGAATCTCAAATATGTATGGGACCCCTATGCTAAGATCTATAATTACAACCTGTATATTACATATTTGTGACATGTTTGACGAAATTCCTGCCATGGATAGTAGCGGTCAAATCAAGTACTTGTAATAGTGATGGCATTAGTAGCCTTATTGCTTTTTTATTTATCATTTTTGAATGTTTCATGAAGTTCTAGACAGTGGCTTGAATCCCAGACCTGAAAAATTTGCATAGAATCTTGGGTTGTTGGCTCATAACTGGCTGAAAAAATCCATAGTCGTTGGCATGCCTTGCTGTGGGAGTGACTAGAAGGCATCAGTCACATACATGGCTTCTCATGGGAGCGGCTGAGGGTCCAAATCAATGAAATGTCAAGTTATCTCAGGGGTTAGTCACCTGGAAGGGTTGGTTGGCTCCTAAAGGTTTTGTAGCATGTGTGGAAGGTCATAATGGTTTTGTTTTGTTGGTTCCACTTTCTTAACTATACATGGAGAGTTGAATCACATCATAGTAGCCTCTCATCACATGTTTACTCCAACGAACTTTTTAACTCAGGTAAATGTGGGAGGAGAGTGTTACATTAGGCCTTTAACTGTGCAAGTCAATTTTGATGTTCATCACTTTATTATCTAGGTCATTGTACATAGCATCTTCTTCTCTCATATCCCTCTAGGTTGCATTCACCTCATTGCTAAAATGATATACCATAACGAATAATAAACCTGATATATTTATATTTTACAAAAATTTTAAAAATATCATTTTTGTGATGTACAACCAAACTCCTAACAAAATATGGTTTCTTTTTCAAAGGGGTAAAACAATATTAGATCATAGTACTTTATAACATTGGAAAAAAATAAATAATAATGATTTAACCATCCTTTCTAATAAAGTATAAGGGATTTTTTTTAATGAAAAGTAGTAGATAGTGATGGTTGAAAAATCATTGAAAAATATTTAAAAAATAATGCAATATACCTTTTAAGATAATTTTAGTAGCATTATTTACATATTAATATAATCCTAATAGAAAAGATATTTAAGATAATTTTAGTAGCATTATTTACATATTAATATAATCCTAATAGAAAAGATATTTAAATTATTAGAAAAAAAAATTTAATTACATTTAATAATATATATTTTATTTAATATTATTAATAATTTTAAAATAAAATAATAATTAATATATAAGAAGGATTAAAAATTGAATGGTTAAAATCAATTTTAAAATATAAATATAAGAGATTGGAAAAAAACAAACAAAATTATACATTATATTACATATAATAATAATGTAAAACATATATATAAATCATATATACATATTAATAATTTAGAAATATATTTTTTTAATATAACAAAGTATATAGTCATAATAAATTAGATATAAATATTTTATTTATTTATTATTTTCTTATCAACTATATTTTTTTGTATTATTAGTTTAGATTTATTTGAACCTTGGAGTTGTCAAGTATTAAGCTATTAAATATTAAGAGGGAATAAAGTTGGGTGTAAATCTTTCTTTAAACTTTGTACTCAAAATGGAGGTTTGCATATTGAGAGATTTGATCTTTCTTAACACTCAATAGATCTAGAGATAAGATCTATCTAGACTAAATTATTCTCAAACTCATCTCTAAAATGCTCTATATTGTACCATTTAAATACAAAATTTGTCACTTCATGATTTGAAATGTTATAAAAATATATATATATATATTTTTTTAAATCTCCATAAAATAATAAAACCTGCTACTTTGAGAAATTGTATCCGACCACAAATCTATTAATTTGTTGCAATCTGGTCCAGAAAATCAATGAAAATCCCCTCCACTCACCGGCTACACTCTGAAAATAAATGATAAACACCGTTCCAAAATCTATAATTTAGACCAATAACATTTCGAAGGCCCACATTATCAAATATAGTTTAATACATGTCAAGGTTATGTTATTTGAAGCTTTGTATGTTCTTGAATCTTCATTCAAATATAATGTTTTAAAATACAATTTAATTATAAATTAATGTTTCTCTTAGTATGAGCATTTACATATAGCAGTATTGAAATGTCGTGAAATTGAGTTTGAGTTCTTGATCCAACAATATGAGCTATAGGATATTCGGGCCACGTTGATTTCTCTATTATAGAATTTATTTAATAAATCTAAATAAATACGATAAATCTAATACAAGAAGGATAAATATGAAAATTGTAATTAGCGTATTTATTTTTTAAAGAGAAATATAGTTGAAGTTGATTAGATTACTTGAGTTTTAAAAAAAAAAAATAATTATTTTAGAATTTCATTTTAAATCCACAAGTCAAATTTAAAAATTATGTTGTGAACTTTTTTAATTTACAATTAAAAATGCTAAATTTTAAATTTTACAAATATATAGGCTTAAAAAATACCTCCTATACTGAGTTATAGAATCTTTGGATACTATAAAAATAATGTAATATTTGTTTTAATATTTTAATATTAATGTTACTTATTAGTTTTAATATTTTTATTTAAATTATTATTAAAATAGTATAAAAAAATTTTATTTTATTCCTTTTATATTTATTGTTTCTTTTTCTCTATACATCTATAATTCTTTAAATGAGATGAATAGCTAAAATCCAAACTTCATTTAATCTAAATCCTTAATCATCATATTTATACATTTAAATAACTTGTAGGTTTTTTAATGATAAGTTAGTATTAGACTAGTCCATAAGGCTTGAAGTCAATATGCTAATACATCAATATTCATAAACACAAAGCTATTACAATAATATTTATTAAGGTATTATAATTCATTGTGTCAATAAAAAGAATTTGATTTTAAATGGGAAAGATAATAATCATTCTTTCCAAACACCCAAAATAACTCTAATTGACAATTAGAAAACTATTATATTAAACATATAGAAAATTCAACCTAATTTCAACTAATTAACAATACTTTTCTATAAACCTGAAACTTCATGGACAATCGAACATCTATTCTCACTATTTAGTGGAAAGTCTATATCACCTTATTGCTTCCCTACAAAAGAACTTGATAGGTTCCATACATAAAAATGCTCTTTTTAAAAATAGATGTTTATTGTCACAAACCTATAATCCTATATGCTTGTCTTACTTCAACTTTAAAATGTTATAATTTTATGTTGTTTTGGCCTCAAACATTTTTCTTTTTATGTTAAGTTTGGTAGATCCTCCTTTTTCATTGATTTATAAAGAAAATTTACACCACATAGATTTGGCTAGGTGGCCTCAACTTGCCCAATGGGAAACCAAGTCTGTTGGTCACCTATCCACATTGTATGCCATCCAGTAGAAAAAAATCTTAAGTCTCTCTATCCAAGCTATATAGGTCTCAAATTCTTTTCCATACTTTAGATATCAACATACATATATAATTTCATAAAGAAATTTAAAATTTGTCCGCATATATAAACAAAAACATCAAAAAGTAGGCTTGCAATCATGTTGTTCAATGGATGCTGATTCCACTGGTGATGGATCCTTAGCGTTTGTACCTGGAAAATCTGTCTAGACCAAGATACAAGGTAGGTGCCTCTTAATTCGGCCAAGCCGAACATCTTGTTTGTGCAGTTGGAACTGCACCTTCTGGAATTCATGCTTGTAGTACAACATGCCTTGGACAATAACAACCATGCCAAATGAAATTTGTTCCATTGCCTTTCCCAGTCGGCTTTTCATCAACCAGTAGGGGTAGAGAGTTTTCTTGAATTGAGTGATTCTTCCTCTAGTATTTCGATGATCCAGAATGAGGACTCTCCAATCCTCCGGTTTCATGTTTGTCTCACTCTCTTGCTTCACTTTTTCTTCCCAGTCATCTGACATCTTGTGGATTTCTTCATTGTTTTCCTCTCGGTATGCGGTTGTCGCTTTACTAATTAACCTTTCGACAGACTTCATGCCTCCTTAGTCGTTTGACGGACCTTGTTCCATGTCTTTCCTAGTCGTGTGAGGCTTCTTGTTGCGGCCTCGATTTTTTAGAAGGCGTGCCATGGTCTCTCTAGCCCAATCCCGTACAATGCAACAAACCGCATTCCAATTACATTTCATCGTATTTCAATAAGGTTCACGAACACAGGTGGTAGGATTGCAACGCTCTGACCTGCCAACATCATATCCCCCCTATCACTTGCAATGACCTGTCCATCAAGGTCGCGGGTGGTTTCCCCAGGGAGGACCAGCTCAAGACCTGCATGTTATGAAGAATTTGGTATCTATGGATAAATACTAATTCCCTAGATAAGTAGCCATATCTAGAACAACAATTTAAAGTACTTTAACCTTTTTCTATAAACAATAGATAAGACAAAGAGAATGAGAGGACCTACTTGTACTTTTTCTTTCCTCTTGCCTCGTTTGTATCAGTCTTTTCGCTCCTTCTCGTACTTAACACGCTTGAGAAGTACCTGTAAACATCAACAGAAGACAAAGAACCAATCAAAGCAAAATATCTATTCATTACAAGTAAATGGAATCAGATACATTCGCACATATAAGCATCACATATCAAGATAAGCATATCCAAAGAGGTGTAAATACTTTATTGAATAGCAGGAAGAATTACAACCATGAAGCCTGATTTGAAGTCACTCCTCCAACTTTGGTTCCATCCACATCACATCATAAGCATGACAATCCGGTAGCGTAATGACACATACGATAGTCTCAATTCTAAAACTAGCATTATCTCCTTACAATTCATCAAAGTCCAGCCCCTGATCACTTAGATGAGTGTTCAATTTATAGGAAGATGGAGAAGGTTTTGTCATCAATGAAGGTATTGAATGGCCTTCCATACTTAGAATTAGTTCCATGGAGGAAGGGATGAGAGGACAAGAGGTATCTTAACTCATTCCTCATCCATTTTCAAGCTCATAGGAGATGATAAGTGTGGGAATCTTCTAGAAGGCTCCAGAAGATAATAGTATTCCCCAAACCCTATGTGAATTTCGTTCAAACTCGCCAAGCGCAGGTCAAATAGGGCCTAAGTGCTCTGTAGAGCACCTTGGCATGGACTTAACTGCTTTGCAGCACACCCTTGCATGGGCCTACCTGCGCTGGTCCCTCCAGAGGTCATTTCAGGATGTCTTCAGGCCATGAAACTATCTGGGAAGGAGGCATTCAAAAGGTTGACTTGTTTATGGTATGTAGCAACTGAAATTAGGGTTCAGTGAGCCCTAAAACACTGATCTAGATGATGGGAGTGATGTGCCCAAATGGATCTGTAACAGCTGCCCCCTAAAGCATGATGTCAAAAATGTTAATATCGAGTGATATGCTTTACGATGTGATGAGGAGGTTCCGAAGTGGTTGGTGACCTACATCGATTACAATACATAATATTATGATGTTTTGATTTTTTCTCATGAATTGTTGAGGGAAGGCATACCCATGCTTAGCATATAAACTTTCATTACAAGTACATAGACAGTCATCTACAGATATAGACCCATGATCAAAATGACCATCAATGTAAAGCCATTGTATGGATGTTTTGGTACATTTCCTGAAATCGCAGCCCAGATGGATGAAACTAGATCTGGGGTCTTCTATCACGTTCAATCATTCGCTCAAGCACGAGTCTAACCATGTGAATATGTGCTCTGAAGTCAAACATGGGAAGACATTATCTGATTACTAGCCAATGATGTAAGTCATTAGCAGATGTGAGAAAAATCACAGATAATGATAGTGATCCTCAAGGTACTGCAGTACATTCTGCATGGTGTGAATGGATGTTTTGATGTCGAACACCATACAAAGTATTTCGGTCGAAGGCTAGTGATGTCAACCTATTACCGGAAGCGAGAAACTTGCAATTGATGCATGAAAGCCTCAAGGTACTGAAAGGGTGTTTCTAAGTCAACTTCTTGGATAATGTGTTGATGTCGACAAGAAGTGACTCGTTGCAGGAGGGCCTTGATGTATCCCACATCAATGGCACGAAACGAGTGTAATGATTTTGGAGACGGAATTTGACTGAAAACACAAGGTTCTGGAATGGCAGTCATGAAAATGAAGGTTTATGAGTATTGTACAAGGATGAATTTTAATTGAATGACTTCTCTTGAACATGTCAGTGACACTGAAATGAATTGGTAGCATTGATCCAAAACAAAGTGATGGATGGTATGATAGACCAATGGTATGATAACCATCAAGCTGATAACCCAACCCAAATAGTCACGGTGATGAAGTGAAAGTGTCATATTCAAGAGCGACTTGCTAACAAAAGTGGTTTACCCCTTTTCCCAATTTCCCCAATTATTGCTAACCAGTACCTCTTTATTTTTATCAAGCTTGAGGAGGATAACATATTCTTGTTGTATAATTTTTCCCTTCAGGTGAATCCATCGCTATGTGATGTTTTAACAAGTCTAGCGAAGGTGAAACTCAGTCTTGTCATGATCAACAAGTTTGTCGCTATTTGATGTTTTAACGAGTTTAATGACAAATATAACTCGGTCCTTTTCATGTTCAGAGAGTTTGAAAAGGGACGAAAAGAAAACTCCAAAAGTTCTTTTTCATATATTTGTCTCTCAAGCCCGAAAAAGCGTAAAACAATATGAGAGAGAACCTATTGACCATGTTCAGTCAACATATTCCTTTTTTGTAAATAATCTATCTCAGCCTAAAAAAGCGTTAAACTTATACTGAGTAGATGTCGTTTCCAATCTGTTAACGAGCTGAAAAGGATAAGCGCTCAGCAACCTTTTCATATTTAGAGATTCTTAAAAGAGCTTAAAGAGGACTCCAAGGGGGGTTCCTTTTTCTATGTTTAACAGAGCTCGAAAAAGAGATACAAGTATGCTTTGTGGTCAAAGATACAATTTACAATCGAGCACGTCAAATTCTATAAGTCAGTTGTAAAACCTGCTGAAAAAATCACCAAATGGATTAAACATACCTGTTTCACGAGTAAAAATCGGTAAATACTAAAGTTTATTCTATTAATGAACATGAAATAAACATAAAACAAGTATTTACCATGTCATTTTTACCATTTGATATTTACCATTCAGTTTTGAGCTCTGGGCCAATTTTTTACCTCAAACTTTAGCAGTTGATTGTGAGAGATTCTGTGGACCATTTCTCGTGTCGTCTGGACCAGGTAGGAGATCTACCCCTCCTATTTCTTTTCATGTCATTCTTTTATTGTTTCATGTAAGTTTTAGGGTTTTTTGGGGCCTCTAGGGTTAGATTTTTTCACCCTGGGATTAGCGCAAGCTTGCATGTCGAAAACTATGCTGAAGAGCACCCAGATAGAAGGTTTCCTACTATGCAACGCATTGTCTCCTTGCTTGGGCTGCACTGGGCGAGTTTCCCAAACTTGTTTCACTTGTTTGCTCCAAAATTTTTCTTGTTTTTTGCATGGATAGGATCCTAATGAAGCTTATGGTTTGATTTCAGGCTTTCATCAGATCAGAATGTCTATTACTTGGCAACAAAGAGAGCATGAAGAACAAGACATGATTGCCCTAAATAATCCCCGTATAGTTGAGGCCCTCACAAACTGTGGGTTGCTCAAATACTTCAGGTTGTCCGGAATGAGGCAACAAATAGAACTATTGCAGTTCCTAGTTCATGCATGGGATCTGACAGATCAGGATTTTCTCATAGGGGACAAAGTGGTCCCTATTATGATCAATGATGTTTACTTTCTTACCGGACTATCGAGGCGAGGTGCTCCCTTCTCACTTTCAGGATTTGCTCATGGAGGTGAATCGGTGAGGGATTACATTCGACAGTTTTATTGGCCAGGTACAAAGCCTAGAAAGGATGGGAAAATAAACATCAGGGATGTATGTGATTTGCCTTTGAGAACTATCCTTTTCACTATCGCAAAGTTAGCTGGAAGTGTGACACTTCATCTGGCAAACATATCACATATGCAGTATGCACTAGAGTTTCTTGAGCCAACAATATTCAACTGGTGTGAGGTTGTGCTTTCTTCACTGGAAGAACAACTGGCAAAGGTAAAAAGTGGTAAGATGAAGAATTTTAGCTATGGTTTGATCTTAATCACTTTTTCCTTAGAAAGAATTCCATTGATGCAACCACAACATGTAACACTGGGTGTAGATGGTCCTAGAGATCCACGGATGCATAGGTGGGTTGAATTGATGGCTAGACATGCAGGTCAGTCAACAATAATTTTTTCCACTGCATTCTTCAGTTGCCTCAATCGACAACACATTGTCATCGATGAGAATCCATACTTAGGGATGGATTTTCATGGAGATTCAGATTTGATTTTACCAGTGGGCACTCAATGGGTTGCTATAGGTAAATTGTTTGAGCAAGTGTTTTTGATTTTTTAAGTTTCTACATGTTTTTCTATCTTGATGTTCCAAGACTAAACTAAAATCATTCTCATGCATGCAAATGTGGGTATTGTTTGACCTATGGGCCACCAACAGGAGGCATGTGGGCTAGCAAGGAGAAACATTGGTAGAGTGGTTCTCTAGGATTTGGATTTGGCTAAGACCTTGGCAGAGTTGCAGGATCATGTGGAGGGATTAACCCTTGGTATTCTGGATGTCCGGATTGAGGAGTTACCTATGAGGTTGCAATGCCATACTATTGGTGTTCCAAGCCGTTAGATGTGGCTCTTGCGCATGATAGCTTAGGATGTGACCTATTATCATGAGCATCACTAGGTCTACATAGGATGTTTTTGCATGCATTTTGAGTTTTTAGGTCAGAGGACCAAACATGTCTTGGACGCAAATTTTGTAAAAACTTTTAAAACATCAATCTATTTTTACTTTCATAGTTTTTATATGTATGGCTATATGCAATCCTATTCAACTAATGATGTGAATTGAAAATTTACTTTTACATGTGTCACAAATGTTTGTTTAACACATAGTTTGCTAATGAGTCAGTTAATGTGTTAAAGTTTCTAGAAATATGTTGATATTTAATGTACTCAAAATATATTTTCAAAAGACGAACTCTAAGGAACATACAAAGAATTGTTGGATTTCAGACAGTATGAATGTTTGTTAGATGTACTACAACGAGTTGTGAATCCAGCCTAATGATGATTAAGTGGGTGCCAAGTGAAATGGCATTAGAGAGAAGTTCAATCAATGTGCTATACATAGTGATATTATTCATCGATCGACCGATACAAATCCCTTGAAAACACACTAGCGAAAATGGCCCATGCTGTAGAAGATAGGTTCTTTGTACTATGACTAGCACCATTGGCGTAACCAACAAATGGTTCCAAAGGTTCCGACATATGCAACAAATGCAAAGTGGATTACTTAACCACATAAAAACTCTAAAAGACACACTGACACCCACACATGCAATTAAAGCGTATATGCAATGATTTTGCCTACACTCAACTAAGCATAGTGACGTTTGAGATACAGCCCATTTCGGGGATGTGATAATGGAATTCCATCATAATCCACCAACTCGTAGGCACCTTTTGCCAAAACACGCTTGACAATATAAGGACCCATCAAAAACAGTTCAAACTTTCCTGCTCCTAGTTTATCAAGTTCCTGATCGTAAAGCAAGACTAGGTCTCCTTCTGAGAAAACATGAGGCTTGACATTTCTGGCATACTGTGCCTTTATTCATTTCTTGGGCGCTTCGTTAGCCAATGTGGCTTCACAGCGGGTTTCATCCAGATGGATAAGTTCCAAGAAACATGCTTCTTCTTCAGAAGTGTCGGGTAACAGGTCAATCATGAGTTTGAGAGATGAAATTTCACATTGTATCAGTAAGATTTCCTCTAGACCATACACCAATTGAAAGGGTGTGAATCCAGTTGAATTTCTCACTGAGGTTCGATATGTCCACAAGGCAAAGTATAGGATTAAATGACAGTTTCATTTATGAACCCCTATCATTCTTTGAAGCATTTGCTTCAAGAATTTGTTGATGGCCTCAACTTGTCCATTCACTTGCAGATAATAAGGGGTGGAATTATCATGTGAATGTCCTAACTTAGCAGTCATCTCAGCCATCATGTGATTGGAAAAAAGCGATCCATGATTTGTAACTATAGCCTGTGGTACACCAAACCAGGCAACCACGTGGTTGAAAAAGAAAAGAGCAGTTGTTTTGCCACTGTTGTTTAATGTTGGCATCGCCTCGGCCCATTTGGTAAAATAGTCAACGACGACTATAATGTACCCATGCCCCCTGGTCGAGGTGGGGTTATATGCCATGAATTAAATGCCTCATTTTGCGAATGGTCCAACAACGATGATAGGATGCAATGGTGTAGGTGGTAATCTAGCTTTACGGTCATAGATCTAGCATGTGTGATAGTTTCTAAGGGCAATTATGCAATCTTTGAATATACTAGGCCGGAAGTAAACTGCACAGAGAATTCTTTGCACGGTAGCATAACCAGATAAGTGTCCACCTCAAGCACCTGAATGGCAACTTTCTCAGCTTCCTCATGAGTGAGGCACCTTCGTAAAATCGTATCGATACCATGACAATACAGAGTGTCGCCAACGATTAGATACTCATTGGCTTGGTATCAGATACGTCACTGTTGAGAACGAGAGGTACCTGGCTGGAAAGTTTTGGTCTGGAGATAAATCAGTATATCTTGATACCACACGTCAGATGACGAAATTAGGAACAGAGACTCATCCAGAATTTGATGGTTCTAATGTTGAATCGATACAAGTCGAGGGAAGGTCACAAAGTAGCTCAGCGAAAACTAGAGATTTGTTTGATTTGGATTTGATGAATTCCAGATCAAACTCTTGTAAAATGGATACACATTTTGAGTATTTTCCCCCCAGCAATTGACATGACAAAATATATGTCATAAGGTTGCAATCTGAAATGACAATGCTCTTTTGGAGCAGGATATAGTGGCGAAATCTCTGTACATCTTGAACAACTGCCAAAGCTAGTTTCTCGACATAAGAGTACTTATTTTCTGTATCATTGAGATTGCAGCTCAAATATTATATCGGATGTTCAATCCCATCTTCCTCTTGGACTAAAACCATTCCAATGGTTGTATCTATAGTGGCAAGATACAGGAAGTAGTCATTTTGATAATTTGAGGAATACATTAATGAGGCTCTAATCAAGGTATCTTTAAGAGCATCAAAGGAAGCTTGTGCAACCTGATCCCAATGGAAGGGTATCCCCTCTTTCAATAAACGAGTAAATCCTTTATCCATTTCAGCGTAATTCAGAATGAACCTCCTCAGAATATTAGCCTTCCCTTGGAGTCTTTGTAACTGTAGTAGATTAGAAGGTGGAGACAAATCAAGGATTGCCTGAACCTTAAGCGGACCGAGTCGAATTCCATCCTTAGACACTATGAAACCAAGAAAATGACCAAAACCAACACAAAACACACATTTGTGTGGATTGAGTCGTATTTTGTAGTGTCGGCACTATAAAAATATAGCTCTCAAATGTTGTGGGTGATCAGACCGCTTTCATGAATGAGCAGGTAAATCGTCAAGGTAAGGTTGAAAAATATGTTTGATGTCATGGAAGGCATAATTCATTTGCCTCTGAAATGTTGCCCCTACATTCTTCAAACCAAATGAGAGTTTCCGATAAGAGAATGTGCCCCATGGACAAATAAAAACAGTCTTAGATTCGTCCTCTGGGTAGATATTAATCTTATTATAGCTGGAAAATCCATCCATAAATGAAAATATTTCACATCCGGCGTATTCATCAATAATTTGGTCAATAAAGGGAGTGGGATAGTTGTCTTTTGGACAAGCCTGATTAACATCCCTATAATCGACGCATACTCGTATTGTCCCTTGTTTCTTCATGACAGGAACCATATTGGAAACCTAGTCAGTAAGGGGAACAGGGTAAATGAAACTAGCATGCAAAATCTTTTCAACTTCTGCTTTAATGGCAGCAGCCTTCTTTGGATGAATGGGTCGGAGGTGTTGTCATACTAGTTTGACATCAAGATACATTTTGATTTCGTGTTCAACTATACTAGAGTCAATTACTAGCATCTCTTCATATGACCATGAAAATATATCTCGAAATTCACAAAAGGGAGCACAGTAAATATCAAGTTCCAATGGAGAACAAGATTTGCCAACATGAATGTTTTCTACAATGTTAGTTTTGGTCGAAATATTGATAGAAATAGTCTCTTCAATATTTGACAGGTTTCGCTCGGAATCTATTGTATCTATGAAAACGGATTTCGAAAGGAAATTGACAACCAAAGGGTGATTAAGTTTATTTGAATAATCTTCGATGTGATCTGGAAGATGGGAACGATGATGATAATCCTCCCATGGTTCTCCTTCCATCATCATTGATTGGATGATTCCTTCATCAGTAGAAAATATACGTGAAAAGGGATCAAAATAAATACCAAATTCTAATGAACGATATACCCATACAATTGACGAAAATGGATTTGGGTTCACCACGCAAGCCAGAAAAATTGATTGTTATGCAAGTTCAATAGGGCATAGTAGCATGATTTCATTACTACTATCAACTTCAAAACTATTGGTAATCCTCCTTAATTCAGATGAAGTGGAAGATATCATGTTGCAAGTCTCAACTTTTGCCACTTCCGCCAAATTTGATGGTGGTGGTAGTGAAAATGTACCCATTAGGGAAGAGTCTTTAAAGAGACCTACACCAATGTTTTCGAGAGATAGCGGGGGTCCATGTACCAACCGAATGCTTCCCGTAACCTGTGAACTAGAGGCGAAGAATGCTAGTTGGCCGATAATTGTGATTCCACCTTTATGAGGAAATGCAATTATACGAAAGTATGTTGAAGCCACAACAGCCATGGCATAAACCCACGGTCTTCCTAGTAAAATGTTGTAATCAAGGCGTTAGTCAACTACCTCAACTTCAACCGTTACCATTTTGCCCCCTAGTTAGATTTGTAGATTACTCAATATTGCACAAGGCATATATGTGTGACCATCAAAAGATTTTAATGTTGTTGGTGAATGTGACAAAGGTGGTGAGCCAAGTGTTTCCCAGCAACTCATATACATTATACAAGTAGATTCCCCCTTGTCAATAATGGTTCGATGAACAAGTTTATTCAAGGCATTTACTTGAATCAGAAATGCTAATTGTGCTGTTAACTGTGGCATATAACCCGCATGGTTGAAAAACACAAGATTGGAATCAGTTGGATCGAATCCACCAATCACTGACAGCAAAACCTTCTTTTGGGAGGGATAGTTCTAAAGTACCTCGAGTGTACACATAGCAAAAGGTGACTGAGCCAAATCTTCTACTACATTATAATTCTGTGTAGCTCGAGCTCGAGGGTTAAATGTTGATTTGTGTATAACTCCCTTAGGTGGTTTATTGTTAACTCTGGTGTAATAGGTGGTGGAATAGGATCATTTGAAGTTGTAGTCGAAGGGTTAGGTCGATCAGCCTGTTTATTCAATGATGACAATTGATTTCCATAATCTTTACTTTGTGTTGATACCAAAATATCATCTTTCGACTTAGAGGCAGATAGCATAAGCACATGGGAAGTGGAATCTTGGTTTGTACCAACCATATTTGTCTCCGATTTTGGAAAAGGATCAGACAGTACCACGGATGTATTAAAAGTCTTCAAAAGCTTTGAGAGTTCGGAGTGGTGTGGATAATCTCGCATAAAATGCTCATCGTTATAGATCAAACACGGGTAACGAGGTTTCCTAGCTGAAGAAGAGGAATCAGATGATTTCTCTTGAGGGGAGTTATTTTTTTTCTTATTGTTTTTCCCCTTTTTCTTACCTCCTAGTTTCTTTTCATTCTTGCCCTTGTCAGATGACACGGCATTGATTTCGGAAGTAAGAGTGTTATCAAGTGTGTTTGTAGTTTGATTGTTAATGGCAAGTGTTTGAGCAGATGGTCTACCTTCCATTTGTGTGCTTGAAGAACCAATCACACCGTCGCTAGCATGAGACTCCTTACTCGATGGTGGAGGAGGAACAGTGAAAGTTGGTTGGGGTTCATTCGGGATCTTGTCATAGAGCTTGTCGGAAATCAATTCCAAATATTGGGCACGAGAAATTACTTGCTCTTTAGTGACAACTCCACCTTTCACCACATCCTCAGTGATAGAGGGCAATAAGGATTTTATAAACCACTTAGCCAAAAGCTGATTAGGAACAAAAGTTTTAACCATTCGATGACAATGATGCCACACATGAATATGATCAGAGATATGAGTAGCAGTAGTCTGTTTAAAGTTGGTTAATAGTTCTTTTCCTGTCTCATATCATATGGGTAACTCGAAGTGGGTTAAAAACGTGGTAGTTAAGGCAATGAAGTTATCGAAAGAAGCTCGTGGTAACTTGATGTACCACTTCGTAGTCAGAACAATAAGCGTTCTCTGGAAAAGATGAAGTCTAACAGAATCATCATTCAAGGAGTTTGATGAACACCATAAATGAAAATTCATGACATGGTTGGACGGGTCTTCTCTAGGATTTCCATTGAATTTCAGAATATCGGAAGGTAACTTATGAGGAATCACCAGCCACCAAGGTGCATAAAGAATTCGGTCATTGGTGAGCCGATTTAGATCTGGTAACTCAAGTGTCACATGAAAGGAAACTGTCTATTGAGGTCAGGTTGAGCATATCCAGGGTAAGATGGAATCACCTAGGAAATGGGCCTTTGTATACCAGCATAAGGCATATGCTACTAGTAACCTTGATATGGGTAACTTTGTTGAGCAAATCTAGTGTAAGGTTGTTGTTGTTGTACACCAGGGTAAATTTGATGTTGTCCAAACCCAACAATGGCTTGTTGACCAAGGCCTAGATAAACTTGTTGCTGACCAAACCCAGCATGAGCTTGTTGTACAAGTCCATGTTGATGTTGGTATTGCTAGAATTTTTGTTGTTGATATTGGGGTTGCCAAGGCTATTGAAGCAACTGTTGTTGTTGTTGGTACAAGGGTTGTTCATTTAACATTTGTTTTTGCCCACTGATGTAAGGTTGACCAGGTTGTGAATACACTAAAATAGTGTTATTCTGAGTCATTCCACTAAATGGTAAACTAGACTGAAGTTGTTGGACTCCAGACACAAGTGGTTGTTGTAAAACTACCTGAGAAGGATAGATCTATATACCTGAAACTTGGGGGTCTGAGGTTGAAGGGCCAACTTGCACAAGTTGCGATACAACAATTTGGGCTTGTGACTACGACACAGTTGTAACAACAGGTGTTGTAGGTATGGATGAAACAGATTGCATAGGTTGTGATGGATACACAAGCCTACATTGAATGGGCATGGTTGGCTACCACTGACAAAAAATCATTCCAAGCTGACCTAAAGACGATGACATGCCAACATATGGTTGCCCCCTTGAATATGGAGGATAAGGGGAATATGCATATTGTTCTCCATACGGGTTAGTCCAGTGTTAAGAGGATACATAGGACGGTAACCAGATGAACCAGCTTGACGTGAACTTGATGGGTCTAGCTGTGCGGTACCTGTAAATGAGGAACTAGATAAAATTCCAGTAGAGAACATTGGTGAAGACCAAGGGCTAGAAGCAACACCTGAGTGGGTTCCCGATAAAGATTGGTAACCTAATGGGATGGACAGAACACCATACAAGTGTGACTCAGGTGTTGTAGTAAACATCGAAGAGGTTGCGACAAAAGATTCTTCCGTAGCCATAACAAATGGTATGGTCTGGAATGTTGACTCTGCCATGGTCAAATGTCCAAATAATTTTCCTAACGAATCAATAGGTGTCTGAAAGTAATCAAGGTTAAAAGGAGTAGTGAAATGAGGAGTATGAGGATACAGATAAAGTCTAGTTCCAAAATGGAATGGAATTCTCAGTGATTCTACCTCAGGTTCCTCTTTTATTGAAATCAAACCAGGTGGAATAATTTCACCGTCTGGTATGTAATAGATTTCTGGTTGTTGCTAAGGTAAAGAGGAGATCTCAACAGTTATGTTTGTCTAAGGCTCTATCGGTCAATCTTCTTCCGGTAAAGTAACAACTTCTCATTGTTCCACCTCAAGTTCCAAATGTTCTGGTAAAAGAACAAGTTCAGGTTGGGATTTGTGAGCAACTTCTGGTTCAAAAGGAATTTCTGATTGAATAGTGATGGGTTCAAGATCCAGTTCTAGTTGAACAGACTCAAGTTGTGAAGTAATTTCTTGTTGAACAACTTCGGATTGAGAATAAACTTATTGTTGAACAACTTGGGTTACTGTTTCACTAGATTCAGTTCTAGTTTCCTCAGGTAATTGTGGAGATTCCACTTCAGTAACAAATGTACCAGTAACCGTAGGAGTAACTGGGGCCACAGTACTTACCTGTATAGGTGTTTCTGGTAATTCAGATGAAGAACCAGATGCTTGTGAATTACTGGATCTAGTCAAACGAGACCGCTTTGACCGAATAGGTGTAGCTTCGAGCAGTAAAGGCGGTTTACTCACTGCTCTCCGTGAATGATGGGGTAAGGGTTGATTTTCCTCCACAATTTCTGATTGAATTTATTACAAAAAAGAAATAAAAAAAATGGGTAAGCTAGGCAAAAGGTTTACCAAGAAACTGTGAACTGCAGAATACCTACTAGCGAACCAAGAAGTACGGGAAAAAAATCTCCCCAAATGTTGTGTTCGGTGTATCATAGTGTACAAGGAGGCCAACTTAGTTACCTAAGGATGGATAGAAACCTAGTGTTTTCCTCCCATATATACCCAAAAGTACGTGGAGTCCCAATCCATATTAGCGTTGTCTAATGCAAAACCGCACAGTGAGAGCATTCCCATATACTTTACGTATTGTAACGTCACCCTATATACCCGAAGGTACGTGGACAAGATACAATATACTCATGTATGTGGAATGAGATATCACACTCGGGATGTATTGTAGACAATTTAGAGACAACTGCTATGTTTTACGATGTCGGAACACATCTCTAGCCTAGAACCTCTAAATGTTATTCGTTAGGTGACAATGCTCCATTAGGTAATTTGAGGTTAATTTTAAGTTGATCTTGACTACGAATTTTCCTTTCAAGGTTCACCACCTGATGTATTTTCAATTCTTAGAATGCAACTAATATGATAAGCATTCCTTCCATTCAATTTAACAATGAAAATACTAGCTAGTAGGGATAGAGCAATTAGATTCTTGTAATCAAAGAGAAAAGAGCACAATCTAATGAAATTTCCCTAAACTATTCCTATGAGCACACACAAACTTTTTCAATGCACGATGCAAGTTTTTCTTTTCAATTCCCTTAATGATATTATGAACAAAAGGAAACTAATGCACATACAATCAATCAATCTTTTTACAAGATGAAGACTTTATGGCAGTTTTGTTTTGAAGGAAAAGAAGACTTTTACGACACTTTCTTTCGAACAAAGATTAATTGACTATAATATAGCTTTGAAAATGAATCGATAATGACAAAGAAATCATTTAAGAAACATTAATCAAACAAGTCAAAGTAGGGCTAGCAAAGGAGATACAATCTTGATTTTAGAGACATGACACTCATTGATCATTCAACAAGCAATCAAACAGAAGAAATTTGGTAAAAAACCCTATTGGAAAACTGATCCAAGGAGGATCACCGCAGCCCTAAATGGGAGATAGTGTGCTTCAGAGCATTGTCCCTAAGCCAAGGGTGCTCTGTAGCGCACTATGTCCCTCACAAGCCTGCGCTGGTGACAGTAAGTCATTTCAAGAGGCAACTAAACACAATTTTTTACCAAAATTCACTTCAACAAGGCTAAAATACAATCATTGAAGGGTAGTAAGGTCTACTAGAGTGCCCTAGGATGTGGATAAGCTACTTGGAATGATGATCATTCCCTAGTCGAGTCGTGAATTTGTTATGAAGAATTTGGTATCTACAGATAAATACTAATTCCCTAGATAAGTAGCCATATCTAGAACAACAGTTTAAAGCACTTTAACCTTTTTCTATAAAAAATAGATAAGACAAAGAGAATGAGAGGACCTACTTGTACTTTCACTTTCCTCTTGCCTCCTTTGTATCAGTCTTGTCGATCCTTCCCGTACTTAACACACTTGATAAGTACCTCTAAACATCAACAAAAGACAAAGAACCAATCAAAGCAAAAGATCTATTGATTACAAGTAAATGGAATCATATACATTCACACATATAAGCATCACATATCAAGATAAGCATATGGAAAAAGGTGTAAATACTTTATTGAATAGCAGGAAGAATTACAACCATGAAGCCTGATTCGAAGTCACTCCTCCAGCTTTGGTTCCATCCACATCAAATCATAAGCATGAAAATCCAGAAGCATAACGACACTTACAATAGTCTGAATTCTCAAACTACCATTATCTCCTTACAATCATCAAAGTCCAACCCTTGATCACTTAGATGAGTGTTCAATTTATAAGAAGATGGAGGAGGTTTTTTCATCAATGAAGGTATTGAATGGCCTTCCATACTTATAATTAGTTCCATGGAGGAAGGGATGAGAGGATAAGAGGTATCATAACTCATTCTTCATCCATTTTCGAGCTCATAGGAGATGATAAGTGTGGGAATATTCTAGAAGGCTCCAAAGGATAAGAATATTCCCCAAACCCTATGTGAATTTCGCTCAAACTCGCCCAACACAGGTCAAAGAGGGCCTAAGTGCTCTGTAGAGAACCTTGGCATGGACTTAACTGCTTTGCAGCACACCCTTGCATGGGCCTACCTACGCTAGTCCCTCTAGATTTCATTTCAGGATGTCTTCAGGCCATGAAACTATCTAGGAAGGAGGCATTCAAAAGGTTGAATTATTTAGGGTATGTAGCAACTAAAAGTAGGGTTTGATGAGCCCTAAAACACTGATCTAGATGATGGGAGTGATGTGCCCAATCGGATCTGTAACACTGCACCAGGGGTTGTGCTTTGCCTCAAATGCCCCAGTGGTAGAAACATCAACTAGCTCACACAGGCAGGAGCTAGAAAGACAACACAATGTAGAAGTATCATCCACTAAGCCACAGAGCAAGCAAGCTTCAGACAATAAGAAGACTTTCACAGAGATAAAGGCCATAAATGACCCAATAAGGCTTCAAATTTATGGTCAATATATGAAAATGGCCCCCACAAACCAGCAGAGATTAATGTCAGCTTATGACATTAAAGAAGGAAAAATGTTGATGAGTTACTTTAAGCCAAAAGTGCAGCAACCCCAGTCAGCAGCAGATTATATCAGAACAAATTTGGAGGTCCTAGCTAAAGAAATTCATCCTATGGACCAAATTGAACTTCACAAGCAGACTGGGGAAATGGTTTATTCCACATTGACTGACAAAGCAATGCTAGCCCACCAGCTACAAAACTCCTTGGACAACACCACAACTCAATTACATTTGGAGAGGGCCTCTTCTCTGGCCATGGATAACAGAATCAGATCATTAGAGGAGATCATCATTGAATTGGGACCTGATCCCAAAGATGCTAAAGGCATAAAGGAACTAATTAAGAAGAAAGAAGAGGACATTGTTGCCCTGAGGAAACAACTGAAACTACCTCCTTCAAGGCACCCATGAATCGCAGAAGTTATCCAAAAAAAATCAGAAGAAGATATGATGGACCTGCTCATGAAACTCAATGAAAGATTAAATGATACAGATTAGGCACTAGAAACAACACTAAAAGAGAGGCAAGGAGAGTCGACCTCTCAACCTCCTAATGTAATCCCTATAGTCTCAATTGCAGTCCCCTCCACACTTGGAACAACATTGGCTTCAAATGTCCCAGCAGCCACAGTAGAGGTCATCACAGGTACATCAACAACAGCAACAGCACCAAGCAGCAGTACTAATATGATCATAGAAGAATTGATAAAGGCCATGGAAGAATTGAGGTTACAGGTTACAGAATTGAAACAGGTGAAAGAGAAATTGGCAAAGGCAGAGAAAAATTATGATATCTCCAAAATAAGTGTTGTAGAAAAGACAAGGGAAGTTAAAGCCTTAGAGAATAAAGTAAGAACATTAGAGCATGAGCTCACTTTTGATAACTCCTTGGAAGAGATCAGGAAAATCATTTGGGCCAACATCATTCAATCCATAAATGATGTTTGGCCATCCATCACAGTGATATATGAGTAGATTGAATTAGTGCAATTAGCACATAAAGAAATTCAAAGGACAAGAGCTCTGTTGGGACAGATGCGTGAACAAGCCAACCGGCTTATACAGTTTTAGAATAACAGAAATAGGGAACAGCTAAAAGCATTGGGCATCTTAGACAGGACAAACACCATTCTGGAAACCAAAGGGGTGTTAACCAAGAGGACTTTAATGCAAAATTTAGAGAGGAGGTGCCAAGATATGCAAGTAGAAATCAATTCCTGTATCGAAAAATTCACAGTTTTGCAGAATAAAGGGCTGCCAAGTCCTTTGGTCATCAATGACAAATTAATGAAGCACATTGATTATGTAGATAAATTGAATAAGTATGCTAGAGATCAAGGTAGCTCATCAACAAGTGCATCAGGAGCAAAAGAACTCCCCACAGGCCGAGTTCTCTATGATAACTTGGAGAACTTATTTTATATTGAGCATGAGGTAAAACACTTGTTCCAACTTCAGCCTAATTTTTTCAGATATACAGAGACTAATGAAACCTTAAGGAAACTTCAAAAACACAGAATGCCAGAGAAAGAATGGTGGGAAAATATGTTGGAAATTTTGTAAATTTATCTTTGGTATCTTTGGTAAAATGTAAATTTTGGGCCATTTACCATGGTGAAATAAACAGACATGAATAAGGGTCAAGCAGGTCGAAGTGTATCAGAGCAGGTAAAGAGTATCAGTTAAAACAGGACAGCCAGCACGAAGTTACCATTGAAGACAGCATGCAAGCCAAATTTCAGGGCCTGCCTCCAGCACACTCAGCAATAAAAGGAACAGCACAACATCAGTTTACCTTTCTCCTATCTTTGAGACTAGTTGTCTCTATTTTCTTGTAAAATATAATTTATCATCGCTAGAATATATCTCACTCTGTTATGAGATATTTTGTGTAAAATATTTTGTATGAATACCCCCTCAGTTGGAGTAGTGAAGGGTGGATTTATATACATTGCTGTAACATTGGTTATTTTGGAATAAAGTGCTGATTGGATCAAATTTTCGTATGGCTTGCTGGATGAAGAATTGAAGCTAAAGACTTTTCACATATTTCTTGAATCAAACACCGGATCAATAAGTCATCTATACCTTGTGTTTTAAAAGTTTTCCTTGTTTCTTATATCATCTGTGTTCATATCTGAATGATAAACTAAAATGATTAATTAAGAATAGGTTTGATTGCACTCTGTTTTCAAAAGTTATCATTCTCCATGTTTTCTTCTGAAGTAGAATAAATAGTGAAATTTTGACTGCTCCTGTTTTCTATTTCATTCACTTTGATTATTGCTTAAAGAATTCTTAACTTCTCTTTGGTATTAATCAATTCAAGTTCCATTTTCAAATAGGTTGAAGGATTCTTAACTGCTCTTCACCCATTTTGAAACCATTCCATTTATTTCAAATCTTTATTTATTCCTTGTTTGACCATGTTGCTCTGTAAAACCATCTTTTGTTAAGAAACCAAGTCCAGTTAAGCCATCTTCCTTGAATCCATTAGCCCAATGGCCTAAATTAGCCAGTCCTACCCCTCTGCTATTGAATCTGACCACCCAAACTCAAACAAACTCCTAAACTTCACAACTAGCCTAATATCTTTAAAAAACAAAGCTAAATCATAAAGATAGACCCCTCTCTGGATGCAGATTGGCTAGCATCTGCATCTGAAAGATTGTTTTGTGGTTACCTTGGCCTCCTTTCCCCTTCTTACAACTTCTAGGAAAACCTGAGTGGTAACATAGCGGCGACTCTACTGGGGACTTGAATTATTTGTTTGTTACTATTGTCTCTTTTCTAAGCTACAGACAGAGTCTGAAGTTAGCCAGGTAGCCTTTGAAATGCTTTTTTCTTTGAAATTGTAGAAGTAAATGAATGCTGCTTCAGTCTATCTCTAGTCTAGCTTGTAGATTGGACATTTAGTTTCAAATTCTGGATCAGTCCCTCTTTTCAAATAAATCTTTAAGAAAGTTCAAACCCACATCTTAAAACTCTTAGGGAAATTGTTGAAGCTGTATTGTCACACCCATTTAAAGAAAAACCCAAAAATATACCTAGAAACCTGGCTTCAGAAAGGACCTATTACACCAGATCTAATCCTGATCCAAATCCACCACTTGTGTTCGAAAATCCTAATATGCTTCCCAGGATTCTTAGAAGACAAGAGAGCCAGGACAGTTCTGCTAGTTCTCGGCCTTTATACAGATCAAGATCCTGTCCTGCGAAGTGGGTTTACTTTGAGGACGAACCAGTTGATGAATGGTTTGAAACCCATTTATTTGTAACCTTTTCAGAATCTGAGTTAGCCCACGTAGTTCATGATCCCATATTTCTTGAAGATTTATAGCTTGAAGTTGTAACTTCACATCTTGATAGACATCTACAGAACTCCATTCAATCAGAGCTTACCTCTAAAGGAACACCAAACCTTTCTATGATCACTACTGCTCCCCCAATTCCATCATCAACACCTCAAACTTCCCAACCTCAAGCTACCCCTTCCACTCCACCATCCATAACCCATATTCCCATTGTTATCCCAACTACACCAATTGTTACACCTACTCCTCCAAACATGGCAAACAGGTACACTCCCCTACACTTACCTGCCAACCCAGGGGCTATGCCCCAAAACTATCAGAGTAAAATCACAACTTTTGATGGCACTAGCACTTACACAGCTCAACAGCATACAAAGAAAATGACAGACTATTTTGAAATATATGAAGTTGATGCTGATGACGTTAGAATGAGAGTATTTGTTCAAAGTTTGATTGGAGAAGTTAGAACATGGTTTAGGGCCCTCCCTGCAAACAGTATCAATGACTTACAAGCTCTTTACCAAACATTCTTCAATAGATGGGAAAAGAAGCAAGACCCTCTCCACATTTTGTCAGAATATGAAATCCTGAAAAGAGGCACCCAAGAAATTGTCGAAGATTACTGTACCAGGCTCAATAACGTTTATAATGCTATTTCTCAAAATCTAAGACCTCCTCCAGATTTGGCCTTGATCAAGTTCCCTGATGGATTTGATTCAGATATGGCATATCAACTTAGGGAAAGAACTCCTCGAACCCTAGAAGAGATGCCAAGTATAGCGATTAGCGTTGAAGCCAACCTAATATCTAAACGAGCTAGAGCCCGAGCTGAAAGGAGGATACCTTTCAAAGAGGAACCTTCTGCTCTTGAACAGAAATTAGACGTTATTATCAAAGGAATGGATAGGCTTGGTGATAGAGTAGAAACAATTGAGAGAAAATCCCCTTGGGATGGTCAACCATGCAATACTGGGAGAAATCCAAACTTCAGGAAGAATCAAAACCCTAATACTGGAAAGACTGGGCCTGACCAAAACATTAGGCCCCCATTCCAGGAAAATTATGTGGAAGCCTCAACTTCTGATGAACCGACATAAGACCCTCAAATTAACTTAATGGGACTCAACAATGGACAACAAGTTTTCTTGACCCAAGATGATCAAGAAGCTCACATGCTTAAACAGTTCCATACTCAGTCAGGTGAATCATTTGACTTTAGGGAGGGATATGATACAGTTATTTATGAAGTCCACAAGCAATATAATCTGAGGAGCAGAAGAATAGATGTTCTTGAAACCAACAAGCAGAAAGATACCAAACAACCCAACAAAAGTAAGATCAACACTACTCCTGTACATATTCTTTCCATAACTAACCCTAACCCAAATAACCCAATCATTGAAGATGTTTCCGATAATCAACCACATCACAGACAATCTTCCACTTCTATTCCTCCCAATGGAAACGTAGAAGAACCTCCAGAAATTGATTTGGAAACAACTTCAGCCCATAACTCCACTCCTGAAAAGGAGAGACACATAGAAAATACCCCAAGAAAAGAGAATCCCACTGTCCAAAATACAAGAACTCAAACTGAAAAACCTTTTAATCTTGAGACTGAAGTAGGAAAATTAAAGATAGTTGTTCCATTATCAGAATTAGCTAAGCATGATGTTTACAAAGGTCAAATAAGTAGATCACTTCACATTTCTGTGAATGAAGATTCAGTGAATGTTTTTGATGACCAGCCTGAATTGATTTTTGGCCCTAAGGTAAATGGAAAATCAATAGATGGAGGTGTCCCTCCTTTCTATGTAAGTCTGAACATACATGATAAAATACTTCATAATGCCATGTTTGATTCTGGTGCTTCTCATAACTTAATGCCTAAATCTGTAATGGAGAAACTAGACCTAGACATTACCAGGCCATACAAAGACCTATTCTCTTTTGACTCAAGCCAGGTCAGATGTCTAGGATTAATCAAAGACTTATGTGTATCATTAGTTCAATACCCTGCCAATACCATTTTAATGGAAATAGTAGTAGTTGATATTCCACCAAAGTATGGCATGTTATTGTCTAGATCTTGGGGTGCAAAGCTTCAAGGATCTTTACAATTGGACATGTCCTATGCTACTATTTCAGTATTTGGTCAACCTAAGAAATTGTACAGGGAAACTTTGATGAAGTATGTGGTAAGTACCCGGGATAAACCTCAAAATTTCCCAATCTACTCAATCCACTCTGACATGGATTCTTTCATACTCTACAATGTTGAAATTGATCCTCCAACTGAAGTCAAAATTTTAGCAGTTGAAGAAGAAGAAACTATGAATCAAAAGTCTAGTGTTCAAATTCAAAAAATTTCTGAGAACAATGATACATTAGATGCTCAAGAGAAACCAGAAGAAAAGAAACAACCAGATCTTCCTATTAAACAAACCCCTGAAACTCCTGATACTAATTATGAACATGAAATCCTTTGGTACTTAGAATTTGATGGTTCAGTTAACAAATTAGGAGCAGGAGCAGGAATTTGGGTGCATAATCTAGAAAATGATCATGCTGAAGGCCATGCATACAAATTAAACTTTAAATGCACTAATAGTATGGTTGAATATGAGGCTCTGTTGCTAGGAATTAAACTGGTCAAAAGTCTAGGGGAAATTAGGGTATCAGTCTCGGGAGATTCTGATTTAGTCATTCAATAGATAAAAGGAAATTTTCTCACAAATGATTCCAGATTAAGATATTACAGAGGAACGGTGATTGAAATTTCAATACATTTTTAGAAACTCAGCTTGCTAAAATTCCAAGAAAACAAAATTTGCATGCTCATAGCTTGGCAATGTTTGCTAGCACATGTAAACTACCATTTGTGCTCAATCATCAATTCATAGCTGAGATTAGACACAGGCCAACAATACCTGAAAATGTAAAGAACTGGCAAGAGTTTGACAATGATATTCAGATTAACAATTTTTTAACATTAGAGGAAGAGTTTTCTGGCACTAATATAGATATAGATACTATTAGTGAATTTAATCAAATAGATCATATAGAAACAGACATTTCAGCAGAAAGTGCAACTCAAATGCTTCAGCCAACAAAATTCACCAATAAAGAAATGCAGGATCTTAATGAAATGGACATTGATGAAATTATTGAAGGATAATCTGAAGTTATTAATTTGAAAGATAATCAGTTTCCTAAAGGATTAACCCCTTTGGAAGATCTCTTTTATTTTAATGATATTCCAAAGAAACCCAAGATGCAACCTATGAAAGCAGACATTGAAGACTATAGCTTAGGAATTGAAGAAAATCCTAAAATGATAAATTTATCCAAATCTTTTCCCCCTGAACAGAAACTCAAATATGTTGAATTAATGAAAGAATTCCAAGATGTTTTTGCTTGGAGCTATGAGGACCCAAAATCTTATGATACCTCCATAATTCAGCATACAATCCCTTTGAAGGAAAATCAAAAACCATTCAAACAAAAGCTTAGAAGAATTAATCCTGTACTACTTCCATTAATTGAAAAATAAATCAAACGAATGTACGAAGGAGGTATAATTGCTCCTATCAAGTTTTCAGAGTGGGTGTCTAATTTAGTACCTACTAGGAAGAAAACGGGAGAAATCAAATTATGTGTTGACTTAAGGAATGTAAACAAAGTTTCTTTAAAGGACAATTACCCTTTACCTAAGATGGATCACATTTTACAAAGAGTAGTAGGTGCCTCTAGGATTTCACTTTTGGATGGGTTCTCAGGCTACAACCAGATTCTGGTTCATCCTGATGACCAGGAAAAAACTGCTTTTACAACACCATGGGGAACATTCAAGTATGTTAAAATGCCATTTGGACTTAAGAATGCAGGGGAAACTTTTCAACGAGCAATGGACATAGCTTTTGCAAAAGAAATTCATGATTTCTTGGTCATATATCTAGATGACCTGACTGTTTTTTCCAAATCAGATCAGCAACATTTAGATCATCTAAAACAAGTGTTTTTAAAATGCAGGCAATATGGCATTTCCCTAAATCCTAAAAATTCCATGTTTGGTCTAGAAGAAGGCAAACTCTTGGGCCATATCATCTCCAAAGATGGCATCAGAATTGATCCTGCTAGAGTAGAAGCCATTCTGCAAATACCCCACCCCAGAAATGTTAAAGAACTTCAAGCTTTCTTAGGAAAGATTAACTTTTTGAGAAGATTTATATCTAACCTAGCTGAATTAATTAGACTGCTTAATAATATATTGAAAAAGGATGCAAAAGTTAAATGGACAGTAGAAGCCAAACAAGCATTTGAAGAAATTAAAATGGCTTTGACTAGAGCACCGGTCTTGACAAGTCCAAAGTTTGATAGAGACTTCATAATATTTTCATTTGCATTAGAACACACCATTGCTACTGTTTTACTACAAAAAGATGATCAAGGATGTGAGAAACCCATAGCCTTTTTTAGTAAAGCACTTAGAGATGCACCTTTAAAGTACAAAATCATGGAAAAACAAGCTTATTCACTTGTGAAAGCTATTAAAGACTTTAGAGTCTATATATTGTATTCCCATATAATAGCCTATGTACCAAATGCTGTTGTCAAAGACATCTTGACCCAAGATGGAATTGAGGGCAAGAGAGGTAAATGGATTGCTACTATATTGGAGTATGACATTGAAATAAAACCCACAAAGCTTATAAAAGGACAAGGATTGGCCAAACTCATGACTGAAACAAATTGCCAAGCCCTTGATATTAATGAACTGGATAATGAACAGGAGATGGCGACTCCACAAATCAGCCAGGCCTTCTTAGATTCACAATGGTATGCTGATATAATTTATGTATTATTAAACCTGCAAGCTCCTCCAGGGTTATCCAGAACAAAGAAAAGGTTTTTAAAGATGAAAGCTTCAAAATTTTGTATTTTAGATAATGCTTTATTTTGGAAAAATCATGAAGGTATTCTATTAAATTATTTAGTAAAAGAAGAAGCTGACAAGGTTCTCAAATAATTTCATGCAGGGGACTATGGTGAACATCTTTACTGGAAATCAACTGCAGATAAAATCTTCAGAGCTGGATTTTACTGGCCAACCTTGTTCACTGATGTAAAGAAATTTGTTACTGCTTGTCACAAATGCAAAATTTTTGAAGGCAAGAGGAAACTGTTACCCTTACCTTTGAAACCAATTTCCACTGAAAAACCCTTCCAACAATGGGGTCTGGACTTCATTGGAGAAATCTACCCTCCCACTTCTGGCCAACATAAATGGCTTCTAACTGCCATAGATTATTTCACCAAATGGATAGAAGTCATTCCTTCCAGACAAGCCAATGACACAGTTATTATAGGATTCTTAGAAACCAATATACTGTCCAAGTTTGGTTGTCCTGAAAAGATCATCACTGGTAATGATGTTGCCTTCAAATCCAAGAAAATGATAAGTTTTTGTAACAAATACCATATCACTTTGGGCCATTCCACAACCTATTACCCTCAAGGTAATGGTTTAGTTGAGTCTTCCAATAAAAGCCTAATTAACATCATTAAGAAATTGTTGGAAGAGAACAAAAAGAATTGGCACAAGAAACTTATTAATGCATTGTGGGCAGACAGACTCACTACAAAGAAATCTATTGCGACCAGTCCTTATGAACTAGTGTATGGTATGGAGGCTGTATTTCCTTCATCTCTAGGAGTTCCAGTAATGAAACTACTTCAGGAAGCTCAAGTGGAGCCCAATGATATTCAAAGGAGAATTAACCAAACTATCCATTTGCAGCAGACCAGAGAAGAAGTGTATCAAAGATCTCAAGTAGTACAAGAGAAACTTAAGAAAATTTTTGATAAGAGAACCAAGGCAGAAAATTTCTACCTTGGAGACAAAGTCTTAAGATGGGATTCTAGGAGAGAGGACAAAGGAAAACATGGGAAATTTGATTTCCTATGGAAGGGACCTTTTATTATCAAGGCCTTACAAGGGAACAATACTTACTTTTTGAAAAACCTGGATGGTACTGAAACAGGTGAAGGGCCGGTGAATGGCCGGATGCTGAAACACTACTTTGATCCAACTTTTTGATATATTCTTGCTCTAACATGTACATATTATATCCTTGGTAATGTCATAGTTTGGATTGGATGGTAGGTTGTTAAGTTGAAGACCGAAGAGAAGGCCCTAAGCTTCAAAAGTGTACTTTCATTCATATAATAAAGAAACCAGCAGAAGGAGATTTCAGAGCATTGTCAAATTCATTCAGAATGGCCATCTGACCTGCTGTTCTTGACTTTTCACCAGGAAAATCCATCCCCAAGTGGAGCTAGTGTTATGCTCCTATACCAATAGGTGTCATATTTCATGATTGACTTGACTAGCTTTGTAATATGTTCATACCTTTTCTTGTTGCAAAGGTTTTTCATATTGTCAAAAAATCAAAAAAATTTAAAAATGTAAAGAGGGTATACCCTAAAAGAAAAATCAAAGGGTAAAAAGAATAAAATGGTCAAAAAAGTGAAAGAAATGAACCCCAAACAAAGAAAGACCAGGAAAGTGTGCAAGTCTAAATGCCACTACTATTTCATTTTCTGTAATAAGCAATTGTGTGCAGCTTGTTAAAATTTTGCCACTATTTATGAAGAGTCAAACTATTTAAACTTGACTCATTCATTTTTCAATTTCATGTCTTAGAATAGAGAATAAATATTTGGCCAAACAGTTTAATCTTGGCAGATAAGTAGATAGGTAGAGTAAATAAAAAGGAGCTCAACAGTGTAATCTGAGCCCTTGGATGTAATAAGTGCAGACTTAGGTAGGCTTTCCATGTAAAAGAAAAGAAGATTGATAATGGTTTTCCAGTCTAAGTGCACCCAAATAAAGAAAAAAAATGTCAAGCTAAAGTAGGTAAGGTAGGTAGATGATGTTGCAGAATGATACTTATGGTGAAAAATGCTTCCAAATGTGTTGATATTTACTTTTATCACCAATGCAAGGCATACATTACACTTGATGCAGTTCAAGAAAGGAAAGGTTACAAATAACTTCCATTCACATTTTTCCCTGAAGATTTCACTAATTCCCCCTGAAGTACTAAGGTCTTTGAAAGTCAAGGGGGCTCAGAGCATTTCTCTGACTTCTAGAGGGACTGGACCCTCGGTCCAATGATTTAAAAGCCTAAGTGCTCATACATCATCCATAAATCATTCATTTCGTTTCATAAAGTTTGCCTAAGTAAAACCCTATTTACTTAGGAAAGATGCAAATATTTCTCATATAACCCCTTTTCGTCCTTAGCCTAAGTTTAAATGTAAATTTTTAACTTTTTAACTTAGCTCTTGTTCGTTATATTTATTCATATTAACTTTTAACATTTCTTATATAATTCCCATATAAGCTTTACCCTTTCCTGTATTATGTAATTAAATAAAACCTCCGCGTTACTATTACCCCCCCCCCCCCCCCCGGGTAGTTATAATAATAGTCATAATGTAAAATAGGGATTAATAAACTTATTTGAAGTTTGTTAATAACTTCCCCGCCGTGCTATAACAGGATTAATTAACCATCTGGGTTAGTTAATAACCATAACCCTGACCAATAGAATCACGTCCGATACGATTAAAACACTATTAATTATATCGGGCCCACATACATAACTCCCCGCCATCTCCAATGCCCGTCCACCATCCGATCCTTGCATTCCCATCTGATGGTCGACGATCATATCGCGACCACCCTTTCCACCTCGTTTTAAATCGTGATCGCTTGGCAGTTTTCTGCCATACCTCCGCCACGCATCGCGCTCCGAATATGCTCGCTTGCCCTCCGCCTGATACCACTTAGCCCCAAAAGCGGTGCGGGGTAAACTGCTTACCACCCTTCGCGTGACGACAAAACATCCCATCACACTAACGTCACCCGCCCAATAAATGCCGAAAAATACCTGCCAAAACAAATTTCGTTCAAAGAATGAAAAAATGTCATTTTCACCATTATTCTCTGCGAACTGTGCTCCATGCAAAATCACGTCCAGTCGACTGTTTGAGAATTTAGTCCGCCACTCAGCTAAGAAACTTCACCATCATGCTCAGCAACCCATCAACCAACCTGCACTGTACGACTTTCCTCTTTAAATGTAGGTATTTATCCATTTATCCCTACAACCCTGTAATTCCAGTTTTCCACTCAAAATTCTACCTAAGGAAGCCAAAATTCAGAGTCTAAACGGTCTGTTTAGTCCATAAAAGATTTCTAAACTTGCTGTTTAGTCCAATTTTCCACAAAAAGCCCGAATTCCAGTTTTAAATACACAAGAACCAAACATGGAGACTCCCGTGGCCCTGAATGTCGTGCCCATGAATGCACCTCATAAAGACTTAGATTATTTACCCTTGGCCGACAAAGATTTTCAAATAAAAGATTTATTTGGTAATGTGAACCATCTTCAAGCCTTGTTCCACGTCAGGGATAGCTATCTCAATAAATTTGATATTTTTGGACTTTGGGAGTCAAACCTTCCCATGTACTTCCTCCCCTCAGTCCATGTTTTCCCAGATATCATTCATCAATGTTGTGCCAACTATGACCCTGTCCATAGAGCAGCTATGTCCCCATCCCAAACTGTCATTTTTTCCATAACTGCAGAATCTATCAATGCAATGTTACAATTCCATCCCACTCAACCCCTTGCTCCCCTTTCCATGGGATATCTACTTGAAAAAGCTTCTCAATTGCCCAAAATAGAGATAACCTGTATTGTTCAAACCTTCATCCTACCAGAGCATCAGCCTACAGGCCCACCTTCCTATCTACAGACCTTTTTCACTGAAACTAGCAGACTTATTGTCGACATGATATCCCTGATCTTGGGATTTAATTCCAGTGAGTATGTTGATGATATCACCCTAGTTCTATTGTCAATGTTTACTCCAGGACAGCCCCCTGCTATCAAATATGACTATGCCACTTTCATTGCCAACAAAATTCATAGTCAATTCCTGAATTTGGATAGAGAAGGAGTTTTCAAATATACATCTTTCATATACCACCTTCTGTTATATCATCAGCCAGACAGTTTTTCTTTCCCCATCAGGAAATTGGACTCAAAAGGAAATCGAAGGTCTGTAATCTTTTGGACCTCAGTCTTCCATAATACCTATGAGTGCCCTTATACCTATAATGATTTCATCGATTGGTTTGTACATCCAGCTTCTACTCTGCTGATAGGAGTTCCCCCTCCTAAAATCTCTGGTGACATGAAAAAGATTTTGTAGCTCTCTAAACAGTACAGGATAGGTGACTGGTACCTGTACCAAAATCACACAGAAATCAGAATATATGGGTGTGAACTTTGCCCTTTCAAGCTGCCTAAATATGTGCCCATGAGATTATTTGCACTAGAGTATTTCAGACAGATCATAAAGGCAGATTTAGACCATTTTTGTAATGCAAAGAAGAAGGCTCAGTTAAGAATCAAAAACTAGTTAGGCCCTTATGTCATCCATTCTAGAGATGCATGGAAAGAAGCTGAGAAGATTTTAGGAGACCGCCTTAAATTGAAGAAGAGTTTTTGGTGGGTGCCATATGACCCAAATAGTTTCATAAGTGTCAGAAAAGTAAAGAACACGCTATCAGTTTATGTACATCATAGGATTCCAAAAATTGAACAGTATGAAAATCAGGATGAATGGATAGAAGGGACCCTAATAGAAGAAATTAGTGAACAAGAAAAGAGAGAAACTGTTATGAAAGATCTTGAAAAAACCCTTGACCTAGACTCTTTTGGACAGGTATCTTTCAAGCTATCTCGACAATTAGGAATTGGAACATCCTCTGCTGGAACTTCTCAGCAGACTGCAAAGAAAACCAGCATACTTGTTACAGGGACCTCCAAGGGCAAAGAAGTAGAGACCATAGAGCAGCCTACAATGACAGATCAGCCAGGAATGTCCAAGGAACAGAGTCAGGGGAAAATTCCTCCAGCCCAAACTAAAGCAGCAAAATTCCTACATTACAGACTCCTCTAAATGAGGAAAGGAATAGGAAAAGAGACAGATAAACCACTACACCAATCAGTGGACCTACAAAACAACCTGGAGAAAAAAGGCAAAGACTGAATCCTCTTTCAAAAGAGGAAATAATTGAAGAAACTACTAACATTCTGAGAGGTGAAAGGTTAGTCAGCCAAGAGACTTCCCTAGTGGTAGAAACATCAACTAGATCACACAAGCAGGAGCTAGAAAGACAGCACAGTGTAGAAGTATCATCCACCAGACCATAGAGAAAGCAAGCTTCAGACATTAAGAAGACTTTCACAGAGATAAAGGCCAGAAATGACCCAATAAGGCTTCAAATTTATGGTCAATATCTGAAAATGGCCCCCACAAACCAGCAGAGATTAATGTCAGCTTACGACATTAAAGAAGGAAAAATGTTGATGAGTTACTTTAAGCCAAAAGTGCAGCAACCCCAGTCAGCAGCAGATTATATCAGAACAAATTTGGAGGTCCTAGCCAAAGACATTCATCCTATGGACCAAATTGAAATTCACAAGAAGTCTGGGGAAATGGTTTATTCCACATTGACTGACAAAGTAATGCTAGCCCACCAGCTACAAAACTCCTTGGACAACACCACAACTCAATTACATTTGGAGAGAACCTCTTCTCTGGCCAAGGATAACAGAATCAAATCATTAGAAGATATCATCATTGAACTGGGACATGATCCCAAAGATGCTAAAGGCATAAAGGCACTAATTAAGAAGAAAGAAGAGGACATTGTTGCCCTGAGGAAACAACTGAAACTACCTCCTTCAAGGCATCCACAGACTGCAGAAGTTATACAACAAAAATCAGAAGAAGATATGATGGACCTGCTCATGAAGCTCAATGAAAGATTAAATGATACAGAGTAGGCACTAGAAACAACACTAAAAGAGAGGCAGGGAGATTCAACCTCTCAGCCTCCTAATGTAATCCCTATAGTCTCAACTGCAGTCCCCTCCACACTTGGAACAACATTGGCTCCAAATGTCCCAGCATCTATAGTAGAGGTCATCACAGATACATCAACAACAGCAACAACACCAGGCAACAGTACTAATATGAGCACAGAAGAATTGATAAAGGCCATGGAAGAATTGAGGTTACAGGTTACAGAATTGAAACAGGTGAAAGAGAAATTGGAAAAGGTAGAGAAAAATTATGATATCTCCAAAACAAGTGTTGTAGAAAAGACAAGGGAAGTTAAAGCCTTAGAGAATAAAGTAAGAACATTAGAAAATGAGCTCACTTTTGATAAGCCCTTGGTAGAGATCATGAAAATCATTTGGGCCAACATCATTCAATCCATAAATGATGTTTGGCCATCCATCACAGTGATATATGAGCAGATTGAATTAGTGCAAGTATCACATAAAGAAATTCAAAAGAAAAGAGCTCTGTTGGGACAGATTCTTGAACAAGCCAACCGGCTTATACAGTTTTTGAATAACAAAAATAGGGAATAGCTATAAGCACTGGGCATCCCAGACAGGACAGACACCATTCTAGAAATCAAAAGGGTGTTAACCAAGAGGACTTTAATGCAGAATTTAGAGAGGAGGTGCCAAGATATGCAAGTAGAAATCAATTCCTTTACCGAAAAATTCACAGTTTTGCAGAATAAAGGGCTGCCAAGTCCTTTGGTCATCAATGAAAAATTAATGAAGCACATTGATTATGTAGATAAATTTAATAAGTATGCGAGAGATCAAGGTAGCTCATCAACAAGTGCATCAGGAGCAAAATCACTCCCCACAGGCCGAGTTCTCTATGATAACTTGGAGAACTTATTTTATATTGAGCATGAGGTAAAACACTTGTTGCAACTTCAGCCTAATTTTTTCAGATATACAGAGTCTGATAAAACTTTAAGGAGACTTCAAAAACGCAGAATGCCAGAGAAAGAATGGTGGGAAAATATGTTGGAAATTTTGTAAATTTATCTTTGGTATCTTTGGTAAAATGTAAATTTTGGGCCATTTACCATGGTGAAATAAACAGAGATGAATAAGGGTCAAGCAGGTCGAAGTGTATCAGAGCAGGTAAAGAGTATCAGTTAAAACAGGACAGCCAGCACGAAGTTACCCTTGAAGACAGCATGCAAACCAAATTCCAGGGCCTACCTCCAGCACACTCAGCAATAAAAGGAACAGCACAACATCAGTTTACCTTTCTCCTATCTTCGAGACTAGCTGTCTCTATTTTCTTGTAAAATATAGTTTATCATCACTAGAATATATCTAACTCTGTTATGAAATATTTTGTGTAAAATATTTTGTATAAATACCCCCCTGAGTTGGAGTATTGAAGGGTGGATTCATATACATTGCTGTAACATTGGTTATTTTGGAATAAAGTGTTGATTGGATCAAACTTTCGTATGGCGTGCTGGATGAAGAATTGAAGCTAGAGACTTTTCACAGATTTCTTGAATCAAACACCAGATCAATAAGTCATCTATACCTTGTGTTTTAAAAGTTTTACTTGTTTCTTATATCATTTGTGTTCATATCTGAGTGATAAACAAAAATGATTAATTCAGAATAGGCTTGATTGCACTCTGTTTTCAAAAGTTATCATTCTCCATGTTTTCTTCTTAAGTAGAATAAACAATGAAATCCTGACTGCTCTTGTTTTCTATTTCATTCACTTTGATTATTGCTTAAAGAATACTTAACTGCTCTTTGGTATTAATCAATTCAAGTTCCCTTTTCAAATAGGTTGAAGTATTCTTAACTACTCTTCACCCATTTTGAAACCATTCCATTTATTTCAAATCTTTATTTATTCCTTGTTTGACCATCTTGCTCTGTAAAACCATCTTTTGTTAAGAAACCAAGTCCAGTTAAGCCATCTTCCTTGACTCCATTAGCCCAATGGCCTAAATTAGCCAGTCCCACCCCTTTGCTACTGAATCTCACCACCCAAACTCAAACAAACTCCTAAACTTCACAACTAGCCTAATATCTTTAAAAAAAAAAAGCTAAATCATAAAGAGAGAGCCCTCTCTGGATGCAAATTGGCTAAAATCTGCATCTAAAAGATTAGTTTGTGGTTACCTCGGCCTCCTTTCCCCTTCTTACAACTTTTCGGAAAACCTAAATGATCACAGACTGCAAAAAAAAAACACAAAAAAAATATGAAGAATATGATTAAATTAGAAAGTTGTGCAAGAAACTTTGTAATATCCCCTCTAAATATTAATATCTAGGACTTATCTTAATATTTTTATTTGCTTTGAAATGAGAATAATCGTGTCGTCGAACTAGCTAGTTAACCGATGCTAGGAATACTTTTTATTCATCAGAATTCAAGAAAAGAAATTTTCCTCGAACTAGCTAGTTAACCGATGCGAAGAAATTTAGGAATACTTTTTATTCATCAAAATTCAAGAAAAGAAATTTTAAAATATTAATATTCAAACGAATTCGTTATATTATTTTATATATAATATAATTATCAAGTTTAAATTAAATTCCATAAAATAAGAAAACATTTGAATTAAAATATGTCAATTCTCGAAAAGGTTTACTAATATATTTTGCCAAAATTTTTAATATTTATTATATAAAAAAACGTACCTATAATATATCATAGGTTGTTTTCATTCATAAGAATTCAGTGCAAAAAAATTGTCTAAGAGCTCCTCTTCTGATTAGAGATTGGATATATAAATATCAAAATAATAACTTAGTTCTCTCCACCACAATGCAATAACATCATCCTATACCAAAATTATTATTTTTTAATTGAAAACTGGACGTATAAATATTAAAATAATAACTTCCCAAAACCGAATATGTAAGCATTCAAATAATAACTTCCCATGTTTACTACATTGCAATGCCATCACCTTATACAAACCTTTTATTATTGACATATTTTATATGATCGGACTAGCTTCTAGACAAGCATGGTGACATGATGGCAAGTGGGTGCACACATTTTGACATTGATGTGCTTTCTTCCTCACATCTAGACGAAGGTGAAAAAATTAAAATAATGCGATAATGAAAATAGTGTGATATGAATTGAATTTAATCAACAACTTAATTAAAGTGAACAAATTCACAAATTTTTATTTCATCAATTCGATCAAATTTGATGAATATAACACGCGACTATAATATATGTATATAATGATGCCAAGGATCCTTTTTAACATTTTCGCACTGTTAAGAAAATATCAATGCCCCACTTCCCAACGCTATGTCATATAGTATCTCAAATTTACAAATTTCCACATTCATTCATCAATATGATCAAATTCATTAACTATAATTTAAAATAATACATGATGAGGCAAACCATTCTTTTTAACATTCTCTGATTTATGACAAGTATTGCTCGAATTCCACATCATATAATATATTCTACTTTGAGAAAAAAACATATTTACGTAGTAAGGCATTTCCTTTTGAAATTAACTCCCTTATTGTCTTACTTGTCTTACTATGATCCATACGATTTGATGTTAGACAATTAAATTGTTTCACACTGTTGATCAAAAATATTGTTATAACTAAAAAATAACAGTTGAAACTTAATCGTTTTTCTTGGAGCAGTGAACCCTACATTGAGAGAGGTGAGAAAAGGTAGCCATGGGTTACCTTATAGAATCGTCGTTCTCTCTGTCTTATTCATGAAAATCTCTGTCTTATCCATAAAAATCCTAGGAAGCACAGAAACCCTCCTCTTGTTGTTTCGTCCTTGTCCCTACCACAGAGGGTTTCTTGCTTGTCCTTGACTCTAGGTCATCTTCCAGGCAAATTTCTTCAGTATCAGGAGCTACAAAAACTTATTATCATCCAAGAGTGGAAGCGAATGAAAAATACAAAGCCTTTGATGGCACATTCGAATCATCCCTTTTTGCTTCACAACCATTTGTTTTTCAAACTGATGCATCGCAAGGGTATGCGTCAGGTTCAAAAGGAAATCTATCAAATGAACAGATAATTGAGAAAGACAGAATACATATTGGTGCTTATGACAGATTCTTAGATTCATCCTTAGTTCCGCAGTCAATCTCGGTATTGCCTAAGCAGAGTGCACAAAGTGAACTACCTACTCTTCCTATGGCTGTAGAAAGTGCAGAGTCAGAGCAGGCTTGTGAAAGTTGATGGCTCAGGTATACGATTTTGCTATTGTGTATATATCAAAGTGGGTTATTGTTTTTTTTCCTTTAGTTTTGCTAGTCTTTATGTACAAACATTTTTCTTTCCTGCAATACAATGAAATGAGATTACATTAGTCGAATATTCTTTCTGGTTTCTTGAATATTTGGCAAAATTATATATACCCTGATCATTCGAACAGGTTAAATCAAGCATATGTAGAGGGATATTTTCTAAAGCTGAAGAATATTATACTCAAGGGATAAGCTGCATCTTGCCAATTGAGAAGTCAAAAAGCCATATCAGGGCATCAATGCTATGCTATAGCAACCGTGCAACCACTAGATGGTTGTGGGTAGATTCAGAGATGCACTTTCAGACTGCATGCAAGCTATGGACTGTAGGTTTTAACCCCATACAGAAATTACCTGCATACAAATTCTAAATCATAGAAAAAAAAAATAATGCGAGTGCATAACACATAAAACACATATATACAGAGATTTTCCCCTGGATCCCAAAACCGGGACTACCAGCTTGATTTTTCATTATGTTCCTTTCAATGTTACAATACATATTTATACATGCCAAAGCATCCAATACCATGGACCGAAAACCATCGCGTCCAAAACCATGGACCGAAAACCATAGGTAGGTTTGCCCAACCTAATATAGGGTCCAAAAAAAATTTCCCGGGGCGCTGCCCTGGACCCTGTAGAGGGGGGCTACCCGCCCCCCTCAAACCCCCCGGACAGGGGGGGTTGCTGCCTCCCCTATGACCCCCCCGCTGCACAATTAGCGCAACGAAGGGGGGACTCCACCCCCCCTCTAACCCCCCAGTTCACTACGTATATTAGTCGTGGAAAGAATATAACACAACCCAACAATCGCCCACTTGTTGTTTTCTTTCCACAGGGGGTCATAGGAGAGCTTAGTCATTTTTCTAGCCCTGAAAAGCCCATTGTTTCTCTACACCAAGAGAACTTCTCAGAGCTCACAGATTTTGTCAATGCATCTGCAGTATTCTTCAAAGTGTCAACCTTTAACAACAACACCGTTTTGTCTTCTATCATATCCCTCACAAAGTGATACTGAACATCAATGTGCTTTGTCTTTGAATGATAAGTAGGGTTTTTTGCCAAGAAAATTGAACTTTGACTATCACAGTCTATTCTTATAGCTCCCTGTACTAACCCCATACTTGAACACAATCTCTGCAACCAAACTACTTCCTTGCTTGCATGAGTGGCTGCCATGTATTCTGCCTCTGTAGTTGATAGTGCCACTACAGATTGTTTCTTACTCATCCAACTGACTACACCTCCAAATAGGTTAAAGACATACCCACTTGTAGATCTTCTCTGATCCAGATCTCCAGCCTAGTCTGCATCAACAAAGCCACAAATATCCAACACTCTGTCCAATCCTGGTCTTCCTTGGTAGCACAAACCATAATCACTAGTGCCACGCAAATACCTGAAAACCCGCTTCACTGCTATCCAGTGCTCCTTCCCTGGTTTTGACATAAACTTGCTCAATACTCCCACTGCATGTGCAATGTCTGGTCTAGTACAAACCATTGCATACATCAGGCTACCGACTGCACTTGCATATGGAACACGGGACATGTCCTCTTCCTCTTCTTGTGTCTTGGGACACTGTTCAGCAGATAACTTCACACCTACAGGAATAGGAACCTTCACCGGTTTACTATCCTGCATATTAAACCTCTGCAGTATTGTCTCGACATACTTCCTCTGGTTTAACCAGAGCTTCCTCTTTGCCCGATCTCTTTTAATTTCCATGCCCAAAATATAGTTTGCAGCACCAAGATCTTTCATGTCGAATTTGGAGGACAATTGGGTCTTCAAATCCTGGATAATTTCTTTGTCATTTCCAACCAACAACATATCATCCACATACAAGACTGGATAAATAACACGGTCACCAATTAATTTAAAATACACACAGTGATCTGCTTTGCTTCTGGTGAAGCCAAGTCCCCGTATAAATGTATCAAATTTCTGATACCACATCCTTGGTGATTGTTTTAACCCATACAGAGACTTCTTTAACTTGCATACCAGTTCTTTCTTACCCTTCACCGCAAAGCCTTCAGGTTGCTTCATGTAGATTTCCTCTTCCAAATCCCCGTGAAGAAATGTTGTCTTCACATCCATCTGTTCTACCTCAAAATCAAAAGCAGTAGCAATAGATAAAAGTAACCTAATAGAAGTTACCTTGGCAACAAGAGAAAAAATATCACCAAAATCAATTCCTGGCACCTGGGAATAACCTTTTGCTACCAACCAAGCTTTGTATTTCTCCACCTTCCCTTCTGAATTTGTCTTCTTTTTGAAAACCCATTTGCTGCCAATGGGTTTCCTTCCAACCGGAAACTCCACCAGATCCCAAGCCTCATTTTTGTGCAAAGATGCCATTTCATCAACAATGGCCTCCTTCCAGAGTTTTCCATCCTCTGAATCCACTGCTTCCTTCACAGTTCTTGGATCATCATCAGTAACAGGCAAAGCAAAATTTGAACAGAAAGTAGATGGACTATACCTTTCGGGTTGCCTTCTTTCTCGAACCGATCTTCTCAGACCCAGAGTTTGTGGCTCTTCATCTTCTGATTCCTCCTCTGCTGTAGAGTCTGATTCTTCCTCCTTTAGCTCAAACTCTATCTTCTCAGGTTCCTTTGGTTGGACTTCATGTTTAATAACATCTTTTACCTCTCTGAACACCACATCTCGACTGTACACAACCTTCCTTGTTACTAGGTTCCAAAGCTTATAACCCTTTAAACCATCTTTATACCCAATAAAGATGCACTTTTCAGATTTACTATCCAACTTGGTTCGTTTCTCCTTTGGAACATATACATATGCATCACATCCAAATACCCTCAGTTGTGAAAGAGAGGGTTTCTTACCAGTCCATACTTCTTGTGGAGTCTTATCCTCCAACGCTGATGAAGGTGACCTGTTGACCAGGTAACATGTAGTATCCAACGCCTCTGCCCAGAATTCCTGTCCTAACCCGGCACCACTGAGCATGCTTCTTGCCCTTTCCATCAACATCTTGTTCATTATTTCTGCAACTCCATTTTGCTAAGGTGTATATGGAGTAGTCTTCTGCATGCTATACCACACCTCTTACACAATTGTTCAAATTCCTTGCTGCAAAACTCTCCACCATTATCTGTCCTCAACACCTTTACCTTCTTCTCTGTCTGATTTTCCACTAGAGCCTTAAATTTTTTAAACCTATCAAATACTTCAGATTTCTTCTTAAGGAAATATATCCATGTATTCCTTGAGAAGTCATCTATAAATGATACATAGTACACAGACTTACCCAGTGATGGAACCTTCACAGGTCCAAACACATCACTGTGCACAAGCTCTAATATCTGTTTCGCCCTCTTAGCACTAGAGGGGAAACTCACCCGATTCTACTTCCCATATACAGAGTTTTCATAGAAATCAAAATCCAGAGAGCTATTACTCGTACCTTCTACCATACCTTTACCATGAAGTATTCGAAGGCCCTTCTCTCCAATATGTCCAAGCCTTTGATGCCACAACATGGTCTTCTCTCCAGAGACCACTAGATTTTCAGTTACACTTTCAGGAACCACAGAACTATTGCACCCATCAACAATAGTGCTACCTTGCAGCTTGTACAGAATTCCAGTCCGAACTCCCCGCATCAATACCAGTGCTCCCCGAACCATCTTGTAGGTATCCTTCTCGAACACTTTTTTTACACCTGCATCATCCAACTTGCTTATAGAAATCAGATTTCTGGCCAATGCAAGAATATGCAGAACACCCGGAAGTGTTCTAACCCTTCTACCTTGCAACTTCAACTTTATTTTCCCGCGACCAATGATTCTAGCCTTCCTATCATCTCCTAAGAAGACATCACCACCATCGTATTTCTCATACTCGCAGAACCACTCTCTATGGGGAGTGAAGTGAAAGGATGCACCTGAGTCAATCAACCATGCCTCATGATCTACATGTGTACTTGAAGAAGCCAAGTACACATCCCCACCTTCATCTGAGGTGGTTTTCGCCTCTGCAGAAGGAGCATCATCATATCCCTTTCCTTTAGCAGGAGCTTTAGATTTACAGTCCCTTTTGAAGTGCCCTTCCTTTCCGCATTTCCAGCACACCACCTTTATAGGTTTTCCTGGAGATTTAGATCTCCCATTCGATGAATTATTTTTGTTTCTATTCTGGGACCGTCCTCGTACAGACAAGGCATCACCATTCTCGCTCTCCATATTTTTCCGTCTCATCTCCTCTGTCAGCAAGGCTGAGACTATTTCATTAAACTGCAAAGCAGTTGCATTTCTACCTATTGCAATAACCAGACTATCCCACGAATCTGGTAGAGAACACAACAAACTGATGCACTTATCTTCATCTGAAATTTTAATATCAACAAACGCTAATTGACTTACCACAGTATTAAATGCGTTCAGATGCTCTGTCACCGAGTCTCCATCTTTCATCCTCAGGTTATACAGCTTTTTCCGTAGGAACAATTTATTCACCAGAGACTTAGATTGGTACAAATTCCCTAACTTTTCCCACAAAGCCTTCGTCGTAGCTTCCCCTGATACATTCAGCAATACTGAATTTGAGACACACAATCGTATTGTGCTCTTTGCCTTCCAATCCAACTTCTTCCATTCTTCATCGGTCACTCCCATTGGTTTAGTACCCGGATCTACCGCGATCCACTAATCTTTATCCACCAACAAATCCTCCATCTTGAGTTTCCACAACTCAAAACTCTGACCATTAGACTTCTCAATCTCTATCTTTCCACTACTCGCCATCTTCTTTCAACACCATAATTGATCTCGCAGATCTCCCATTGAACAGGTTCTACCACAGGCCCGAGCAAAACCCCTCAGCAACAAAGGCGTCCCCTTGAAGCCAAAACAGCTTTGATACCAAATGTAGGTTTTAACCCCGTACAGAAATTACCTGCATATGAATTCTAAATCATAGAAAAAAATAAACAATGTGAGAGCATAACACATAAAACACATATACACAGATATTTTCCCTTGGATCCCAAAACCGGGACTACCAGCTTGATTTTTCATTATGTTCCTTTCAATGTTACAATACATATTTATACATGCCGAAGCATCCAATACCATGGACTGAAAACCATCGCGTCCAAAACCATGGACTGAAAACCATAGGTAGGTTTGCCAAACCTAATATAGGGTCCAAAAAAAAATTTCCCGGGGCAACGTAGAGAGGGGCTACTCACCCCCCTCAAACCCCCCAAACAAGGGGGGCTGCTGCCCCCCCACTGCGCAATTGACGCAACGAAGAGGGGGCTCTGACCCCCCTCTAACATCCCAGTTCACTACGTAGGTTAGTCGTGGAAAGAATATAACACAACCCAACATGGACATAGATCCCAACTTTGTGAAAGTCCGACTTAGAGAAGCAAGGTGAGACAAGTTCCCTTGCATTGGTTACTAGCTATAATTTCTTTTTACTACTGATTGTATAAGTTTTGTGAGACTTACTGACTATTAAGATTCTGACATTCTCTTCTTAAGTCTTTAATAATTGACTTTAATGGAAGAGAAAAATTGCTTCTGAGTAATGGGTACATTAAACTATTTTTTTATCCAAGGGAGTAGCATTTTTCCATTTTTTCTGCAACACAGAATCTACCAAAATCACCAACAGTGTCTGAGAATCCAAGCGATTTCCATTCTTCACCAAATTTCTTTTCTTGCCCATTTAAATTTGCTTAGGAATTTCAAATCTGAAATTATAGAAATATTAGCAAAACGCATTAATAATAAATCTTAGGAAGACTCAAATTATCATAAAACCCTTTCTGGGTTCTTTTAGGTTTCTCATTCTGAGCTGAAAATAACAAAAACATAAATGAAATCGTCAAGTTTGGACACACTAGAAGTCACCTTGCCTCTAGGTCATCTTCCACGTAGATTTATTTAGTATCAACAACTGCAAAAAATTACTATCATCCAAGAGTGGAAGGGAATGTAAAATACAGAGCTTCTGATGGGACATTCGAATAATACCTTTTTGCTCCACAACCATTTGTCTTTCAAACTGATGCATTGCAAGGGTATGCATCAAGTTCAAAAGGAAATCTATCAAATGAACAGATAATTGAGAAATACAATACATATTGGTGCTTATGACAAGTTCTTAGATTCATCCTCAGTTTTGCAGTCAATCTCGGTATTGCCTAAGCAGAGTGCACAAAGTGAACTAGCTACTCTTCTTATGGTTGTAGAAAGTGTAGAGTCAGAGTAAGCTTCTGAAAGTTGACGGTTTAGGTATACGACTTTGCTTTTGTGTATATATCAAAGTGGGTTATTGTGCTTTTTGCTTTTATTTTTGCTAGCCTTTATGTACAAACATTCTTCTTTCCTTTACTACAGTGAAATGAGATTACATTAGTCGAATATTATTTATGCTTTCTAGAATATCTAGAAAAATTATGTATACCCTGATCATTCGAACAAGGGGAATCAAGTATATGCAGAAGGAGATTTTTCTAAAGCTGAAGAATATTATACTCAAGGGATAAGCTGCATCTTGCCAAGTGAGAAGTCAGAAAGCCATATCAGGGCATCAGTGCTATGTTATAGCAACCATGCAGCCACTCACATGGTTGTTGGTAGATTCAGAAATGCACTTTCAGACTGCATGCAGGCTATGGACATAGATCCCAACTTTGTAAAAGTCAAACTTAGGGCTGGAAGGTGAGACAATTTCCCTTACAATGGCTATTTGCTATAATTGCTTTTTTCTACTGATTGTATAAGTTTTGTGACTTACTGACTATTAAAATTTTGAAATTCTCTTATTAAGTCTTTAATAATTGACTTTAATGGAAGAGAAAAATTACTTCTGAGTATTGCTTGGGAATTTCAGATCTGAAATTATAGAAATATTAGAAAAAAACATTAATAAGAAATCTTAGGAAGACTCAAATTATCATCAAACCCTTTCTGGGTAATTTTAGGTTTCTCATTCTGAGCTGAAAATGACAAAAACATAAATGAAATCGTCAAGTTTAGACATGCTAGAAGTCGCCTTGCCTCTAGGTCATCTTCCATGCAAAGTTATTCAGTTTTAGCAGTTGCAAGAAATTATTATCATCCAAGAGTGGAAGGGAATGAAAAACACAAAGCTTTTGATGGGACATTTGAATCGTCCCGATTTGCTTCACAACCATTTGTTTTTCAAATTGATGCATCGCAAGGGTATGCGTCAGGTTCAAAAGGAAATCTATCAAATGAACAGATAATTGAGAAAGGGAGAATATATATTGGTTCTTATGACAGATTCTTTGATTCATCCTCAATTCTGTTGTCAATCTCGATATTTCCTAAATAGAGTGCATAAAGTGAACTACCTACTCTTCCTATGGTTGTAGAAAGTGCAGAGTCAAAGAAGGCTTGTGAAAGTTGACGGTTCAGGTATACGACTTTGCTATTGTGTATATATCAAAGTGGGTTATTGTTTTTTTTGCTTTTAGTTTTGCTAGCCTTTATGTACAAACGTTCTTCTTTCCTTCACTACAGTGAAATGAGATTACATTAGTCGAATATTCTTTATGGTTTCTAGAAGATTTGGAAAAATTATGTATACCCTAATCATTCAAACAGGGGGAATGAAGCATATGTAGAAGGAGATTTTTCTAAAGCTAAATAATATTATACTCAAGGGACAAGCTGCATCTTTCCAAGTGAGAAGCCAGAAAGCCATATTAGGGCATCAGTGCTATGTTATAGCAACCGTGCAGCCACTTAGATGGTTGTTGGTAGATTCAGAGATGCACTTTCAGACTGCATGTAGGTTATGGACATAGATCCCAACTTTGTGAAACTCCGACTTAGAGCTGCAAGGTGAGACAATTTCCCTTGCAATGGCTATTGGCTATAATTTCCTTTTGCTATTGATTGTATAAGTTTTGTGTGACTTACCGACTATTAAAATTTTGACATTCTCTTGTTAAGTCTTTAATAATTTACTTTAATGGAAGAGCAAAATTGCTTCTGAGTAATGGGTGTATTAAACTATTTTTTTATCCAAGGGAGTAGCATTTTTCCTGCAAAACAGAATCTACCAAAATCACCAATAGTATCTGAGAGTCCAAGTGGTTTCTATTCTTCACAAAATTACTTTTCTTGCTCATTTAAATTTGCTCAGGAATTTCAGATATGAAATTATAGAAATATTAGCAAAAAACATTAATACAAAATCGTAGGAAGACTCAAATTATAATCAAACCCTTTCTGGGTTAGTTTAGGTTTCTCATTCTGAGCTGAAAATAACAAAAACAAAAATGAATTCATCAAGTTTGGACACACTAGGAGGTCATGAAAAATGTTGGATAATATCAACATTGTTTATGTTAATCATAATGCATTAAGGTCATGTTAAGGTTAGTAACATGAGGATCATTAGAAAAATCCCAATTGTAATTAGGGTGTCCATGTGTCAAGATCTATGGAGAGTGGAAGGGAATGAAAAATACCGAGCTTCTGATGGTACATTTGAATCATCTCTTTTTGCTTCAGAACCATTTGTTTTTCAAACTGACGCATCGGGACATTTAAATCATCCCTTTTTGCTTCACAACCATTTTTTTCAAACTCATGCATTGCAAGGGTATGCGTGAGGTTCAAAAGGAAATCTATCAAATGAACAGATAATTGAGAAAGACATAATGCATATTGGTGCTTATGGCAGATTTTTAGATTCATCCTCAGTTCTGCAGTCAATCTCGGTATTGCCTAAGCAGAGTGCGCAAAGTGAACTACTTGCTCTTCCTATGGCTGTAGAAAGTGCAAAGTCAGAGTAGTCTTGTGAAAGTTGACAGCTTAGGTATATGATTTTACTATTATGTATATATGAAAGTGGGTTATTATTCTTTTTGCTTTTATTTTTGCTAGCCTTTATGTACAAACGTTCTTCTTTCCTTCAATACAGTGAAATGATTACATTAGTCTACTATTTTTATCGAATTCACATATTACATTTAAAAAGAATTTCCTCAACATACTTTGCCTTACCATAATTGAATGGCATTCAAGATTCTAAAACTGTTTTCATAATGTCATGGATTAAATAAAATTATTTCTGGTTTCTAGAAGATTTGGCAAAATTATGTATACCCTAAACATTCGAACTGGGGGGATCAAACATATTAAGAAGGAGATTTTTTAAAGCTGAAGAATATTATGCTCAAGGGATAAGTTGCATCTTTCCAAGTGAGAAGTCAGAAAGCCATATCAGGCATCAATGTTATGCTATAGCAACTGTGCAACCACTCGAATGGATGTTGGTAGATTCAGAGATGCACTTTCAGACTGCATGCAGGCTATGGACATGATGAAAAGGTAGTCTTGGATATTACCCAAAATCCCCTTTTCTTAATAAAAATCGGCCCTTGACCTGTGGTAACAACCTACAGGCTTTATCGGAAGCGCTTAAGGCTTTAAGCCTTTTATGACCATGGACATATGAGGAATCAAAGCCACCTTTTTATCGGCGCTCTTAATCACCCATCGGAAGCCACCACCCGAGCTTTAAAGCTCGCAAGCACCATATTACATGAATCGGGAATGACCCATCATAAATACATGGGAATCATATATATATAAATCCCCTTTCTATACCTGCGCCCACATATATATAAAACTATATGGAAACATACAAAAACCCACTTTTTTTTTAAACCTCCCAGACCTCAAATTATATATATACCTTTGCAATTTTCGGCAGGTCCGATATCGGTTGTTACAACCATAAACACATGCTGCGGTCCCGATGACCCCGATGAGGTTGCGGACCCGATCTCCACTTTTCCACAGTTAATGGTTCTATCGCATCCGCCTCTGCCCAATAATATTTCGTCGCGATCGGCGATCGCTCGACGCGCTATACACACATATGTGTCTGCCGATATCGATCCGGACCCGATCTAGCAATTCAACCCGATATATGTTATATCGGGTCCGCACTCATCGCTTAAAGGTTTCGATATGATATTGCTCCGTCATCGCCGATATGCCGATGCGATGGTAATTCCGGACCCGACTTGGTCCACAATCAATCTGAATAATCTTTCAAGTCCGCCCAGTACTCCGCTAAGGGGGTTCCGGCGTCAATTCGCTGTGTAAATGGGCCTTTCCGTTCGCGGACTCTAATTAACTTGGATTTTCTTTGAGCACAATAATTCTTTACAATTTATTAATAACAATACATGCAGATTGCATTGTATGGAGAACAAAAAAAAACAATCAACATACAAAGCCTTCATGGCCGTATAAACAAAGCATTGCACAAACACTGGATTATTTCATATATAAAATACAGGGTCTCGGCCTTGCCAGATTACACTGTAATGATGACCTCTGTTTTGATACAATCCAAAATACACTTTGAGCTTTTCGCTCCACACCCAGCCTCACTCTCCCTCTCGTACACGATTATGTTTTCCCCTTTTTAACTCCATAATTTCTCTAACAAAATCTAACAATAATATTCTATTTCTAAGAGATCTAACAACAATCTTCTATCTCTTAGCTTTCATGCACACCTAATCTAAAAAATCTTGTCCCCAATCTAAATAAAACAATGCCTTATTTATTACAATAACTAACAATTTGAGAAGTCATCCTTCTCGGTAACAGTAAATGAATTTAACTGTGATTAGCCACAACATGTGGACAATCCTCCACATTGCTGGCTAATGTCGATGCTCTTGCATCAGACTCCCGGGGAAGAAAAGATTTGTCCTTCAAACCTTCAGGACTCACTCCATATTTCCGTAGTTCAGCTGTTGTCAACCAACTGGAATCTTCCACTGGCTTCTCCTTCCACTTGACTAGATATTGGAAATATGTCTGCCCTCTGGCTTTCTTAGATACTCTTCGGTCTAAAATAGCTTCAACTTATTTTTGAGATGATTTTGGTACTTGTTCCTCCCAATCCACAGTTTGAATTTCATCACCTGTGACTTCTTTCTGCATCTCTGTTTCTGCCTCTCTGAATGGATACAAGTCTGCAATATTAAAAATGGGGGATATTCCGATCCCTTCTGGTAGCTCAATCTCATATGCATTAGCTGAAAATTTCCTTTTGATTTTACAAGGTCCTATTTTCTTCAGTTTCAGTTTATTATAAGTCCTTGTAGGAAATCTCTCCTTCCTCAAATATGCCATGACTAAATCTCCTACTTGAAATTCTTTTTCTCTCCTTTTCAGATCTGCTCTCTGTTTATATCTTCTGCTGCTTTCCTGTAATTTATCTTTGACTTCTTCTTGTAGCTTTTGCATTTGTTCAGCAAAATCTTTAGCACTTGCACTTCTGGCTTCCTGTTTTCCCAAATCTCTGAGTTCATATACTCCTCTTGGATGCATCCCAAAGACAATCTGGAATGGGCTCATTCTTGTGCTCCGGTTTGGTGTGTCATTGTAAGCAAATTCAGCTTGAGCTAATGCTAAATCCCACTGTTTGGGATTCTGATGAACCAAGGTTCGTAATATATTTCCCAAGCTTCTATTCACAACTTCAGTTTGTCCATCAGTCTGAGGATGGTAGGCTGAACTAAAACTGAGTTTAGTTCCCAGCTTCTTCCAAAGTGTTCTCGAGAAATGCCCTACAAATTTTGTATCCCGATCTGATACAATGCTCACAGGTAAACCATGCAATCTTACAATCTCAGAAAAGAACAAATTGGCTATGTGTGTGGCATCGCTAGTCTTCTTACAAGCAATAAAATGGGCCATTTTTGAAAATCTGTCTACAGCAACATATATAGAATCATTTCCTCTCTGAGTTTTTGGTAAACCCAGAACAAAGTCTATACTCACTGCATCCCATGGTCGATCTAGTATGGGTAATGGCTGATATAGACCTGTATTTTGACTCCTTCCTTTGGCATACTGACATACCCTGCATTTCTCAACAAACTTTTTAACATCAGTTTGCATTTTGGGCCAATAATAAAAATCATTTACCTGAGCGAAAGTCTTGTCTTGTCCAAAATGACCAGACAATCCTCCACTGTGCTTTTCTTTAATGACGTTTTCTCTCATTGAACATTTAGGAATGCATAATTTGTTGCTCTTAAATAACAGGCCTCCTTGAATAAGGTAGTCCATCCATTGACTTCTGTTATGGCTCATTGGATTCTGCACTGTCGTGTAGATATCCCTAAAATCCTCATTATCATGATACATTTCTATCATCTCATCAAAACCTACAACACCCACTTTGAATTCTTGCAAAAGAAAACTTACCCTGCTCAACGCATCTGCCACTTTATTAGACTTACCGCTTTTGTGCTCTATTACAAAAGTGAAACTTTGTAGAAATTCTACCCACTTGGCATGCTTCTGATTTAACTTTGGCTGATTATTAATGAACTGCAAAGCATGATTATCTGAATATAAAATGAATTCCTTTGGCACTAAGTAATTCCTTCATTTTTTTATCGCCTGCACAATAGCGTAGAATTCTTTGTCATAGGAAGAATACCTCCTTTTCGCATCATTTAGTTTCTCGCTAAAATATGCTATCGGTCTTTGCTCTTGGCTCAACACCGCTCCAATTGCTTCCCCACTTGCATCAGTTTCCACTTGAAAGACTTTCTCAAAATTTGGCAATGCTAGAATAGGCTTTTCTGTTATTTTTCTTTTCAACAAATTAAAATTCCTATTGGATGCTTCTGTCCATTGAAATGGCTGATTGACCTCCCTGATGGTCTCAAGGATTGGTGCACAAACTTGACTGAACCCTTTTATAAACTTCCTGTAAAAACTAGCAAGTCCATGGAAACTTCTTACCTCGAATACACTCCTGGGAGTAGGCCAGTTTCTGATTGCTTGCACCTTTTCCGGATCCATTCTTAAACCTTCTATGGAAATCACAAACCCCAAATATACCAGCTCCTCTTTCATGAAACTACATTTCTTCAAGTTAATTAGTAGTTTTTCCTTCTGTAGTGTTTTCAAGACTAAATTTAAATGTTCCAAATGTTCCTCTTTACTTTTGCTGAAAACCAGAATATCATCAAGGTAAACAACAACAAATTTACCTTTATATTCTTTCAGGACCTCGTTCATTAGTCTCATGAATGTGTTGGGCGCATTAGTGAGCCCAAAAGGCATCACTAACCACTCATACAATCCACTATTTGTTTTGAATGTTGTCTTCCATTCATCGCCTTCCCGAATTCTAATCTGATGATACCCGCTTTTTAAATCTATCTTTGTAAAATACCTGGATCCACTTAAACAGTCCATTAAATCATCCATTCTGGGCAAAGGAAATCTATACATGACTGTTATCTTATTGATAGCTCTGGAATCGGTGCACATGCGCCATTCTCCTCCCTTGTCCATAGCTCTGGAATTGGAATGGACTCAGTCTTTCTCGGATCAGTCCCTTGTCCATCAGCTCTTGAACCTGTCTTGCAACCTCTGCATTTTCCTGAGGAGTTAATCTATAGGCAGCTTTATTAGGTAGAAATGATCCTGGTATTAAGTCGATATGGTGACTTATACTCCTAATCGGTGGTAATTCATTTGGCAATTCATCCACAATGATATCCATGTAACTATTTAACACAGATTGAATTTCTTTAGGCAAATCATTTAAATTGGTGGAGGTTAAAATTACCTTTGGCCTTCCTACGATAGCGAAATGCACCTCTTCGCTTTTATCAACCTCTTGTAGCAGTTCCTTGCCACTCATCAACATAATACTATTTTCAGGCAGCTCTTTGTCAACATCATTCTTTACTGGCAGCAACGTATGTTTAACTCTGTCCTTCTCTATGGTATATGTATTCCTTCTCCCATCATGAATCGCCTTCCTATCAAATTGCGACGGTCTTCCCAATAACACATGACATACATCCATGGGCATTATGTCACATAAGATCACGTCTTTGTATGTGCCGATCCGCATTTCCACATTACACTGCTCTGTTACAATGACTTGATGACCCTTCTATAGCCAAGATACTTTGTAAGGTGTAGGATACGCTTCCCTTGTTAATCCGAGCTTTTCCACCATCTCTGTAGACACAAGATTGTCAGTACTTCCGCTATCAATTATAACCTTACAGCACTTACCCTTTGACTTGCACGTAGTCCTGAACAAGTTCTTCCTTTACGTAGGTTCTCCAATCTCCTTTTCTGATCTTAACAAAGTTCTTCTAAGCAGCAATGCTTCACCTTCTTCCGGTGGTTCTTCTACAAGTCGAGGTGGTTCCGGCTCTGCCTCAGCCACATTTGCACACCTCTGGCTTGCTGACTTGTTACGAGGACAGTCTCGTGACATATGTCCCCATTCTCCACAGGTATAACACCTAACATCTCTTCCTCGCCCTCTTCCTCTAGGCGCGAATCTCCCTCTAATAGATTCACCCATCTGTGGTGATCTGCTGCTTGAACTCCCTGTGTCAATTTGATGTTGTGTTCCTCTAGATCGGCCAGCTCCTCTACCTCTTGCTGAGCTCTTTCCTCTGTTCCTTTGACATTGTTTTCTTAATATCTTCTCTTCTGCCTTCAATCCTGCTTGATAGGCATCCTCAACAGTTTTCAGACTTAACAAACCAATCTCATCTTGGATCTCATACCTTAGCCCATTAACATATCTAGCTACTTTTTCCAAATCATCCTCTACATGCCCTGTTCTGATACTTAATCTGTAAAATTCTTTAGTATATTCTTTAACAGACATTCCTTTTTGCTTCAGATTTTGCATCTGCTTAAAAAGATTCAAATGGTAATCTTTCAGCAAAAACTTGGCTTTCAGTTTACTTACCATTTTATCCCACTACTTGATCTTAGATTTCCATTTTCTCGTTCTTGATGTATGTACCTCGTCCCACCAGATGGTTGCATGACCTTTCAATCTAGTGACTGCAAATTTTACCTTCTTGTTCTCTTCAACCTCTTCATAATCGAAGTACTGCTCTATGGATCTGATCCAATCCATGAGCTCCTCGTCATTCAGACTCCCTTCATACATAGGAATCTCCATTTTAGGTTTGCCTCCAACCTTTGCCAACATCTTTAGGATTTTGATATTTTCATTCTCTTGTTCTGCTTCCACATATGTATCAGATTCTTCTGCAGGACTCTCAAATCCCTCGTCAGGCGCTCTTCTTTGGGCTGTCTCCATTGCCTCCATTCATGCATGCAAACTCCGCACTTCTTCTATCAAAACTGCATTTGGTTCTGGTGTCCCTCGACCAATTCCTCTCCTTGGCGGCATCTTTACTGTAAACACTATCTCTTCTGCTCTGATACCAAAAATTGATGAAAAGGTAGTCTTGGATATTACCCAAAATCCCCTTTTCTTAATAAAAATCGGCCCTTGACCTGTGGTAACAACCTACAGGCTTTATCGGAAGCGCTTAAGGCTTTAATCCTTTTATGACCATGGACATATGAGGAATCAAAGCCACCTTTTTATCGACGCTCTTAATCACCCATTGGAAGCCACCACCCGAGCTTTAAAGCTCGCAAGCCCCATATTACATGAATCGAGAATGACCCATCATAAATACATGGGAATCATATATATATATAAAACCCCTTTCTATACCCGCGCCCACATATATATATAACTATATGGAAACATACAAAAACCCGTTTTTTTTTTTTAAACCGCCCGGACTTCAAATTATATATATACCTTTGCAATTTTCGGCAGGTCCGATATTGGCTGTTACAACCATAAACATATGCCGCGATCTTGATGACCCCGATGAGGTTGCGGACCCGATCTCCACTTTGCCACAGTTAATGGTTCTATCGCATCCGCCTCCGCCCAATAATATTTCGTCGCGATCGGCGATCGCTTGACGCGCTATACACACATATGCGTCTGCCGATATAGATCCGGACCCGATCTAGCAATTCAACCTGATATATATTATATCGGGTCCACACTCATCGCTTAAAGGTTCTGATATGATATCGCTTCGTCATCGCCGATATGCCGATGTGATGGTAATTCCGGACCCGACTTGGTCCACAATCAATCTGAATAATCTTTCAAGTCCGCCCAGTACTCCGCTAAGGGGGTTCCGGCGTCAATTCGCTGTGTAAATGGGCCTTTCCGTTTGCGGACTCTAATTAACTTGGATTTGCTTTGAGCATAAGAATTCTTTACAATTTATTAATAACGAAACAAGCAGATCGCATTGTATGGAGAACAAAAAAAAAACAATCAACATACAAAGCCTTCACGGTCGAATAAACAAAGCATTGCACAAACACTGGATTATTTCATATATAAAATACAGGGTCTCGGCCTTCCCAGATTACACTATAATGATGACCTCTGTTTTGATACAATCCAAAATACACTTTGAGCTTTTCGCTCCACACCCAACCTCACTCTCCCTCTCGTACACGATTATATTTTCCCATTTTTAACTCCATAATTTCTCTAACAAAATCTAACAATAATATTCTATTTCTAAGAGATCTAACAACAATCTTCCATCTCTTAGCTTTCATGCACACCTAAGCTAACAAATCTTATCCCCAATCTAAATAAATCAATGCCTTATTTATTACAATAACTAAGAATTTGAGAAGTCATCCTTCTCGGTAACAGTAAATGAATTTAACTTTGATTAGCTACAACATGTGGACAATCCTCCACATTGCTGGCTAATGTCGATGCTCCTGCATCAGGACATAGATCCCAAATTTGTGAAAGTCCAACTTAGCGCTGCAAGGTGAGACAATTTCCCTTGCAATGGCTATTGTCTATAATTGCTTTTTGCTAATGATTGTATGATTTTTGTGTGACTTACGGACTATTAAAATTCTAACATTCTCTTCTTAAGTCTTTAATAATTGACTTTAATGGAAGAGCAAAATTGCTTCTGAGTAATGGGTATATTAAACTATTTTTTTTGCTACTGATTGTATATGTTTTGTGTGACTTATTGACTATTAAAATTCTGGCATTATCATTTTAACTTTAATAATTGACTTTAATGGAAGAGAAAAATTTCTTCTAAGTAATGGATATATTAAACTATTTTTTTATCCAAGGGAGTAGCATTTTTCCTGCAAAACAGAATCTGCCAAAATCACCAGCAATATCTGAGAGTCCAAACGGTTTCCATTCTTCACAAAATCACTTTTCTTTCTCATTTAAATTTTCTCTAGAATTTCAGATCTGAAATTATAGAAATATTAGCAAAAAACATTAATAAGAAATCTTAGGAAGACTCAAATTATAATCAAACCCTTTTTGGGTTATTTTAGGTTTCTCATTCTGACCTAAAAATAACAAAAATAGAAATGAAATCATCAAGTTTGGATACATTAGGAGGTCATGAAAAAATGTTGGAAAATATCAACATTATTTATGTTGATCATAATGCATTAAGGTCATGTTAAGGTTAGTAAGAGGAGGATCATCAGAAAAATCCCAATTGTAATTAGGGTGTTCATGTGTCAAGATCCATGGACAAGTGTCCAGTTTAGAGGGGCATGTATCGAGATCTTCAGACAAATGTTGACTTAAGACTCAAGAGGAGCATGTGTCAAGATATACAGAAACATGTCGTCCTAAGAGGAGGATGTGTCAATATCTATGGAAAATTGTTCCAGTTAAGAAACATGTGTCATATGAAAAGTGGAGAATCATGTGATTTGAAAGGTCAAGGGTCAATATTATGCAACAAGCAATACGTGATATGTGAATTGTGGAGATTGAGAGAGAGGGATCTATAACTTGTATAGTGTAAAGGTGATACCTCCACCAATTGAATTTTGTATACATGGTTATTTTCTTTCCATATCTCAGAATGTAGAAGCATGTAACAAAACTTCTTATGGTTCCACAACAGGTAAATGGTTGAGTTGTAGCTTCTTCTTTTGTGTTCCTATTCCGATGGCCTTCCCCGCAAACTTGACCTCCCCTATAAGGGTGATACCTCCATGAATTGAATTTTTTATATAGGATTATTTTCTTTCCATATCTCATCTCGTAGCATCATGTAACAAAAATTCTTGTGGTTCCACAATAGGTAAATGGTTGAGTTGTAGTTTCTTCTTCTATGTGCCTGTTCCCATGGCCTTCCTCGCAAAATTGAGCTCCCCTGTGTTTTCCCCTTCGTCTCTTTTTCCCTTTTTCCCTTGTTTCCTCCTCTCTGTCCTCTCTTTCCCTGACCTCTTCCGCTGTGACTGGTCCCATCCCCAATATCATTTTTTTTCCTAACAGCTTGCTGCATACTTTCTCACCAGAAAAGGAGAATGACAAGAAAATTATGGTGGACAATAGACATCAGATCACCTACTGCCCCACAATTACACATCTGGTTGGCAACTTTTCCTCTGAAAATTTCACCATCAGAGAATGCTACATTTTGCTTTTATACAATTATTTAGTGCAATTCCTATTTAAAGAACAATGATGCATTGAACAAAATTTGCGAGTTTATAGTGTAATTTCCATGGGTCAATGCAGTGGGTATAACTACATTCTGAGGCATCTGCAGCTGAAATGGTAGTTGGCATGAATGATAGGTCGATAACCCCATGGCCCCAGAAGAAACGTGAAATCCCATGAAATTCCTAATCTTTTACTTCAAAAGCAATTAACGGTTCTTTTTAAATTTGATCCAAGTTGAAGCATAATTCATGCAGTGCCAATGACTGACACATAAATACTCAATCCTCATCAATCACAAATAATTTAAATTTCCAAAAAAAATCAAAGACTCTTTAGCATGAATGAAAGTCAGCTGGAGCAAATTGGACCCGTACCATAATTTGAAACTCATCCATTTTCTGTGATTGCAGTAATTGGAAAAATAAAAACAGAATCAGAGCATTTATTCATTGCTTTTATCTCTTCAAAAAAATATCACTCCTGTTACTATAAATAATTATTAAATGAAACAAGAACACATAACTATTAAATGAATCATGCACTCAATTTATTTATGAAGCATGGTCTTGTTTAAAAGTTATTTAATTGGTTATGGACAATAAAAATGTTAGTAACATTTAACTACATTCATGCCAAAATTATGGCCATAAATTTTCTAAAAATTGTCATGCACAGATGTTAAAAGATATCTTTCAATTTCCATAGAATGTTCCCACAGAATTCTTCATAATGTTGCAGATTGCTTGACTAAAACAACAATGATGGTTAGCAAAATCTTCACAATATTGTAGATAGTTTGACAAAATGATCATGAATTTCACAAAATTCTCCCCACAATTTTCACAAAACTCTCCACAATGTTGTGGATGATTTGACTAAAATAACCATAAATTTCCCAAAAAAGTATCCACAAGTATAAAAAACATCTTTGAATTCCCCAGAACATCCCCTGGAATTTCTCCAAAGTTTTCTCATCTTTGAATTCCCCAGAACATCCCCTGGAATTTCTCCAAAGTTTTCTCAGAAACTTGGAAAACAAAACACAATGCATTTACAACAACAAAAATGAATACTCCCACAGATTGATCCTGAAACCAAAAACTAAGGAGAAATATTTGATACACAACAATGAACCTACAGATCCTCCATGGGAGGTGCCGAGAGCGAATCAAAAACATTAATTGCAGGATCAGGTGTTGCAGTCATTACATAGACCTGGCATCTCACTATGGCCTTCTTGCCAACCCTGAAACCTGGCATCACTGTAAACCCTACAATTGTAGGGTTTGGCTTCTCAGGAAGTTGCAGGACATTACCTTCACTTGCAACAATATTGTCAACATCATGATTCATATTCACAGAATTCAAGCTATCCATGTAGGAACCCTCGAAATCCACCCCTATCTTGACATGAAAGATAGACAGAGGCGGGTCAAAAGAAAATGCAAGCCTGTGAACCAACCACATAGACTTGGAAAATTTGAGGAATAGGCTGTAAAATTGGCTCCTAGGGTGGAGTCCCCTGCCTATCTGGTTCCTGTGCTCCAAATTTCCAAAGAAGGATTCTTCCATCCTGGGATGCACTACATTGAGAAATTTCTTCATACATAATTTCCCAAACAGGCTACCTGGTGTGAGAATGGACACCAGATCTAATGGCTCCATGTTTTCCATGTCCAAAAACTGTTTGAAACGATCATTTTTTTGCTTCTCATGATTTATAATGGACGAAAGGCTCCCAGTCAAATAGAAATTCTCATTCTCAAATCCACTGAACATTCTCATGCAGACATAGGATTGAAATGCCAACTTTTTGTGGCTTTCCATGGTGTAGTTTATGCCTGGTTCTATGTTGTTAACTGCTACATCTAGATCCCACTCAGCAGATTTCATCAGAGAAATTAGGGATTTGGTGAAACCCCTAGCTGATTCTCTCATCTTCTGCACGCTTGTCTCCAACAATTTAATTGTAGGACCATCCCCAACATTCAGAGATGATGAATCTCTAGCACTTTTCCTTCTGTCTGATCTTCTATGCTCACCCTTTCTCAGTTAACATTTTCCAATGCCTTTTTCAAGCTTTCAATCTCAGAATTCTTTTGTGCAATCTCAATCTGGAGAGCCCTTGTTGAAGTCTCCTCATAGCTTAACCCAATCTGGTTCTCAGAACCACTGGAGTCTCCATTGGCAATATTTTTCTTATAATATTGCTTCAGTTCTGAGAGCTTTTTCATTTCCCTGATCACCTCCTTATCAACCACCTGTAGCTTCTCTGCATCATAAGGAATATGGGCTGCCTGTAACTTTGCATAAGAGGTTTTCAGATGAGATACAGTGGAAAATGTCTCCTTCAATAGGTCTTCCATGGCCCTTATTCTGTGAACCAGACTTTCATGATCAGAAACTGTACCATCTGCTTGGTTTATCAGAAGCTCTTTCTCATTTTCCTTCAATGACTCTGATGCTACATCCTTGGAAGCCTCTAGGTTAAATCCTTCACAACTCAAATTGTACTGATATAATCTTACGGGCTCAATAATGCTGCCTCTAGCTGGTTTCAAGCAAGACCCTTTTTTCTTTTGGACAAAGTGGGTAAAATGGGAACCTACTGTAGAGCACATTTGATCAGAGGCTGGGCACAAAATTCTCAACAGAGAGCTCAATATGGGGTGGAGCTTTCAAGAATGTAATTAATATTCCACTTTCTAAATTTAGTTAACGTTTTTCTATTTTGGGCTATAAGTAATGTAATTAATATTTCTTAAGTTCAATGGTTGCATTTAGTTAAGAGCTAATAGAGCAATTCGAGCGATGAGATTTTTTTCATAGTGGTTTCCTTCATTGTTCAAGGTGGATTTCACAATCACAATCTCTCCTTGGCAATATGTGATGGTTTCTTAAGGACTCCAACCACTGTTGGACTGTGGATCGAAAACACAAATAACAAAAAAAACTGAATGGTTACAATTTTGACTGACACTTCTGTTCTGTATAATGGTGATCAATTAGTTGAAACAGAGCGTTGCGGGTACATAGTCTTAGAAATACATCTTAACAATGAAGGTTTTGAAGACAATGATGATCTGGCATATGTAAACAGTACTGTTGTTTTTGTCTTGACCTGATTTGGTCCAATAACGACGAAGCCTTTTGTAATTCCTTTTGTGACCCCATCAAACCAAAGAATATGCCATATTATAATATTATTATTATTATTTTATAACATGCGTGGTGGTGTTACATCCTACTTACGTCTATGACCACTAGAGATTTTTGGAAGTTTCCTTCTGTTTTGTGTGTATCTTAATTATATTTTAAGTTTTTAGAATTGGTGTTTATGGTAATTAGGCTTTTTGAAGTTTCTTTTTGTTTTGTGTGTATTTTAATTATATTTGAGGTTTCCATAATTTATGTTTATGGTAATTGGTCTTTTGGTTTATTTTAGTTTTATATATATTGATTTTAGGTAGTTTTGTACGTTATAAATAAACATTGAGTTCTATGTTTTCTTTGATATTATTATATAAATTTTATCAGTTAAATTGTTTTCTACATAATCAATTATTTATATTTTATTTTTCAATTTGGATTATTTCTTGGATTACCATTTATATATTGATATTTGAATTATCATTGTGAAGAAATGTAAAACCTTTTGTCTTATAAATAAAGAGAATAAAATTATATGCTATTTTTATTTTCATTTCATGGGTCGATGTCGTGGGTATAACCACATTCTCTGCATTCTGAGGCATCTGCAGCTGACATGGTAGTTGGCATGAATGATAGGTCGATAACCCCATGGTCGCGAAAGAATTTTCAACTGCGAAATCCCACAAGTGATGTCGAACTTGCAAAAAAGATGTTGGCACATCATATTGTTGAGGAGGTGTTTTTCCAACCATACTGTTACTTATGGATCAAGGTTAGCTTAATTTTATTCTAGATTTTGGAATATGTTAATTGACATTAATCATAATGTTTCATTTCAAAATATTTAGAATCTGCAACCAGGTAAAGATGGTCTATGTAAATTAAAAACGTGATAAACATACAAATTTTGCAATTTTTTCTATTTTGAAAGACATTTTGTTTACTCAGTTTCAACTTCAATGATTCTTTATATGTCACAATGCTTCTCGAATTTATGCCTTACAACGTTTCCTTTACAACATTTGGTGCAATTGCTAATATATTCATCCTGAAACAATTTGTATTCAATTACATGTTTTTTTTCTTGTTGCTATATAGTGTGACATATCATTACGCTTAATGTAATATAAACAGCTTAGTTAAGTAAGAAATGTGGTAATATATAAATATTTCGTCAAAATCAAATTATATAAACATAAAAATAAATTAAATCAAATCAAAAATAAAATTATTAATTAAATAAAATAGATAATATATTATTCGTAATTTTTAGGTTATATATATATATATATATATTCTAGATCTATAAAACATGTAAATTAATTAAATATGTTGAAGTGTAAAGCATATAATTATTTATAACTTAATCCCAAGAAAGTTGGCAAATAAATTAGTTATGAAACAATTCGAGTGAGAATGTTCTTACTATCTTTTTATCATTTAAAATGTATATTTTATTCTAAAATATAGAATAGTTATGTTCTCTTTCCATTAATTAATGAAAGTAGGGATAAAAATATTGTTTTAATTAAAATTATTTAAAAATTATTTTATATAAAATATATTTAATTATGTAAAAAATAATAATGGTAAAAATATTTAATTATTTTATTATATTGATAGTGTTGTCAAGTTTGAAATAGTTGGACCATAGTGTTTTAATTTCTATGGAATATGTTAGAATATTTTTAGTAGTATGTGCAAATCAAAAGTTGACATTTATCTCAAAAGTAGTTATGCTCTTTATTATCTTTTAAATAAATTAAGTAATTAAAAAAATGATTATATGAACATATTAGTTATGCTCTTTACCCCACTTTAAATAAATTGATTAATCAAAAAAATTGTTATATGAACATGTGCCATATGAATATGACTAATAGTTTTTTGGGTATATGGCATTAGTAAGGGATGGTATTGACCCAAAGTATTGTAACAATGCTTATTAATAGATTAAAAATCTCCATATTAAAGTGAAGTAAAACTCCGTAGTTAAAAACTTTGTCATCAGCAAGGCGACCCAGGATCAAACTTCAATGGGTCTACTCAGCTAAGGGTTGGTGTGGTCCAGGCCAGGTGCGATCCCCGAGTGACTTTGAGGGCTTAGATGCCCTTTGGTTAAGGCTAATCAAACCACAGGTCAAGCCTTAGGATAACAAACAATGACAAAAAAGAAAGATGTTATAACTTAGTTATTATTATTATTATTATTATTATTATTATTATTATTATTATTGTTATTTAGTTTTGGAAATGTAAAATGTCTCATGAAATAGGTGCTTTGATGCTTATCCACATTTCTCAACCATTTAATTTATACGCTAGAGCTAGTTTGTACTTATATTTTGTTATATACTTTTTTCCTTGTAGCTATATAATATGACATATTATGATGCTTAATATATTATATATAGATTAAAATTATATTTTCATATTTAATATAATGTATAGCTTACAATTACATGAGAGTTTTTTTCTTGGGTCATGGATACTTATTGTGCGACACCAGCTCAATAAGAAAGAGATGTGATGTAAGCATAACAATTTTGACTTTATAAAATAAAAATTAATAAAATAAAATAAAATAAATAATTTATGATTGGCAGTTTTTGGGCTCCACGTTTTGACCAATTATGGATTTTCCTATATTATTTCTCCATGTTATTTGTTATGATGAAATGAGGAAATCCATTAGGGAATGCAAGAGTACCGGATCAGATTCATTTTTAAATTGGGCTTGATGGCAACCTATAGATTTTCCTATGGTATTTCTCCGTATTAGTTATTATGGTGCAATGAGGAAATCCACTAGGGAATGCAAGAATACAAGATTAGATTCATTTTTATGTTGGACTTAAACTTTTTAGGTGCTTGATAAATCTAGATTAATATTATTTTTCAATTAATAAAAATATTAATTTAATTAAAAATAATTATAATAATAATATATTTTATTTATATTTATATTTGATTAAAGTGTGACATATTAACCTATTTATTAATTTATAGTCATAAGTAGTGTATTCTTTTTGAAAATATCATTTAAAATATATAACATAATTATGTTCTCTTTCCATTGTTTAAAGTATTGATTTAGTTAAAAATAATTATAATTTACCTTTTATAATACATATTTAAATACGTAAAATAATAATAATATTAAAATATTTCCTTTTGTGATGGGTGGACATGTAATTAATAATAAGGGAATGAGGTTTTGGATGAAGTATTTAGGTCACGAGATTAAGCACAATGGAATATAGATTCATGGTATAGGTGATAGAGTTGGTTTATGAGTTGATTAAACCATTTGGTGGTTACTGGAAGGGCACTTATGGAGATAGAAGACAATTAGGTAAGTAGATGGAAAAGGTTTGTTCTTTTCTTTAGATGCACTTAGGTCAAGTCTCATGGAATTTTGATGGGTGTTGGCTTTAGGGTAAGGTTCACAAATTCTCTAATTTTGTTCAAGATTTATGGTTTATAATTGTATTTCTGATATGTTGTTTTTTTTCATTATTTTCTTTTTAGTGCCTAAGTTTAGTCTTTGTGACACTATAATTTGTTTGGTGATTAGTAGTTGGGGTTTGTCCTCAATTTTAGGTTGAGATTTTTCTTCCATGAATGCAATCTCTCTAATGGAAACCAAGGAGGCTAATTTTTAGATTCCCTATCATTGTTGTTACTCTGGAATGGAAATCAAGGAGGCTAATTTTTAGATTCCATATCATTATTGTTACTCTAGCTATCTTCTGTAGAGTCAAGCCTCTATTGGGGGTGAAAATTTTCCTATGGTTTGCATCTCTCATTCAACGCTTCACAAGAGTTTCTTGGGTTGACTCTCTCTAGAATTGTTATGTATTTGTGTTCTCCCCATGGTGGTCTAGAATTGTAAGTTTGTACTCTCAATTCTAGCTCCTTTTACCCTATTGGGAAAATGTGACAAGGTTTGGTTAATCAACATATACTCTCGCCTTTTAGTTAAGACTAGTCATTTCCATTTTAGTTAGTTTTTACGCACACGTCGGGAGTTGATTCATGGTTCTCTTGACGTAAATTTATTTCACCCCGCTCGTTGGTTGTTATTTTCAATATTTTTATCGTTGGGATAGATAAATACTTAGCCTATGAAGTCAAGCCAAGAGAGGAAGTTAGTTGATAGAAAAATAGGTTTCTTTGCTAATAGTAAGCCATATTGATTGACCCTTGTTTCAGTTTGCATTGTGAGAAAATTGATAATGCCTCACAGAAGAGGAAGAGGTCGAAAAGGAGTAAATGAAATCTAGTGAAAGCTACCACATTGAGGGATTATCTAGCTGCTAAGCACTTTGTTGAATATTACTACATGAATACTCCCTATATCAAACTAGAAACTACAATAGCCAAGGAGGATTCTCATCAAAGGAGAAGATATATATTGGATTGATATTATTAAGTTGGATTTTGAGTCCTAGATATAGGTTACACCCAATCACATAAAAATAGATACCTCAAAATAGTGGACATTCATTGACAAATCAAAGCAATCATTGGAAACGTCATGTTGGGAAGGTTAGAAGAGAAATAAGAAATAATTATACAACTAGATGAATAACAAAGGAGAATAACCAAGATGGACAAGAAGATCAACATACTAGTTAAACACCTAGCAAGTATTGAGTTCAAGGACATAGAAAAGGAATTTGACCCATTTGAAACCATTCAGGTGGATTCCCTTATAGCCTAGTACATGACTTTTCTGAGTTTTTGTTATTTTAATTGTTTATTAAGTCATAGACATATCTAGTCATATTATGTGGTGGATTCCCTTATAGCCTAGTACATGACTTTTCTGAGTTTTTGTTATTTTAATTGTTTATTAAGTCATAGACATATCTAGTCATATTATGTGGTACATCCACTGATAAGCTATATGACATGGAGGATCTTTTAGGACATACCAAAAAAAAACTTAACATATTAAGTTGTTTTATGGTTGATGATATTGTAACAAAGTCTATTTACATATTAAGATTCTCCATGATAAAGTGAGGGTAAATCTCCATGGTTAAGAATCTTGTTCCATGTTTTTTAAAAGCATATATACTTAACTTATATATCAATTTTTATGTTTTTATTTTTTAATTTTAGCAAAGTAACATATATAATGAAGTGATTAGTTTGATGCTTATTATGAATCTATGTTTATTGTTGTTTACCAACCATTTATCTTATATAGCTATGGTGATTTATTTTTCATTTCCATCATACTAAATATTTTTATATTAATAAATATTATGGATTGAAAGTAAAATGTTATTGCCACAATATTTACTTATTAGTTAGGATATTGATGTATGCTAAAATTAACAAGGAATTAATAATAATCTTGCATGTAATAAAGAAAATAATAAATTTAACATATTTTTTTATTAATTTGAATTTATTTTGTTTTTTATATTTTATTTTTAAATGAGAGTAGCATTTTAATTTAGAGGAAATGATTTATTTTGGATAAAATTAAGAAACACAATTTTGAGCAAAATTATATTTTTTTGTTTTATATATATATATATATATATATATATAACCCTGAAAAATTTGTAAGACACTCAAATTTTATAAATTAAATAACTATACAATTTTTAAAAATATAAAAATATCTATTAAATCTTCAACAAAATTGAGGAGAAAAATCTGCGAGACACTCAAACTTTATAAATTAAATAACTTTATACATTTTGAAAATATATATCCAATCTCCACCAAAATTAACAATAAAATATTATTAGAAAAAGATAATTTTATTTATTAATTAAATTAAAATATTTAATATCAAATTAATTGTTTGAAAAACAAAAAAAAAACAAAAAAAAAACTTTAATTCATTAAATTCCTAAAATCTCCTCTACTTCCGAAAATTGAATTTCAAATATAAATAGTATTAAATTCATATATATATAAAACCATTGATGGGTGTTCTACATACATCGATGCGGAAAAGGAAGATTTTAAACAAAATTTGCAACTGCATATTCTAATAAATTAAATTTATTTTGAGATATGACATCAGACATTACTTTTACCAAAACACGCATCCATTTACTGTCAAAATATTATATGTAAAATTCACTACGTAGACAATAACCGACACTCCATAGCCTTCATAAAATAAACGATTTTCTTCTGCAGACTAATCCCTGATCCTTAAATATAGTACAAATTTAGTACAAGCGATTTTGCAGATTTTTCACCTCGGCTCTAATCTGCCCGATGAAGGATCGGCAGCTGCAGAGTGGATATCCTTTGGTGTACTAGACGTTGTTTGTACTGCCTGATGTTTTGTGAGGGACAGGTACGCCCACACTATGCACATCTATGAAAGGGGGGCTTGTGGGCGAAGGAAGCAACGACACAACACGAGACATTGAAGGCCGCAACGCTGCAGCTGCCTGAGTGCACAGAAGAGCAATTTTAATGACCCTAATCTCATCCTCCCAATACTACCTACCCTCCAATGTGGGATCCATAACTTCCAAAGCTCTCTCTGCGTTATACAGTCTCCATGTCTGGTAATTGACCAATATCAACCACTCATACAACTTTAGTTAGCAACGAATCATAATTATTATAACAGCATGTTAGAAAATATCTACTTCAAAGATCAGATCTATAAAGGCTGTACCCATTCGATGAGAAACTCCGTGTCTTGAGGTGAACTCTGATTCTTTCTTCCGCTGATAATCTCGAGTACAAGCACTCCAAAGCTGAATACATCTGCTTTCTCTGTTAGCTGTCCGCGGTACGCGTACTCAGGTGCCATGTAACCTCTGCAGAATACTATGTACAATGAAATCTCCATATCTGAACCCTCTCAATATTATATGAACCATATCGAAGAGAAAATACTTACAAAGTTCCTGCAACTTTAGTGCTGACGTGGGTTTTATCGTCTTCAAACAGTTTGGCTAACCCAAAGTCTGTTATTTTAGGTTTGTTTTTATGATCGAGTAAAATATCGCTTGCTTTAATATCTCTATGAATGATTCGAATTTCAGATTCTTTGTGAAGATATGCCAGCCCTCTTGCAGTTCCAACTATGATTTCATATCTCTGTCTCCAATCTAGTAAATGGCGTTTTTCTATATCTGCAAAACATACAGAAAAAAGATTAGCAAGGTACAATACCAACTCAAAACTCTAACAACTTAGGATTGGTGCAGCGACTAAAGAGGGAGAAGCAACCGAATATAATATTGTCGAGGCTACTGTTCTGAAGGTATTCGTAAACTAGTAGCCTCTCTGAGTTTTCCCCTGAGCAACCAAGCAATTTCACTAGATTCTTGTGCTGAACACGACTGATGAGATTTGCTTCATTCAAAAATTCCGCATCTCCTTGACTTGAACCTATTTTCAGCCGTTTAACTGCAACCTCTCTACCATCTGGTAGATCCCCCTGCCCGTCAAGAAGCATCATGCTAGGTCAAAAATATGTTTATGGTTTAACCATTAACAATGGTATCTACCTTAAATAAATTAAACTGAATGTAACACGAAACGCTCACTTTAAAGACGGATCCAAAACGGCCTTCGCCAAGCTTTCTTTCTGCGTGAAAATTAGACGTGGATCAAAGTCTCGTATTTGAAAATAAGTTCCTGATTCGCTATAGTCGCCGACAAGCTAATTGCTCCTTGGGCTTCTGCGAAAATAGTTACAAAAAGTTTTATTATCTTAGAAAAGGAAATAGGGAAGCGGTTCATAATATCCAAGCTAGTAGGTCATTGAATCATCTACAATTTCAAGACCTCTCATTTGAGAAACAGGTCCACAATTTTTCCCACGAGAGTAAAATTTCAGCTTGCAAAGGGTTATCGCTGCAATTAATCCAATCGTAGCGGCTGCTACTCCCAGAATTAACCGAAACACGGTCGATCTTTTTGCTTCTGCAAATTTGCACAAGAAATCATAGATAATTTGCAAAAAAATATCAGATAATTCGCACAAGGAACCTCAGAAATCAGGAAAATGAAACCTTTACAAAACCCGCACGATATTCCTGATAATTATAAACTATGTAAAAGAAGATACTTGATACTCGAGGGATTTCTGTCGGCAAGGGCGACGACGATGGTAATGGCGACGGCGAAATATTTGGAGAATTGCAAAATGGATAAAGCTCGTAACACATGTAGGAGTTCATAGAATTTCATCCAAGAACTCCACCAGTGCAATTCTTATTTATTACGGAAAACGCAAACTGTAGGCACGCCTCGCAGTCTTTGGTAAACAGATCTCTCCAACACTGCGGCAAGCTGTAGATAAGAACTGTGGAATTATAGGGCGCAACGTCTTTCTCCGCAGCAAAAAGTTTGGGACTCTTCACAGCTTTATAGCTAATATTTTGGAGCAGTGCCCTAACCGTAATAGCGAATTCTGGTTTACTGTTTGTCTCACCGTTGCACATAATATGCTTTTCTGCACTCTCGCTAAAATTGTTGGAAAAACTATGATTGTCGTAACGTAATATGCAAGCATGTAGTATAATGAAAGCAGAAGTTTTGTTGCATTCTCCAACAATACGAGTGTCGATACGAGTGCCGGATATAATCGCGGCTTTTGCAGTGGCTACGCACTCTTTTCAATCGGAGGAGCTTAAATCTCCCCTGCATTGGGAAAACCCATAAAGCGTACTGTGGCTGTTTTTCCCGTCATCATGACTAATGTATTGAATCCACTGGTAGAAACGTTCTCCACCAGTGAATCCAGAACCTGCTTTAGATTGCTCTGAAAAGCGCTACCGTTTCTATATTCGCTATTCTCACAAAATCGTATAACGGGAATATTGAAGGGAGCAGCAGCTGAGAGGGGCATAAGCATACACACACTTACGGTAAGGAAGACGCTGCTAATTAGTTCTTTCATCTTCATCGCCATTATCCAGGCGTTCGCTCAACGTTTTCCTGTATTCTAATTAGATGAGTAGAGGGGTCCGGCAATGGCGTTGGCAAGTTCAAATTAGACAAGCGGAGGTGGTTCAGCAATGGCTTTGGCAAGTTCAAGTTATTGCATTCATCTGCAAGTTCAAGTTATTCCAGGGCCCTTCAAGGTCGGCGCAAGTGGTTTTCGTCGAAGGGGCCGATTTGTGAAATGCCAGTCATCGCGTCATCGTCGCAAATGTCTACTGTAGAATTGAGAACTCCGTAGAAATTAAGAGAATAGGAGGTCGTGATCTGTACTGCTGACACCATTTCACACGACGCATTGAAACCATAAGCAGCCATGGAATTTGACCGGCAATGTCCTCACAGCCAAAAATTCCAGCCTTTCAACATTATGTGATAAAAATTCTAGACTTTTAACTGTAAAATATTATGTGATAAATATTCTATGGAAAAAAAAAATAAAAAATTGAAAGACTAACAAAAACCGTAAAATTTGATACGTCAAAAATATCTAATATTTTATAATAAAATAATGAAAATTAGGTTTTTACGTCAGTTTGTTTGATTAAGAGTTTGTCTTTTTAGAAATAAGTAAATAGGTTAACTATAATCATCCAAGACTGAGAAGTATTTGTAAGAGTTAAATTCTATCTTTAAGCACCAGGAGCGAGTTATTTTAGATCTAGTGATTTTCTTTGAATACTAGTGAGGAGTCAGAAGTTATCAGTTAGAGATAGCTGTTCTCGCTGCGGTTTTTTGTTGAATTATAATGATGAGTCAACAGATAACAGTTAGAGATGACTATCTTCACTGCTGATTTTATTGAGTTAGGATAAATTTTCCCACTTGTAAAAAAAATTCAAATTTTAAAAACTGTCAAAAAAATAAAATTTTAAAAAATTCCAGCTTAACATTTCTTAAAATAGATATTCAAATTGAAAAAAACAAATATTCAAATTGGAAAAATCAGATTTGAAATTTCTACTTCACAAAGCATCTATTTAATTTGTAAGATAAACCGCAGAAGAGCTTTGAAATTCCTACCTTAACCAGGAGACATTTTTTTTTTGTAAGCGAGTGCTGGATCTTTACATTTTTCTTAATTTTATTACATCAATCACCTGCCTCTGCAAGACTCGAACCTGGGTGGGGGGAGAAGTGACAGCCTCCGCCCCTACCATTACACCAAGCACGTCATGTGATTAACCAGGAGACTTTAATTTGTGAGATAGGTATCTATTTAATTTATGAGATAGACCCACTAATGAGATTTGAAATTCCTACCCTACACACGGGACTTTAATGTGTGAGATAGATTCGCAGAAGAGATTTGCAATTACGATTTAATTTGTGAGATAGACTCGCAGCAGAGATTTGAAATTCCTACCTTAACCACGAGGCTTTAATCTGTGAGATGGGTATCTATTTAACTTGTGAGAGACACCCGCCGAAGAGATTTGAAATTCCAACCACGGGACTTGACTTTAATATGCGAGATGGGTATCTATTTAATTTGTGAGAGACACCCGCCGAAGAGATTTGAAATTCCAACCACGAGACTTGAGACTTTAATTTGTGAGATGGGTGTCTAATTAACAGTCGCCTCAAATATTATGCCTTCTACTTGTGCATGACTAGAGTTTCATTTGTTTGTTTTCTTCCACATTAAAAAAGTTAGTTTGACTTTTATGTAAGTTTGAAATTTTATGAATGAATGAATTAATATATTTTTATATTAGTAATTTCATTATATGGTATAAAGGAAACGTAGTATGGCTGTAAATCATAGCATAAAAGAAATATCTTTTTGTTTAATTTTGTTTTTTATTGATGTTTTTTTATTATAGGTTAAGTTTTAGGAAGATTTCAACGAAGTCCATATTTGGAAGGGTGCAAGGTATAATAATAGAGAAATTGAGGCTTTTAAAGATTTTATTATATTTGTGGGAAATTTGGATTTGGTTGGTCATACTCATACATATATCACCCTCAAAATTAAGGGGAAGACAAATATTATAGAATTTTTTCCTTAACTCATCACACTCAGTTGTTGCGGGTTTGCTCAAACCATTAACTCAATTGCAACTGGCTTCTGGAAGGTGGATATAACATTAAAATCCACAACAAATGGAATGTGCCATCAACATTTTTTACTTCATCTCAACTCATCACAAACAACAAATGTGAGATAAAGAGAAAGTAGGGCAGATCGTATCACCTCCCAAAGCCTAAAGAAGTCAAAATGCCAGGAGTTCAAGGCAACCAAGAAGAAACAAAGAACCAAAGAAGCTAATTAAGCGATGAAAGAAATTAAAGAACTCCTAAAACAAGCAAGAATTGATTCACCTATATGGTGATCTCCTGCACTTGTCCACTCCTCCATACAAAGTGAACAATGCAAAGCATCAACATGACTGCTAAGAAATAAAGTGCACTCCTCCATACAAAGTGAACAATGCAAAGCATCAACATGACTGCTAAGAAATAAATGATTTCTATCAGTTCTTCTCTCATCTCCACTCATATGAGAACATGTGCCATTGTTATTGATTTTTTGATAAGGTTCCATTATCGACTGTTGAACATCTCAACTAATTACCGACATACACTGATCAAATTTCAACCTAAAATCATACACTGAAATGAAAATTATTAGCAATAGTAAATTAGTCTGAATGATGAAAATGTTGAAAGGATTCAAATTCTCTATATGACTCAATGACAAATCCTAAAAAAATCAACTCTTTCAAAAGAAATCCTTCTCTATATATTTTTATAGAATCAACCATTCTATAAATAGAACATATATATAAGTAATTTCTTATATTTTAAGTTTTTTCTAAAATGTGATCATTGAAGAAATTAACAAATTTTGTAGTTCCTCTATGAACCTGTAGCAAATTCATTGGTTAGCACATCTTAAGAAGAAACTTAGCCAAACCAAGCATGATGTCCTTCCCAATCATGAAATGAAATGAAAAGCCACATATTGTGTTTGGGGTTCATGCAGTATCTAGCTCCCAACAAACATCAAGAATGTTTTGCAAATCCTATTTTGCAAGCTTTCTTGCAGAAATATGATGTGAAAACCTAAGAACTCTGTCTTCGGTAAGAGGCATCCAGAAACAAGCTCTAAAATACGGAACAAGAATGGACTCCTTCAAATCCTACAAGTCGATTATGGGCAAGCATGATGTCCTTCCTAGTCATGAAATGAAATGAAAAGCCACATATTTCATCTCAATTAAAGTGCATAGAGTTTTTAAAGAGAATCTCTCGAAAATCTTTGAAGAGGACTACAAATTTATTGAAGACCTGTGTTAATCACTCTGGTATTCCAACTACCATTGTGCACTCTTCCATGTTTGGGAAAACAACAAAGTATAAAGGGTCAATATATAAGAACGCAAAACAATTTTCATCTCCTTAGTCAACACTGCACACTCACACCATCTGCAATGCTTGATTCAACCATGCCTGTCTAGACTAACTTGTTGAAACATTACCAATTGCTATCTCTTCTTTATAGTATTGAGTTTACAACTTGTCAAGCATGAGAACTAAATTTCAACATCTTTTAAAGAACCTATTCTAATAACTTTTTGTTCTTCAACTTTTGTGTACCAACATAGGCTTCAACCCAATCAGTGACTATGAATATTTCATACATTTCATTCTACTAAAACTTACTGGAATCTGACAACCATAGTCATAAAGGAGTTCTTAACTTGTTAAGGAACTAACTTTAATAACAAATTAGAACTGGGGAGAATTCATATTGGAAACTGCCGACTTGGTTACACCTCGGCCTCCTCCAGAGCAGAGATGGGATTTCATCGCTGAAATTTCTTCAGTGACCCTGGATTTATTGGCCTATCATTCATGCCAACTATTATCTCAGCTGCAGATGCCTCAGAATGCAGAGAATGTAGTTATACCCACTGCATTGACCCATGAAAATTACACTATAAACTCGCAAATGCAAGTGAGTTCCAATGACAATGTTCACAACTACTGCAATAGAAACGAAGTTTTGGGGTCCCCAACATCAGATTTCTCCTCCTCGTTTGATGCTCTGCTACACAATTTTTAAGGTTATTTGTTTTGGGAATTCTTAGACCTACAAAACTTATCTTAAAGTTTAACTTATTAATTTTAGGAATTTCGAGACCTAGAAAACTTATCTTGAGGCTTCTTACTTTTTTGTTGGTAGGGTAGAATTGAAACTCATAAGACTTGTGGTTTTAGGGAATTTCGGATAGAGTTCATGCAAGAACTGAGAATTGAAAAGGGTTATCTGTGATCAACTCCCAACCCGCTAGATTACACCCCAACAGAATTTAAGCTTTAGAGTTCAGTTCTGTACTAAAGTGTTCATGAACTATTCTATGTATATAGAAATATATATTACCAAAATAACCCAATCTTTTGTTAAGAATCCTTATCCACATAAAGCTATTCTTGAGTTTATTTTTAAATCCCACTTGAGTAGGTTGATAACAATGGTACTTTAGAAACCAAAACGCACAGATAAATGGGATAAGATAGGTTTATAAGAGGCATAAATTGTAATTGCTTACGTATTGTTAATTACAAATCACCATAATTGGGAAGGATGTTTCAGTGCTATATTGTCTTATATGAGGATAACATAGGTTGGCTAATGGCTACTCTCCATAAATATAACTCTGTAAATGTAGCAAATTCTTATGAATTTTTTTTGTTTGAATTGCTCATGGTTTTCTATTGTTTTTACAGAGTTTTCAACTCACTTACAACCGATTGCTAATATTAACACATTCTTCAAATAGAATGAATTGTTTGAGTAGTGACTACTTTTGCATGTAGTGAAGGTGGAGCTCTAAATTAGAATTAACCCCCGAAAGGTTGATAGATAAAATCAAAAAAAGGTGCAAAGAAATTCTGAAATTGCAAAATTTGTATGTTTATCATGTTTTTAATTTACATAGAACATCTTTACCTGATTGTAGATTCTAAATATTTTGAAATGCAACATTATGATTAAAGTCAACTAACATATTCCAAAATATGGAATCAAATTAAACTAACCCTGATCCATAAGTAACAGTATGGTTGGAAAAACACCTCCTCAACTGTATGATGTACCAATATATTTTTTGCAAGTTGGACAACACTTATTGGATTTCACAGCTGAAATTTCTTCTTTGACCATGGGGTTATCGGCCTATCATTCATGCCAACTACCATCTCAACTACAGATGCCTTGGAATGTAGAGAATGCGGTTATAACAACTGCATTGACCCATGAAATGAAAAGAAAAATTGCATATCATTTTATTCTCTTCATTTTTAACACATAAAATATTTTACATTTCTTCACAATGATAATTCAGATATCAATATATAAATGGTAATCCAAGAAATAATCTGAATTGAAAAATAAAATATAAAAAATTATTTATGTAGAAAATAATTTAACTGATAAAATTTATATAATAATATCAAATTTTTACGAGAAAGCACATAATTCAATGTTTATTTATAATGTACAAAACTATCTCAAATCAATATATATAAAACTAAAATAAACCAAAAAACCAATTACCATAAACATAAATTATGGAAACCTCAAATATAATTAAGATACACACAAAACACAAAGGAAACTTCCAAAAGATCAATTACCATAAACATCAATTCTGGAAACTTCAAATATAATTAAGATACACACAAAACACAAGGAAACTTCTGAAAATCTCCAGTGGTTATAGACGTAAGTAGAATGTAACACCACCAAACATGTTCTAAAATAATAATAATATTATAATCTTGCATATTCTTTGGTTTGATGTGGTCACAAAAGTAATTACAAAAGGCTTCAACGTTATTGGACCAAATCAGGTCAGGACAAAAACAACAATATAAAGGCTTCAACGTTATTGGACCAAATCAGGTCAGGACAAAAACAACAATATTGTTTACATATGCCAGATCGTCATTGTATTCAAAACCTTCATTGTTAAGATGTATTTCTAATACTATCCACCCTCAATGCTCTGTTTCAACAACAAATTAATCACCATTATACGGAACATAAGTGTCAATCAAAATTGTAACCATTCAACTTTTGTTGTTATTTGTTGTTATTTGTGTTTATTGTATTCAAAACCTTCATTGTTAAGATGTATTTCTAATACTATCTACCCTCAATGCTCTGTTTCAATTAATTGATCACCATTATACGGAACATAAGTGTCAATCAAAATTGTAATCAAAATTGTAACCATTCAGCTTTTGTTGTTATTTGTGTTTTTAATCCATAGTCCAACAGTGGCTAGAGTCCTTAATAAACCATCACATATTGCCAAGGAGAGATTGTGATCGTCAAATCCACCATTCAGCTTTTGTTGTTATTTGTGTTTTTAATCCATAGTCCAACCGTGGCTAGAGTCCTTAATAAACCATCACATATTGCCAAGGAGAGATTGTGATCGTCAAATCCACCTTGAAAAATGAAGGAAACCACTATGAAAAAAATTTCATCGCTCGAATTGCTCTATCAGATCTTAATTAAATACAATCATTGAACTTAAGAAATGTTAATTAAATTACTTACAGCGCAAAACACCAAAACGTTAACTAAATTTAGAAAGTGGATTATTAATTACATTCTTGAAAGCTCCACCGAAAAAAATATTTAAGAGTTAAAATTTTAAAAAAGAAAACCAAAATAATTAACCCTTAAATTAAAAATAAAAATTAAAAGTTATATTTAAAAGAATTGTTAATTGCTTTTGAGGTAAAAGATTGGGAATGCATTTATACCCATTGCTTTGACCGATGAAAATTACACTATAAACTCGCAAATGCAAGTGAGTCCCAGCTACAGTGTTGGCAGCTGCTATAGTAGAAATGAAGTATTGGGGTCTGCAACAATAGATTTATCCTCCTCGTTTGATGATATGCTACTCAATTTTGAAGGTTCTTTTTTTTGGGAATTCCCAGATCTAGAAAACTTATCTTGAAGTTTCACTTACTTGTTTTAGGAATTTCCAAACCTAGAAAACTTATCTTGAGGCCTCCTTTACTTTTCTTTTGACAGGGTAGAATTGAAACTCACAAGACTTGTGGTTTCAGGGAATCTAGATAGAGTTCATGCAAGAACCGAGAATTGAAAAGGATTAACTATGATAAACTCCCAACCCCCTGGATTACACCCCAACAAACTTTAAGCTTTAGAGTTCAGTTTTGTACTAAAGTGTGCATGAACTATGCAATTTATATAGAAATATATATTACCAAAATAACCCAATCTTTTGTTAAGAATCCTTATCCACATAAAGTTGTTTTTGGGTTTATTTTTAAATCCCACTTGAGTAGGTCGGTAACCTTGGTGCTTTAGAAACCAAAATGCACAGATAAATGGGATCAAGATCAGGCACAAACTGTAATTGCTTACATATTGTTAAGTATAGATCACCAGAATTGGGAATGATGTTTCAGTGCTATATTGTCTTATATGACGATAACATAGGTTGGCTAATGGCTACTGTCCATAAATGTAACTCTATAAATGTAGCAAATTCTTTTGAATTTTTTGTTTGAATTGCTCATGGTTTTCAATTGCTTTTACAGAGTTTTCAACTCGCTTGCAACCAATTGCTAATATTAACACATACTTCAAATAAAATGAATTGTTTGAGTAGCGACTAATTTTGCATGTAGTGAAGGTGGAGCTCTAAATCAACATTAAGAAAATCAACAAAGGTGCAAAGAAATCCCGAAATTGCAAAATTTGTATGTTTATCTCTTCTTGAACTAAATAATTTCTCTACAAAATAGGTTTTTGGAGTTTTCCCCTAAGTGGGTTTCCTAGGGTAAATCTTGCATTCTCTTTTTGCATTGCGATCTCTATTTTCCTTATCGTTTTATGGTTGAATTTTTGAAGTGTAATTGTTCGATGATAAACTGAAATTGTTAAAAAGGAGATAAATATCATTATAAGTAATTATCAGTATTTCATAAATGTGTGCTTTATCTATTGCACTTGAAAAATCAACACTCGGCGGCATTGGTCAAAACCTTATTCTTTAATAAATTTTCCTTCTTTTCTGATATTTAGGTTTATGGTTAGGGTTTATATAAAATATTGGCTAAAAAATAATTTTGTTCAATGGATATTAGTAATTTTGTTCGATGCATCATTGTTCTTTAAATAGGAATTGCACTAAATAATTGTCTAAAACCAAAATCTAGCATTCTTTGCATGTTAAACCCTATTTTTAGGGTTGGAATCATCATATTTTTTTGTTTTATGCATGTTTCAGCAATAAAAACTACATTGAAAACCCTAGATCCTTCATATCTAATTGAAGGTTTTGATCCTTTGTTGATCTATCATTATAAAACCTTTTATTTTGGTTGTTATATGACATCACATGCCCTATTATTGAAAATCTGAAAACCCTAACTTATAACAGCCCTATAATTCATTCAAGCGGTCTAAGGATAGAGTGGTTGAACTTTGGTAATGATTACGTCATCCCTCTAAGCTCTTCTGGTATTGTATCTCGATCATTAGACCTCACCTATCACCTTAATCCATTCTTGAGCCTCCCTTGTGATTGAATACCACTAAATAACTAGAGAAATGCTGCTGAGTGACAACATCAACCTATCTCTTGTTTCTCTGAGGTCTGGACACGCCTAATGAGACTCTGGATTAGGCTTGCAATATTTTGTGGTAACAGGCCCACTTCCTCAAATTCACTGAGTTGGGGAGTGTTCCTTCTTTTGAACCCCCTCTACCCAAGACTTGGTTTTTTTCTTAATCAAAACATGTTGAAATCTTATTTCCTCCTACATGTTTTCAGGGTCAGAAATTTCCAATTGTAGTAGGGATATGCCCCAACTGGGTTTGGAGATAAATGTTTTCTTGCATTTTCATTTTTGTTGCCAGTTTTTTTAGGATATGGTTTTCAAATTCAACTTCAACCACTCTGTTTATAGGACCAGTTCTCTCAAACTTCAAACTATTTTTTTAGATTCAGTTTTTTCCAATCTTACCAGGTTGGCCTTACTGTGTTATGCCCAAATGGTGAAATCATCAGAGGAGGAAAATTCTCCAACCGAATGTGTAATTGTGGGGTTGTAGGTGGTTTGATGTCTCTTTTCCACCATACTTTTAATGTCATTCTCCTTTGCTGGTGAGAACATTTGTAGTAAGTTGTTAGGAAACAAAATGATACTGGAGATCAAACTAGTCATAGTGGAAGAGCTCAGGGAAAGAAAGGACAGGGAGGAAGAAACAAGGGAAAAGGGGAAAAAGAGATGAAGGAGAAAATAGATGGGAGCTCAAGTTTGCGGGGAAGGTCATGGGACCAGGCACACAGAAGAAGAAACTACAACTCAGCCATTTACCTGTTGTGGAACCATAAGAATTTTTGTTACATGCTGCTACATGCTGAGATATGGAAAGAAAATAATCATGTATACAAAATTTAATTAGTGGAGGTATCACCTTTACACTGTACAAGTTACAGATCCCTCTCTCTCAATCTCCACAATTCACATATCATGTATTGCTTGTTGCATAATCTTGACCCTTGACCTTTGAAATCACATGGTTCTCCACTTTTCATATGACACATGTTTCTTAACCGAAAAAATTGTCCATAGATATTGACACATCCTCCTCTTAGGATGACATGTTTCCGTATATCTTGACACATGCTCCTCTTAAGTCAACATTTGTCTGAAGATCTTGATACATGCCCCTCTTAACTGGACACTTGTCCATAGATCTTGACACATGGACAACCTAATTACAATTGGGATTTTTATAATGATCCTCATGTTACTAACCTTAACATGACCTTAATGCATTATGATCCACATAAACAATGTTGATATTTTCCAACATTTTTCATGACCTCCTAGTGTGTCCAAACTTGACGATTTCATTTCTATTTTTGTTATTTTCAGCTCAGAATGAGAAACCTAAAATAACCCAGAAAGGGTTTGATGATAATTTGAGTCTTCCTAAGATTTCTTATTAATGATTTTTGCTAATATTTCTATAATTTCATATCTAAAATGCATGAGAAAATTTAAATGAGCAAGAAAAGTAATTTTGTGAAGAATGGAAACCGCTTGGATTCTCAGATACTATTGGTGATTTTGGCAGATTCTGTTTTGCAGGAAAAATGCTACTCCCTTGGATAAAAAAATAGTTTAATATACCCATTACTCAGAAGCAATTTTTCTCTTCCATTAAAGTCATTTATTAAAGACTTAAGAAGAGAATGTCAGAGTTTTAATAGTCAGTAAGTCACACAAAACTTATACAATCAATACCAAAAAGCAATTATAGTTAATAGCCATTGCAAGGGAAATTGTCTCACCTTGCAGCTTTAAGTTGGACTTTCACAAAGTTGGGATCTATGTCCATAGCCTGCATGCAGTCTGAAAGTGCATATCTGAATCTACCAACAACCATCTGAGTGGCTGCACGATTGCTATAGCATAACACTGATGCCCTGATATGGCTTTTTGACTTTTGACTTGGCAAGATGCATCTCATCCCTTGAGTATAATATTCTTCAGCTTTAGAAAAATCTCCTTCTACATATGCTTGATTCCCCCTATTCGAATGATCAGAGTATACATAATTTTTCCAAATATACTAGAAACCAAAAAGAATATTCTTTAATCCATGTCATCATGAAAACACATTTAGAGCCTTGAATGCCATTCAATTATGGTAAGGCATAGTATGTTGAGGAAATTCCTTTTAAATGTACCAAATATGTGAATTCGATAAAAATAGCAGACTAGTGTAATCTCATTTCACTGTAGTGAAGGAAAGAAGAACATTTGTACATAAAGGCTAGAAAAACTAAAAGACAAAAAGCAATAACCCACTTTGATATGTACGCAATAGAAAAGTCGTATACCTAAGCCATCAACTTTCACAAGCCTACTTTGACTCTGCACTTTCTACTGCCATAGGAAGAGCAGGTAGCTCACTTTGTGCACTCTGCTCAGGCAATACCAAGATTGACTGCGGAACTGAGGATGAATCTAAGAATATGTCATAAGCACCAATATGTATTCTGTCTTTCTCAATTATCTGTTCATTTGATAGACTTCCTTTTGAACCTAACGCATACCCTTGCAATGCATTAGTTTGAAAAACAAATGGTTTTGAAGCAAAAAGGGATGATTTGAATGTCCCATCAAAAGCTCTTTATTTTGCATTCCCTTCCACTCTTGGATGATAATAATTTTTTGCAGTGCCTGATACTAAAGAACTTTTCCTGGAAGATGACCTAGAGGCAAGGCGACTTCTATGATTTCTTCCACTCACTCTAGAAGCGCTACTACTATTAATGCTATTATCACATTTATCAGTCTTCACCTTTTCGGGTGGAAAATTTAACAAATCATTTTCAGAAGTTGGATTAGTCATGTGCTTGATAAAGGATGAGTTTTTCCATATATTTCTTGTAGCAGGAATACCACATTCTCCTTCATCTTTACCAATCCATCTGTGCTGTTGTTCTCCTCCAATGGGAAACTCTGTGTTGTAGAAATTGTCAGCGTTTATTAGTTGATCAACATTTGTTTGCAAGTTTTTATCTGTGGTCCATGGCTCTTTGGTCTCGATGTATTTGTCATATGGATGCAAGTTGTATTGTTTTAGATACCCAAGCTAAAAAACTATCCCGGAGAACAGAAAAAATTTCTAAGTCTGGCATAATGGAATACAATGGTGGAGGCATTGAATGAGACATTTCCGGGACACGAAACCCTTTATGGCAATGACAAGCAGGAAACTTGCTAGACAGGAAGGCAAATGGGACCGAACATCAAGAGGAGGGTTTCTGCACTTCCTGGGATTTTCATCGATAAGACAGAGAGGAAGATGATATTGTGCAATGCAAGCCATGGCCAAAACCACTTGACAGTAGAAATTCCTTCAATCTATGCTGAAAATGCCTACTACCTGCCTTTGCCTATCATAGGCCAAGCCACAATTTTATCAAAACCACCAAACCCAATAATCCAACAGAAATTGAACACCACAAACCCTGGAATAACCAGCTACAAATATCTGTCAGAAATTTGTAATATGATTGTCAGTAACTAGGCCAGAGCTCCAAGGCTCTTCCCACAAAATATAAACTCATTACAACGTAAGAAAATATGGAAATGGGTGTTCTCTTCTGTTTTGTATGCGAAAAGGGAAAATGGGGAACCGAGATGAGATGAGGGCACAAAAATGCCAGCTTAACGAATGGAGTACCATGGTGGAGGTGTCGAATGAGACATTTCCGAGATAGGAAACCCTCTTTGGCAAGGACAAGCAAGAAACCCTCTCTCACAGGGACAAGCAAGAAACTTGCTAAACATGGACGAAATAGCGAGTGAAGGGTTTCTGTGCTTCCTGGGATTTTCATGGATAAGACAGAGAGGACAACGATATTCTGCAAGGTAAGCCATGGCTACCTTCTCTCAATCGAGGGTTTGGTGCTCCAAGAAGAAGATAAAGTTTCAACTGTTATTTTTTTAGTTATAACAATATTTTTGATTAACGGTGACAAATAGTTTAATCGTCTAACATAAGATCGGATGGATTAGAGTAAGACAGGCAAGACAAGAGGGGAGTTGATTTTAGAGGGGAACCCCTTACGACGTAACTACATGTATTTTTTCTCGTTACTATATTGTGTGACATGTCAATATGTTTAATGTAATATAAATAGTTTACAATTGTATTAGTATTTTTAATATATTTTATAGGTTATAGTTTATTCATTTTGTATTTTATTTATTTATTTTTTATGTTAAGAAGTGCTCTCCAGCTCAGTTGCATAAGGCTGGTTGTAATATGCAAATATTTTGTTAAGGTAAAATAGTCAATCTATTATTAATAGTTTTTAGAATCCATATATATATATAAGCATTGTGGATCTATTTTAACTCTTGATCTACTAAGCATTTAAATGGATTAAATCTCTTGAAGTGCAAAGCATACAATTATTTATAACTTAAACCCAAGGTTGACAAACAAATTGTTTATCAAACTATTGGAGTGAAAATGCTTTTACTATCTTTTTATCATTTAAAATGTAATATTTTATTCTAAAACATATAGGATAGTTATGTTCTCTTTCAATTAATTAATGAAAGTATTGATAAAATTATTGATTTAATCAAAATTAATTAAAATTTATTTTATATAAAATATATTTAATTATGTAGAATAATAATAATGTTAAAAATATTTAATTACTTTATTACAATGATAGTGTTGTCAATTTTGAAATAGGTGGATAGTAGTGATTTAACCTCCATGGAATATCCTAGAATATTTTTAGTAGTATATAGATATCAAAGGTTCAGATTTATCTCCAAAGTAGTTGTGTTCTTTCTTCCCTTTTAAATAAATTAATTAATTAAAGAAATTGTTATATAAACATGTGGCATATGAATATGACTAATGTTTTTTTTGGGCATGTGGTCTTAGTAACAAATAGTCTTGACTCAAATTATTGTCACGAAACTTATTTGTAGATTAAAAATCTCCGTGGTAAAGTGAAGTAAATCTCGCAGTATGTGGTATTAGTAACAACGCTTATTTATAGATTAAAAATCTCCATGGTAAAGTGAAGTAAATCTTCGGGTTGTCATTTTTTCTTTAATATATATGTTTAACTCATATATTAATTCATTTATAATTAATAATAATAATATAAAATAAAGTTATAATGTAATTATAATTTTTTTTTTATTTTATTTTGGCAATGTAAGATGTCTCATGAAGTAAGCGTTTTGATACTTATCAATGCTTTTCAACCGTTTAATTTATATGGTTGTGCTAGTTTATATTTACATTTTATTATATGTTTTGAACTTGTAGCTATATAAGGTGACATATTAAGATGGTTAATATATTATATATAGCTTACAATTATATTCGATAGTTTTTTCTTGGGTCATGGATACTTATTGTGTACACACTCTCTAGCTCAGTAAGAAAGAGATATAAAGTAAGCATAAAAAGTTTGTCTGTGTGGTTCATCATGAGAACCAGATTAAAAAATTAAAAAGATTTAAATACTTACTTTAAGAAGTTAAAAACTAAAAATAGTGCAATAAACAAAAAAGAAAAAAGAAGAAAGTCCATCAACGAGGGACCATGAAGGATCAAGGCTCCATGAAAAGCCCATTAAGGAACGAAGGGCCATCCAGGTTTCAATTTCACTAATGGAATGCATAAGAGAACTTCTCTTTTCTGAAAGCCGCCCTAACACACCATGATACTATAAGAGAACCCACTATCTCCATGATGGTTATTATGTGGCATCAAACAAAGACGAAGAGCGCGCTGTCCTCTCTCTTCCCTATAGTAAAATCGAGCAACTTATCTCCCGACCCTCACCCACGTGGAAAATCGAAAATGAGAAGTTATGGATTAAGGTTATCCCGCAGATTGGATAATGAATTCCCTTTACTATTGATGTATGGCTGGTGAAGAATATGAAAGGATTTAGGTTCGGAATAAATGACGAAGAAATAAGAAACTTGGGATATTTCTATATTGATTGATGTAAGGATCTTACTCGCTTTAGTGGGAGCAGCGATCCCATAGCCCAGAATGGATGGTTAGAATGAGACAATAGGGGTTTGGCCCAGCCATGTTGTTATTCCTTGTGAGCTGGTGTGGGTAAGGATGGTGTTCCTTACGTTTGTGACAGATATGGCCGATCCACCCTGTTGATGTGCAAGCGGGGCAGCATTTCTCCCACCGAACAAGAAAGAAAGACGGATGTATGCTAAAATTTCATTGTCGAAGTGCCTTCCCCTGTGGGTAATTACTAAAGCTAGAGGGGCATTTCATCTCTATTTCGGGGAATTTCTTGTGGGCTCCTCCTGCTATTCCTTTTCCTCTAAGATTTTGGTTGGTCACAAATTTAATCCAATAGTAAAAAATACAATAGACACAAAAACACCCCCAAAAAAAGAAATGAAAAGCCCCAAACGGCTCTACCGGTAGCTAAAAACTTTCTTAAAATAAGAAAATTAAAAAAATGATATGGAGATAAATTAAAAAATATATATATATATATAAACTTCAAAGAGGATTTACAGCTAAAAATAAAAAAGTGAAAAATTACTAAATCTACTAAGGTAAAAAAAAGAAGGGTCTACATATCCAAAAATAGCGTTTAATAGATTTGTGCAATTTCTCGATGATTTAAAAAAAAAAAAAAAAAAAAATCGAAAAGGTCGATTTGTCTAAAAATAATTTATTATGAGTCGTTTTTGGGCTCCACATTGTAACAATCTATGACATTTCCTTTGGTATTTTTCCAATCCATGACTTTTCATATCGTATTTTTCCATGTTATTTGTTATGATGAAGTCTATCCATGTTAGTTGTTATGATGAAATTTATTTAAAGATTCGAGAAAATCCGTTACATAATTCAAGAATACACTCTTGATTTGATCTTTTACATATTTGATAAATCAATATTTAAGATAAATTAAATTAATTAATTTAATTAAAAATAATTATAATTTATTTTATATATTAATAATAATATTGTTGTTGTTGGCAATGTATATGAAATCCATGTGTTGGAATTGACGAGGAGAACAATGGAGGCGTATCATGGTTTTAGGGTTTCAGAAGACTGCGCCGCCGCGGCCCCTGAAGGTTTGCTCTGCTCTCGAGCGGCCAGAAGCCTGTCCGCTGGATACTCAAAGCTTGAGGCTTCCCTCTCACCCTGGGTCGGATTCTCTGATGGGAAGGATTTAAATGATTCAAACTACAGCAAAAAGAGTCCGACGTGTTACCCTTTCTTCTGGGCGCAGGTCGATCACCTCAGGGCGGCACTAGCCTTTCATCCAGAGGTTTTCACTCTAAATCAACCGATCCTCACCCAGTCTTGTCTTGATGCGCTCCCCTCCGCGACCGCAATGCACAGGCCTGGCAGATCCGTCTGCGGAAAACAGAGGCGTATGGTTTCCATGCCCCATTTTGGTAAGACGTGGATCCGATCTGCCGAGATAAGGTTGATTTTAAATGGCAGGGTCGAAGATCAAGTATGGTTTGGGACCATGGACCTGGATCCTCGATGTTTTGAGTTCTCTCTGCTCTCGGCTACGCAGATCTGGGCTTTTATCACCCTGACGCAGCGTTTTAACAGAGGACTCACAGATCCCTTTGCAGCAGATCCGAGTCGGAGCAAAAAATACCTCAGGTAGAAGATTTCCTCTCTCCTGCGGCCTCCTTTGCGTCAAGAGATGGAAGACTCAAAAGATTCTAGCACCGCGCTGCTCTAGGAATCTTTTGAAAAAAATTCCTGTGCCCCCTTTCAGATTCAAATAGCACAGATCTCTGGCAAGACCATTCTGCAATGGGTAAACCCTACAGATCTGGTGCAGAACCTCAAAGAAAATCTGGAGCACAAACTTGGGATCCCCTCAGCCCTACAGAGACTTATTTTCCAAGGTAAACAGCTCGAAGATCCTCTTCCTCTCTCTTTTTACAACATAAAAGGAAACAGTTCTTTAGTGTTTTCCTTTCGCTTGAGAGGTGGGGCTGCAGGGCAATCCTCTTCTGCTCCTCCATACTCCTACAAAGCCGCAATCTGATCCGAGATACCCGCAACCCCAGAACCTCCCAAACCCAAGCCTTTTTTGGTTGATAAATTGGAGGAGGTTCCCTCTGTTGAGATCTCCTACTCTGATCTTGCAGACGACACCCAAAAATTTGCTGAAAGGGCCATCATCTGCAGATTCAATGGGCTCTGGCCACGCTCAAAGGATCTTTATGACTCGATCAAGAACAACTGGACTGACCGTTGCAAGGTTTATTTCTGTGCAAAGGGATATTTTATAGTGCTGTTCGATAACCTCGAGCACTACGAAAACGCCTTAGAAGAAGGCCCTTGGTTCATGGGTTCAGCAGGCCTCTTCTTAACTCCATGGTTTCCAGACTTTGACCCAGCTTCTGCAGTCATCACTAAAGCCCCTGTATGGATCAGACTTCCAAATCTCCCAATACACCTCTGGCGCACAGAAGTATACAGGCAAATAGGCAATACCTTGGGCTGCTTTTTAATGGGAGATTACAAGAGGGAACAGCAAGGTCTCTATACATATGCTAGAGTATGTGTGGAGCTAGATTTAAGCAAGGGATTGCCAGAGCAAATCAATCTCAAGATCAATGACTCTGTCTGGACCCAGTTTCTAGATTACGAAAACACTGCCTTCTGATGCCGCCACTGTCACCTAACAGGGCACCTGCATAACTCCTGCCCATCGCTGACAGCAAGAATGAAAAAGGGCATCTTCGCAAAATCCAAGCCCAAGCGTTGGGCTCCCTGTCCACCGCCGCCAGCTGGGAGCTCTAGCTCCCCAAGTATGGAGAATGAGGAAAGCGATTCAGAACCGGACCAGGCGCCTCAGCCGATGGTTCCGCCCACGGACACTATGGGGCACACCCATGTCACAGCAATCTCCCAGAAACGCGCCCATGAGACTTCCTCCTCTGAATCAGAGAAGGAGTTCCCGAAGATAGAGAATGCCAGTCTTCAAGTTGTTCTAGCTAATTCTCCCTGTGATGGCTGGACAAAAGTTAACAAAAAGAAAGGGAAAAAACATTGTGTTGTAGTTACTGACCCTCTGGGGTAAAAGCCTGTTAGTCAGTCTTTGCTCTCATTTTTTTGATGTAGCTCTGAGTTTGTATCTTTCCTCCGGGACCGAGGTTGATGAATCCATCATTTCCGGTCTGTCGGTCTCTTGCCTCTCCTGTTTGTACTATATTTTACTTAATAGATTTAGTCTTTATCAAGAAAAAAATAAAATAAAATTTGTTGTTGTTATATAGTATGACATATTAGCATGTTTATTAGTTTATAGTTATAGGTAGTGTATTCCTTTTATCATCTAAAAATATCATTTTAAATATATAATATATCTATGTTCTCTTTCAATTGGGGAAGACATTTGTTTATTTAAAAATAATTATAATTTACTTTATATAATACATATTTAAATATGTAAAATAACAATATATTCAAACTATTTGCTTTCGTGATGGGTGGACATATAATTAGTTGTGGAGGGATGTGAAATAATAAGGGAATAAGGCTTTGGATGAAGTATTTAGGTTATGAGAGAGGCACAAACTATAAAAATAATGAGAAGTTAAGAAAAAGGAATATAAAATCGCCATGGGAGAAGGTTCGCTCTCTGCCCTTGATTCACTTAGGTCAAGTCTCTTGGAACTTTGATGAGTGTTGGTTTTAGGGTAAGATTCACAAACTCTCTAATTTTGTTTAGGATGTATGGTCTATAATTGTGTTTCTGATATTTTGTTTCTTTTTCATCATTGCCTTCTTTTTAGTGCTTGAGTCTAGTCTTTGTGACACTACAATCTGTTTATGGATTAGTAAAACTTTGGGGCCTTTCCTCAATTCTAGGTTTGGATTTTTCGTCCATGAATTACAATCTCTCTGAAGGAAACCAAGGAGGTTAATTTTTAGATTCCCTATCATTGTTGTTACACATGCTGTCTTCTAGAGGGTCAAGCCTCTCTTGTGGGTGGAAAATTTCCTATGGTTGGCATCTCTCATTCCATGCTTCATAATTCAAGTTGCTTGGGTTGACTCTCTCTATAATTGTTTTGTATTTGTGTTCGCCCCGTGGTGGTCTAGAGGTGCAAGTTTGTACTCACAATTCTAGCTCCTACTCTATTGGGAAGGGGTGATAAAGTTTGGTTTGGTTAATCAAAATATACTCTTGCCTTTCAGTCAAGACTACACACTGCAATCTTAGCTAGTTTTTATGCACATGTCGGGAGTCTGATTCATCATTCTCTTGAGGTGAATTTATTTCACCCCCTTGTTGGTTGTTATTTTCAATATTTTTATCGTTGGGATAGAGAAATACTTGGGCTACGAAGTCAGGCTAGGAGAGGAAGTTAGTTGATGAAAAAATATGTTTCTTTGCTAATAGTAAGCAACATTGATTGGCACTTATTTTAGTTTGCATTGCGAGAAAATTGATAATGCCTCACAAAAGAGGAAGAGGTGGAAAGGGAGTAGATGAAATCTAGGGAAAGCTACCATTTCGAGGGCTCAACTAGCTATTAAACAATTTGTTGAATCTTATTACATGACTACTCCCTACATCAAACTAGAAACTACAGTAGTTGAGGAGGATGTTGCTCATCAAACGAGAAGATATGTGTTCGATGTTGATATTATTAAGAAAGATGGATTTTGGTTCCTAGATATAGGTTGCACCCAATCACGTCAAACTAGATACCTCAAAATAGTGGACGTTCATTGACAAGTCAAAACAATCATTGGAAAAGTCTTGTTGGAAAGGCTCTAAGAGCAATTATACAACTAGATGAAGAACAAAGGAAAACAACCAAGACAGACAAGAAGATCAACATACTAGCCAAATAGCTAGCAAGTATTGAGTTGAAAGGAAGTTGACCCACCTGAATCCATTCAAGTGGATTCCCTTATAGCCTAGTAAATGTCTTTTCTGATTTTTTGTTATTTTAATTGTTTATTATGTGGTACATCTAAGGATAAGTTATATGACATGGAGGATCTTTTATGATATACGCAAAAGAACTTAACAAATTAAGCCATTGTATTGACCCATGATATTATAACAAAGTCTATTTACATATTAGGATTCTCCATGATAAAGTGAGGGTAAATCTCCATGGTTAAGAATCTTGTTCCATGTTTTCTTAAATGCATATATGCTTAACTTATATATTAATTTTTATGATTTATTTTAATTTTAACAACCTCACATGTATAATAAAATAAGTGTTTTGATGTTTATAATGAAATAAGTGTTTTGATGTTTATGGATTGATATTTATTGTGGTTCACCAACCATCTATATTATATGGCTATAGTAATTTATTTTCATTTTCATCATGCTAAATATTTTTATACTTATAAATATTATGGATTGAAAGTACAATAATATTGTCATAATATTTAGTAATTAAGGTAATTTGATTACCTTTATATTAATTTATTAAGGCATACTACAATTAACAATAATTTTGGATTAACAAGGAATTAACAATAATTTTGGATGAAAACCATGCAAATAGTAATTTAATAAAAAAATTATAAATTATAAATTTATTTTGTTTTATTTATTTCATATTTAAATAAAGAAGCAGTTTAATTTAGACTAAATCATTTTTTTGGGACTAAAATCAAATAATACATTTTTGAGTAACATCATGATTTTTGTTATATATAGATATATATTAAATAACTTTATACTTGAAAATATCTACCAATTTTCACCAAAAATAACAAAAAAAAAATATCATTTATATGAAAGATGAAAATAGGTTTTCTAAATTTTTGCCTGTAAAATGAAAGAAAAATAAATCACAAATAAATATAAATAGAGTAGCTAAAACAGGCGAGGTAGGAAAACTCATCTCAAGCATAACTAAAATATTCAATATCAAGCTGGATTCCTTGAAAAATAACTCTGATAGGTAAATATAAATAGTACCGAATTCAATATATACATATATATATATATAACAGTGGATGCTCTACATAGAGTGATGCGAAAAGGAAAGATTAATTAAACATAATTTGCAACTGCATATTATAATAAATTAATTTATTTTGATATATGACATCAGAAATTACTTTTTACCAAAACAGCCGTCCATTTCCTATCAAAATATTATATGTAAAATTCACAGGGTAGACAATAACCGACACTCCATAGCCTTCATAAAGTAAACGATTTTCTTCTGCAGACTAATCCCTGATCCTTAAATTTAGTACAAGCCATTTGCAGATTTTTCACCTTGGCTCTAATGTGCCTGATGAAGGATCGTAAATATAAATAGTACTGAATTCAATATATATATATATAAAACAGTGGATGCTCTACATACAGTGATGCGAAAAGGAAAGATTAATTAAACATAACTTGCAACTGCACATACAGTGATGCGAAAAGGAAAGATTAATTAAACATAACTTGCAACTGCACATTATAATAAATTAATTTATTTTGATATATGACATCAGAAATTACTTTTACCAAAACAGCCATCCATTTCCTATCAAAATATTATATGTAAAATTCACAGGGTAGACAATAACCGACACTCCATAGGCTTCATAAAGTAAACGATTTTCTTCTGCAGACTAATCCCTGATCCTTAAATTTAGTACAAGCCATTTGCAGATTTTTCACCTTGGCTCTAATGTGCCTGACGAAGGATCGGCAGCTGAAGAGTTACTGCCTGATGTTTTGTGAGGGGCAGGTACGCCCACACTATGCACATCTATGAAAGGGGGGCTTGTGGGCGAAGGAAGCTGTTCTCCCTCACAGGTCAGCATCGACACCACACGAGACATTGAAGGCCGCAACGCTGCAGCTGCTTGAGTGCACAGAAGACCAATTTTAATGACCCTAATCCCTTCCTCCCACGAATAACTACCCTCCAATGTGGGATCCATAACTTCCAAAGCTCTCTCTGCGTTATACAGTCTCCATGTCTGGTAATTGACCAATATCAACCACGCATACAACTTTAGTTGCAACGAATCATAATTATTATAACAACATGTTCGAAAATATCTACTTCAAAGATGAGATCTATAAAGGCTGTACCCGTTCGATGAGAAACTCCGTGTCTTGAGGTGAACTCTGATTCTTTCTTCCGCTGATAATCTCAAGTACAAGCACTCCGAAGCTGAATACATCTGCTTTCTCTGTTAGCTGTCCACTGTACGCGTACTCAGGTGCCATGTAACCTCTGCACAATACTATGTACAATGAAATCTCCATATCTAAACCCTCTCAACATTATATGAACCATATTGAAGAGAAAATACTTACAAAGTTCCTGCAACTTTAGTGCTGACGTGGGTTTTATCGTCTTCAAACGGTTTGGCTAAACCAAAGTCTGTTATTTTGGGTTTGTTTTGATGATCGAGTAAAATATTGCTGGCTTTAATATCTCTGTGAATTATTCGAATTTCAGATTCTTCGTGAAGATATGCCAGCCCTCGTGCAGTTCCAACTATGATTTCATACCTCTGTCTCCAATCTAGTAAATGGCGTTAGTAAATGGCGTTTTTCTTTATCTGCAAAACATACACAAAAAATATTAACAAGGTACAATATCAACTCAAAACTCGAATCGGTGCAGCGATTAAAGAGGGAGAAGCAACCGAATATAATATTGTCGAGGCTACTGTTATGAAGGTATTCGTAAACTAGTAGCCTTTCTGAGTTTTCCACTGAGCAACCAAGCAATTTCACTAGATTCCTGTGCTGAACACAATTGATGAGATTTGCTTCATTCAAAAATTCCGCATCTCCTTGACTTGAACCTATTTTCAGCCGTTTAACTGCAACCTCTCTACCATCTGGTAGATCCCCCTGCCCATCAAGAAGCATCATGCTAGGTCAAAAATAATTATATGGTTTAACCATTAACAATGGTATCTACCTTAAAATAAATTAAACTGAATGTAACACGAAACGCTCACTTTAAAGACGGATCCAAAACCGCCTTCGCCAAGCTTTCTTTCTGCGTGAAAATTAGACGTGGCCCCTCTTAAAGTCTCGTATTTGAAAATAAGTTCCGGATTCGCTATAGTCGCCGACAAGCTAATTGCTCCTTGGGCTTCTGCGAAAATAGTTACAAAAAGTTTTATTATCTTAGAAAAGGAAATAGGGAAGCGGTTCATAATATCCAAGCTAGTAGGTCATTGAATCATCTACAATTTCAAGACCTCTCATTTGAGAAACAGGTCCACAATTTTTCCCACGAGAGTAAAATTTCAGCTTGCAAAGGGTTATCGCTGCAATTAATCCAATCGTAGCGGCTGCTACTCCCAGAATTAACCGAAGCACGGTCGATCTTTTTGCTTCTGCAAATTTGCACAAGAAATCATAGATAATTTGCAAAAAAAATCAGATAATTCGCACAAGGTACCTCAGAAATCAGGAAAATGAAATCTTTAAAAAACCCGCACGATAATTATAAATTATGTGAAAGAAGATATATACTTGATAATGGAGGGCTTTCTGTCGGCGAGAGCGACGACGGTGGTAATGGCGACGGCGAAATATTTGGAGAATTGAAAAATGGATAAAGCTCGTAACGCATGTAGCAGTTCATAGACGCGAAATTTGATCCAAGAACTCCACTAGTGCAATTCTTATTTATTACGGACAACGCAAACTGTAGGCACGCCTCGCAGTCTTTGGTAGACAGATCTCTCCAACACTGCGCCAAGGTGTAGATAAGAACTGTGGAATTATAGGGCGCAACGTCTTTCTCCGCAGCAAAAAGTTTGGGACTCTTCGCAGCTTCATAGCTAATATTTTGGAGCGCCAGTGCCCTAACAGTATCTGCGAACTCTGGTTTACTGCTTGTCTCACCGCTGCACTCAACATTTTTTTCTGCGCTCTCGCTAAAATTTTTGGAAAAACTATGATTGTCGTAACGTAATAAGCAGGCATCTAGTATAATGAACGCAGAAGTTTTGTTGCATTCTCGATCAATACGAGTGCCCATACCAGTGCCGGATATAATCGCGGCTTTTGCAGTGGCTACGCACTGTTTGCAATCGGAGGAGTTTAAATCTCCCCTGCATTGGGCAAACCCATAAACCGTACTGTGGCTGTTTTGCCCGTCATCATGACTACATGTATTGAATCCACTGGTAGAAACGTTCCCCACCAGTGAATCCAGAACCTGGTTTAGATTACTCTGAAAAGCGCTACCGTTGGTATATTCGCTATTCTCACAAAACCGTATAACGGGAATATTAAACGGATCAGCAGCTGAGAGGGGCATAAGCATACACACACTTACGATAAGAAAGAGGCTGCTAATCAACTCTTTCATCTTCATCGCCATTGTCCAGGCGTTCCCGCAACGTTTTCCTCTATTCTATTTAGATGAGGGAGGCGGTTCAGGAATAGCTTTGGCAAGTTCAATTTAGATGAGTGGAGGTGGTTCAGCAATGGCTTTGGAAAGTTCAAGTTATTGCATTCATCTTCAAGTTCAAGATATTTCATGGCCGCTTCAAGGTCGTCGCAAGTCGTTTTCGTCTTCGGTCATCGCAACATGGTCGTAAGTGGCTGCTGTAGAATTGAGAACTCCGTAGAAATTAAGAGAAGAGGAGGTCGTGATCTGCACTGCTGACACCATTTTACACCACTTATTGAAACCATAAGCAGCTATGGAATTTGACGGGCAATTTGCTCGTCACATATAGCCAAAAATTCCAGTCTTTCAACATGATGGGATAAAGATTCTAGACGTTCACCATTATGTGGAAAAAAAGGATGAAAACCAATATGAGAATTGCAGAAGGGGTAAAATTTAATACGGCCGAAAGAAATTCAGATCTAATATTATGAAAATGGATATTCAAATTGTAAAAGCAGTCAAATTTGAAATTCAAGGAAAGAAACTGTAAAATTAAAAAAAAATGGATATTCAAATTGTAACATCAGCCAAATTTGAAATTCTAAAAAAGAAACTGTAAAATTAACATTTCATAACAAAAATATTCAAATCAAATTTAAAAGTTCAGATTTGAAATTTTTACCTAACCACAAAGTATTTATTTAATTTATGTGATTTTTTGGAATTTTTTTGGTAGGTTTTTCGGGTTTAATTTCTCTAAATTTGGTAGAAATTTATTGAAATCACAAGTTTGATGAGTAAACCCTGCACAATTCAAGTGCTCCAGAAGTTTTTTATTAGGGCGTTGAATCCATATATACAATCAAAAAACCAATTTAAATAACACAAATCAAGATTTCACCTCGAAATTTTAAACCAAATTCAATTACCTAAAAATCCAAAATATCACACTATAAACAAATCCTTTAATTTGCACATGAGTACACGGCTTAGCGGTCAGGGCAGTCGGCTAACTCGCACCCCGCCAGCGTTCGACCCTCCATTGTGTCACTGGGCTGCAGCTTATGCTGTTCCATTGCGAATGATTCCAGTTGATGTGACAGATTGGATGTGACTGCTATCAACTTGACTGATATGTATATATATAAAAAAAAAAAGACCCAATATTGCTTCTTCTAAGAACTAACCCCTCCCTTTTAAAAACAACTCCTTTAATTTATAAGATAAACGCACACATGAAATTTGAAATTCCTACGTTGACCACGAGACTTACTTTATGTTGTGAGATGGGTATGCCTTTAATTTGTGAGACAGACTCGCAGATGAGATATTAAATTTTTACGTTACCCGCGAGACTTTAATTTGTGAGATGGGTTTCTATTTAATTTGTTACATGGAGTTGCAGAAGATATTTGAAATTCCTACCTTAAACACGAGACTTTAATCTGTTAGATCTGTATCTATTTAATTTGTTAATTTGTGAGAGACACCAGCCTAAGAGATTTGAAATTCCAACTACCAGACTTTAATTTGTGAGATGGGTATCTATTTAATTTGTGAGATAGACCCGCGGAAGGTATTTTAGTCTCCACGAAGTTTTTGATCTATAATTAACAATAGCTTCAACCATTATGCCTTCTACCTTTGCATGACTAGAGTTTCATTGGTTTGTTCTTTTCCACACTAAAAAAAATTTAGTTTGACTTTTATGTAAGTTTGAAATTTTATGAATGAATGAATTAATATATTGTTATATGGGTAATTATATTAGGCTTAGTTTAACGAGGCGGAGAAATTCTGGTTATATTTAGAGAAAATCTTGCAAGGATTTTTGTAAATTCAAGTTATAGTTGTTAAACTTCAAAATTTTAGGTGTCCTAGGCGTTTTTGATGGCGCTGAATCCATTTCCACCATCAAAAACACTATTCAAACACTACCTCCACAAGATTTTTTGAAATCTTTTTACCCAGATTGCCACTTTTAGCTATCCGGGCAACTCCTCCGCCTCCTGAGACAACTCCATTGTATTATATGTTGCAAAAGAAAAAGACTGTAAACTATACTATAGAACATAGAAGTAAAAAACTTATGTAATTTTGTCTTTTTACTAGCTTTTCTTTTTTTTATCATGTTATGTTTTAGGGAGATTCCAACCAAGCTAATATTCCAGAATATGTTCAAAATGAAGGTAATGCCCAACACTTAAGTCCAAAGGATTTATGAAAATGCTCTTCATTATTCATTAAGATTGAGGATTTATGAAAATGCTCTTCATTAAGATTGAGGAATTGCCTACAAATACCCATGACTCAACAATTTTGCAACCTAAATTGGGTAAGGGGGCAAGGTATAATAATGGAGAAATTGGGGCTCCAAAAGATTTTACTATATTGATGGTAAATTTGCATTTGGTGGGCCATAACCATACATATAACACCCTCATAATTAAGGGAAAGACAAATATTATAGAAATTTCTTCCCTTCCCCCACACTGTTGTTGGTTTGCTCAAACCATTAACTCACCTGATTGCAAGTGGCTTCTCGAAAGTGGATAGGACATTAAAATCCAAAATAGATGGAATGTGTCATCAACAATTTTTACTCCATCTCAAGTCATCACAAATAGCAAATGTCAGATAAAGAGAAAGTGGGGCAGACCCATAAAGTATCACCTCCCAAAGCCTAAAGAAGTCAAAATGTGAGGAGCTCAAGGCAACCAAGAAGAGACAAGGAAACAAAGAAGCTAATTAAGCAATGAAAGAAATTAAAGAACTCCTAAAAAAAGCAATAAATAATGGACCTATACGTTGATCTCTTGGACTTGTCCAGTCCTCCATACAAATTGAACAATGCAGAGCATCAACATGACTAGTAAGAAATCAATGATTTCTATCAGTTCTGGTCTCATCTCCACTCATATGAGAATGTGTTCCCTTGTTACTGATTTGTTGATAAGGTTCCATTGTCAATTGTTGAACATCTGGACTAATTACCGACATACACCGATCAGATTTCAACCTAAAATCATACACTAAAATGCAAATTATTAGCAACAATAAATTAGTGAGAAGGATGAAAATGTTGAAAGGATTCAAATTATGTATATGATGCATGAGGATTTGATTAAATAATTTGAAAGGACTGGAACTTGTTTGTGTAATGCATGAAGATACGATTCATACAACAGTAAATTAGTCTGAAGTGTGAAAGGAGGACCTTGATTAGGAATAGTAGAAGCTGAGGATAGACAAATTTTGAAATGAGACTTGGTAGTGAATATTGCATTTAATGCACATTAACCAAAAATATGGTAAGTACAAGCCCAAATTGAAAATAAAATACAATATTCAAACATATGGTAAGCTTTAGCTCCTGAAGGTGAAAAAAGATAAGAAGCAACAAACTTTCTTAGTTCATAGTGACACAATAACCTAAGTCAATGTTGTTTTGAAGTGTAGGGGTAGAACAAAGGCTTTTATCAGGTTGGAGTATTTTCCAAATAATATGAATATTGTAACTCACACTAACAACTTGAATTTTTCAATGATCACATTCTCCTCAAGATCAAGTGCTTCTTGTTGCCCTCAATTCTTCTAATGGAGGTCTCCATTCCTCCGACCTTCACATTTTGTTTTATATGTAAGTATCTAATCCTTGCAATTTCATTCAACATTGGTGTGTGTGTTGGTGAGAATGAGGGGTCAAGGTTTGATATGATGGGAATTGGAACATCGAAATTGACCCTGACCCATATGAATCGTTTTTTATCCAATTTGAAAATTTCCTACATGTATCTTGCAATATACTTTTCCTGTAGGCTTCACACCATATAAGATAACATATGTGACTAAAATGTGAACATTTATGAAGAAACCCATTATTCTACTAAGTCATAACCCAAAGGCTCCATTCACTAAGTTCTCCTAGTAACTATGAGGAAAATCAAAGCTGAAATACTGTGATAATTGAAAATTTGTAAGCATCCAATGCAAACCTCCCAAGGCACTATAAGAATGTGATTGTCTAATAATCACAAGGTTACCTTAGCCCTGAGCTTGGCTATTTCAATGTCAATGAAAAAGACTTCATGCCTTGATCAAGGAATTTACACCCAAGCGTAGGCCATTGGAGGCTTGCTGCAGTCAAAGGGTAATGTTGATATAGTGGGTCCTTGTATTCTAGTGCTTCAGAGTCAAGTATCAATTAAATTTTGTCAAAAGACATAATACTAAAATACCTATTATTTAATACGAAATTTCCAATGGGGTCTCATTGAGCATTGAGTTTGTGACTGAGGTTTCATTATTATTGTGGCATGCCCCACCCAAATATTGTGTGAAAAAAAAATAAGGAAAGAAGTCAGATGAAAGACTTGAGAAAACTTGGAAAAATAGTTACCCTATCAACTAATATGAATGAACTATGTCACCTTTGGGCATGTTTCTTGAAGAAAATTAAAATAAATAATATAAAATCAACTATTATTCTCATAAAAATATAAATTTTTCAACTGCGATGGACTCAATGGGAATTGAGCTCAAATCTATTAGGCACCCCCTATGAATGGATCATTCCCACTTAACCCTAATGAATTGGAAGTTGTGTAACCCATAAAATGCAAATGCCAAAACACAAAAAAAAAAGATAAAAAACTTACCAGGTTGGGATGCCCAACCCTATTCACTACCCTTGATCCTAATGGGTTTAGCATAATTGACAATTAAAACCCTTCCATAGAGCTCAATATTATTCATGTTATCCATGGCAGCAGCCACATCTTCCTTTGTCGAGAACATCACAAAACCAAAGGAAGGATGCCTTTGTGAGGCTTGATCAAGAGGAGTGGTGATGTCCTTGATGTTGCCAAAGGGTATAAATATCGCATGAAGAATTTCCTTGTTCACATTTTCATCTAGCCCTCGTGCCATAAGTCTTTGTGTAAAGTTAGTTCTGCTTAAAAAAATAACCTAATCAATTATAACACATCTGTTGATTGTATTGTGACAAATCTCCAAGTCATGTCAATTAGTATGATCAATAGTGATGACATATGTGATTCGTATAAAGATTTGCAAAAATCTCATGGAGTGAAGACATTCAATCTTCAAATCACATACAGTAGATGAGCTCCAACACTGTGACATGATAGTACCCTTACTCTCAATATGAAAGCATGATAGCACGAGAAAGGGAAGCTTACAATATCCACCTATAAATGTGCATTAGTCATGATATCTTTAGATCAGTCTCATGTGTTAAGACTCCATCTCAAGTCATCACAAGCACCAAATGTCAGATAAAGAGAAAGTGAGGGGCAGATCCATAAAGTATCGCCTCCCAAAACCTAAACAAGTCAAAATGTCGGGAGTTCAAGGAAACCAAGAAGGAAAAGAGAACCCAAGAAGCTAATTAAGCCATGAAAGAAATTAAAGAACTCATAAACAAGAAAGAAATGATTCACCTATACAGTGATCTCCTACACTTGTGCACTCCTCCATACAAATTGAAAAATGCAAAACCTCAGCATCACTGGTAGGAAATAAATGATTTCTATTAGTTTTTCTTTCATCTCCACTCATATGAGAACTTTTTCCCTTCATATTGATTTGTTGATAAGGTTCCATTGTCGACTGTTGAACATCTGAATTAATTAACAACCTACACTGATAATTTTTCAGCCTAAAAACATAGATTCAAATGAAAATTATTAGCAACAGTAAATTAGTCTGAAGGATGAAAAAGTTGAAAGGATTCAAATTCCTTGTATGATGCATGAGGATTTGATTAAATGTTTTGAAGGGATAGTAATCAAACTTGACAGAAGTTTATTCGTTCAAACATGACTATTCATATGCAAGGTTAAAAACAAATAAATAACATATAAAAGTGAAAACAAAGATGCTAACTTGCTTTTGACAAGACATGTTGTACTTTCACTTTAGAACTCATGGGAAATACAATTGAAACCATTCTTTGATATAAAGCGTGGCCTATGGACAATATGAATTTTCAAAGCAAATCCTTAATCTCTTTGGGCATTTTGGTAATGGGTTCTCTTTAAATTCATGTAAACCACTTAACAGGAACTACCCCTTTATGTCAATAGGTGCAACCCTCATAAGTCATAGTGAGAACATGCAAGAGACATGTAATTATGCTTGAACCATTGGCTTTGCTACCTCAAAATCAAAATCACTCTCCCAACTCATGATTTCTATATTTCACATTAACAACACCCACCCAATGTTTTGAGATAAATACAACGAAACAAAGACATTCCTTTCTTGATGTTGTAGACATGAAATTGTTTCTTAGTTCAAAAAATATTCCCAGATTACAATGGAGGAGGAGGGGAAAATCACCTTTATCAAATCCTCTTCATTTCAAATGTTGATAATTCCTTTGCAAGCCTCATCAATATAGGTCCAAAGAAGAAATGTCACAATCGGGTCATAGGATAGGAGGGCACCTCCTTTTCTCGCAATTTCCATGGGTGTAAGATCAATTGACCTAGTTGGCTCCGCAATCAGACTTATTGCACTATGCTCATTCCATAAGGAACATATCCTTGTCCATGTAATATGGAATATGAACATTCTATCAATATAATAGAGTTAATTTGTGTATAATGAGAATAACTGGCTGTAGAATGGCAACCACTGCACCACTTCTTACAGTGGCAGTTTGGACTGACATATTGTTTTCACAACCATTTTTATGGAATCATCACGAGACTCATCACTAGGTAATAAATTCAAGAATAACAAAGAATTCTGAAGAAGGCCAACAAAATAAAAATTATAGAGAAGGATCCATAATGAATCATGTGCCAAAAACATGTGGATGTTTGTTTTGAGACTTGGATGTTTATCACTCCTTAGAACTTACAAAGAAATTATCTGCATTGAATTGATAGTTAGAAGTTTGATTGGAAATTGGAAAATAAAATTCCTTATGCATGCGATACAAATTTAGGTTAACCCGTACTATTTGAATTTAGTGCATATAAAGTGTCCAAGATAAGAACACCATGGAAAAAAACTTGGTTTCTACATCACATTTGAGTCATATATGATTCACAAGAAAACAATATGTGTTTTATGAAGAATCATGACAAAAATTTAGTGTGTTTGCCAAATTTTATTTTTTCTAAAAGCTTAGTTTTCAAAAATATACAACATATAGAATTAGAGAGTGAGGTGTACCATGATAAAAAATTTTGATAAATGAATTGTGCTACAATATTCAACATTTTTCAAATTTAATTTACTATGATGATACGTTGTATCAGCATGATTCACAAAGAAGCTTATTTTTTAGCATGAGTCTCACTAAGAATTTCCATCACAAAGCCAAAAAACTTGATTGCTAATGCGATCTCGACATCATTTTATCGTAATACTATTCAAAAGGATGTTGAAACTAAATACAACAAGGTTTTGGACAAGATTTGATAGCACAACAAATGCAATTACGTGATCTTCTTGTCAAGGCAGGGAGAGTTACAAAATAAATCCATGTAGCTAAAGTCTAAAGTTTTTCAGTGTGTAGTATAGAAAATTAGGAGACCCTATCAATGCGTAAATATGATTAGACCAATGAATAAAGAAGATTTATTATTCCTCTGATTAAGATTCTGAATTAGATTCGATTGAATCTTATTTTTCTGGTTTTGTTATGGGTCATTTAAGGTTCTATGGCATGGCGTATTCTTTTGAATTTAGTTTTTTTTTATAAAAGGGCATACTTAGGAAAAGAAGAGGGTTTAAATGTTTACATATAAAATATATTTGATGTGATGATTCTATTTTATCTTGCAATAGAACCATGTTTGTTACTGATGTACCCTGCAAATATGAAACTAAACTTAAAGGATTTTGTAGGGCCACTATTCCAAGAATTGTCACATAATTATGGTAACAACATCCCACATGTGGGAAGCTAACTTTTTTATCCAAAAATGAGACTGGCCCCTCCCTAGGCACAACCCAACTTGAAAAAAAATATTTAAGGTTTCCAAATAAATATTAATAAACTAGCCCTTAATTACCTAGATCAATAATCTCAAGCTTTCTAAACAAATATCCAAGAAGCACCTAGAATTCCATTGGACATGTAAGGAGTTGATTTAACTTTACTGGATAAAAACAAGGCAGTGGCAGAGTAATGTGATTTTCCATTCACTAATTATCCCAACACCCTTATCTGGTAAGGTACACCCTCTCTTCAGGTCATGTAGATATAAACTAATAGGTTTTTAAAGTTCAATCCATGTTTGCATCACATTGGTGTACCATGCAGATACAAACATCTCATTAGACAAACCCTTAATAATGTAGATCAGTAGGTTTCCTCACAAATATCAAAGAGGGAGCTCGAATTAGATTGAACATGTCAGGTTGCATTTATTGGTCAGGAACAAGGCATTGACAGAGATGGGTTTTTTTCCATTCACCAATGAGCTACCCATCCCCTGGAGTAGTTGCTTTGGATATCTTTATCATGTTGGTCCGCACCCTATTCTAGCCATGTAAATATGTAATAATGGAATTATACTATTTACTCCTCTACCCACTCTGGACTTGTTTTCTTGGATCCTTTTGGAGAGGGTCATTTGGAGATCCCGACCCACTTGGACTGCTGTAGGAATGCATAGACCTTCATGACAAAATTGGTAAATGGCCAAGGAAAACGTCATAATAAGAACACAGATAGTTAAAAAGAATAGATTTGCGTAAAAGATTTGAGACTAACCAGACGTAATTTGAAATTATGACCACTGGTTATAATCTCAATCTTAGAGAAGTCATCTGATGTTACAGAGAATATAAAGCCTTAATGTTGTGATGTCGAACATGAACATACCCTGAAATCAAGAGTTTGGGTTCCTATTTCTTGTGAGGATAGGGCATCCTTTGGCATGTGATGATTTGTGATAGGAAATGACATGACACTAATGACATGAAGTGCATGATGATGTGGTAGTACCAAGTTGTCCTTCTTGTTACTTATTTCCTTCTGTCTTCTTGAAAATGTGGCACATGTTCTTCTTCTTCCTCCTCCTTATGACTTGAAGATGAGGAGTCTTCCATCTGATCTTGATCTTCATCTTCTGTTAGATTTTGGTATTCCTTCATCTTCTCGCTTGATGATACTTGTATTTCTTCAATTCCAGAAGTGTCTTCTAGCATTTCCTCCTTCTCCATCTCCCTCTTCATCATCTTGCCATGACATGATAAAGTAGTTATTTCTACAATTCACTCATGATGAGACAACATCATTCCGAAAATCACCTAGTCTAAGATTATGCATATGATCCATTAACTAAGTCGAAACCATATGGATGGTTGGGAAAAGGGCTCAGTGACTATGCAATTGCATAGAGGTCAGGGGTAGGTTTGAGCCTTGATACTGCGTAGTTCGCAGTCCAGGCTGGGCTGAGGAAGAAAACTATGCATTCTGAGAGCTTAGGGTGATAGGATAAGGGAATGGGCAATGGATCACCCCTTTGTGCTGTTAGGGAGGAAAACAGAGCCCAAGTGATTTCACAATTGCAAATTTTGAGAGCCCAGGTTGAGGCTTAAGCCTTGATACTGCGCAGTGCACAGTTTAGGCAGGACTAGGGAGACAAACTGTGCAATTTCTTGACTTAGTGAGTTCAGCTACAGGGTTTTGCACTACTTGGGAGAACTGCGTAGTTCTGGGAGGTAGTGGAGGTTGGGCCATTGCGAAGTTGTGCATTTCAGGATCTCAAGGATGAGCTTGAGGTTAAATATTTTGCAATGCATAGTTAAGGATATGTTGGGAGGATGAATTGTGAAATTTTGGGAGGCAAGGTTGGGCTTAAGCACTGAAGTTGTGAAATGCGCAGTTCTGGGCTTGAGCACTAAGGTTGAAAAATGTGTTGTTCTGGGCTTGAGCATTGAGGTTGCAAAATGCACAGTTCTAGGCTTGAGCACTAAGGCTGTGAAATGCATAGTTCTAGAGGGTTGTATGAGGCTAGGTTGCTAGGAATTTTTTGAAATGTTGATAGGTGTGGGACTGAAGAGACTGTTGTGAAAAATGATATGACTTAACTATGATCACACACTTGAAACACTTTGATAAAACAACAACATAGATCATCTGGAGGATGTTAACAACATATTTCACTCAATGTGACAAATTTTCAACAACTTTATGAAAAGTACAAAACTAAAGGTACATTTTGCAATGATCATGACGACACTTGTGTGAAAGTGCTTAAAAGTTTGATAATGAGTGAGATTGATGTTTACATGGTTATACCAACTCATTCACACAAATATAACCCCTTGAAACCACTAGAACAAGCATACATACATTGTGTGCCATCTAACATGTGAAAAAATGACAATTGCTAAAGTGCGAAGAACTTTAGCGATATGTGAATCAATAGTGAAAGTAACACATGCCAGAGCAAAGAAAACATGAAAAAAACACTAATTAAAATGAAATCAAGTGAAAGAGATGGTCATAAACATGAAAAAGATACTTTCTAAAGCAAAGGTGCACATAAGCGATAGTTTGCAAAACTCACCGAAATAGAAGTACAAACACAACTAGAATGTGAAAAATTGTTGTTGTCAGTGTGCACTAACTGTCAACATGGATTAGAAAACACACAGGCATGTCTTGACAGGAAAGTGCTATGCTTGTCCAGTATTCCGTAAAAGAATGTGCTTATGAACTTGTTACGGACTGAGCATGTGTGAGTAAGTGACTTTAACACTTCCAATCCAAGAAGGGAGCTCAAAAATAATTAGCTAACCAAGAAGTGACTATGGAAGGACCGATCACAAGATCCATAGAATCCTCCAAAATTAAAGTGAACACAAAATTTTCGAGGGTGTTTGTCACAATGACAACACTTGGGGACACCCTGGTAGAACTCCAACTTCTCTACCTTGGTCAACTCTTTCATGCAGGGTCTAGTTCTTCGGGAAGTATTGATTCATCGTTGAGATTATCGTGGCTCCCCCACTTACCCCGTGCATAAACATAGTCACCTTCATTCCTTTTATAGGTTGAAAATAAACATAAATCAACGATCACACAATGTTTCTACTTAGGATAGGTTAATGAAGTTCACGAGATTTAGATTTTTAGAGTATAGTTTTTCATCTATGGTGTTGCTCCACTACTAGAAGGCCTGGACTGTACCCCAACAGAGTCACTTTAGGGACACAAACATTGCTTTGCTGCGAGCGAGCCTAGATATTACCCCGACTGGTTTTTTGGCTTCCCCTCTCCGCATAGGAAGCATTTCTATTCTTTCACCCTTATTTATTTATTTATATAGGACTGTTCATTGACACTTATTTATTTCATGGATGGAAGGGGGATCCTAACTTATTAATAGCAAGAGAGGTTGTCCCTTCAGAGAAGCATATATAAGACCTATGATAGTTGTTTGATCATTTATATTTTCCCCTTGTCCTTCTCTACTTGATTGGATCAGCCAGAAAGCACCGATACATAAAGACCCAAATGCGGGCATGAGGTTTCTGGAAGAGACATGGAGGTCATGGTTTCAAACAAGGATTTCTTAATGCAAGGATCATATTTTCTGTTGGAACATCATCGACAAAAATATGTAACCCAAACAAGGAAGAAAGACAACGCATTAGACAAATGTTGTGGTGTTACAAAGTCCCTTGTTATTTTTACACATTCCCTTTGAGCCGACAGAGCATATTCATGCACGGTCTCACAAAATGAAAGGAAACACAACACACAACAAGGAAACAAAACTAGAATACAAGCAAAAGAAGCTAAAACAAATCATAATGCAAGTGAAAAGTAAGAATAGACAAGAGAGAATAAATATAACAACACAAGATGATTGCAAGAGAAGGAAAACTAGATGGAGCTAATCCTACTCCTAACCTAACAACTAGAAGGTCAGGAGCACATATAATGAAATTTCCAATGTAGGCACTGTAATCGTTCCCAACCTGCAATCATGAAGATACGATCAATTAAAAAAATTATAAAGGAATGTTTAAGCGAAAATATGAGAGCTTGAATAGTTTGCACCACAAAAGTAAGGTCTTTCCTATGGGTAGAAAGGTGTGTCACAACCACTACTTTCATCTAATTCACATTCTTAACTTTTCGATGAATACCATCTTTAAACAAACCTTAGAAGCTTCTCACAAATGTGTATCCATCTACACCAAACTCCTTAGCAAGCGTGAGGGAAGATCAATTTTTTTTTATTTGCGACAGAGATTTCAATGTGAGATTGTTCCAACCATTCAACAATTGGATCATAAAAATCATAATGATCCTCTTGAAAACCCCGAAATATTTGAAAAGATGAATTTTCAATTGGGGGCACGAGATAATGAGAATAATTTTGTGAGGGAAAATAGATCTGATCATATTCAACATTCATGTCGAGACAGTGAGTACCTAACATAACAATCAGTGGAGGTTGAAGAGCCTCAACCGCTCAACAAAAATCTGAATAGTGAGATGTTGAATGATGAAGATCGAGGCATGTAAAACAAATTCCATTGGATATAATAGTGGGAAAATGATAAAACGAATGACATTCATGAAATATCAAATAATGATCATATGAGATAATAAAAGCATTAGATTCCCAATTTGTAATAAATGAAGATAAATCAATTTGAACAACTCTATGAATGCTATGAACAATCGAACCAACTTCCTCGCAAGACAAATGTGACAAACCATTTTCCTATAATTGGTGACAAACTTTACAAGAATCATAATCATCAAAATAATTTAAAAAGGATGCCGACACAATAAAGACATGAGACTAGTTAGGGCATAGAAAATGGCAAAAAACTTGATTTGTGCGATAAACTGTGCATTAATTATCACTCAAGATATTTTAGGTGTGATGAAGGGAAAGATTTTCAATACAACATTTGCAAGGAAATCTAGGATCTGTCTCTTAAGAAATGAATCTGATAAGCATGATTCCTTCAACCAAAGACAGTCTTTGAAATGATAAACTTTGCAATCGCATGGCCCTATGAGAGATACACATCCCAAACCCGAGTTTGATGCAATAGATTTACATGAATATGAATCGACTAAAGAAGATTATCGAATACAATGAGAAGTAAAATCTTTAAAGTTTGAAGAATTATATTCGAAATACCAAATATTTTTAGAAAATAAATTTACATCGAGTGAAACCATGCAAAAAAGAAGGATTGCGCGAGATAAACCTTATCTGACTTAGTTTGGGGGGCTTATCAGAGTTGTATGATCATGACATAACCATCATTGGAAGTTGAAAGGCCTCGACTTCCTAACAAGTCCCAAAACTTTCAAGGATTCTAAAATCACATTTTGAAGACTGGACCAGATCGTGCAGGGTGTGAGGATAGTTGCTACCACTAGTTTCAATAGGACCACTGCTCACCGGATGGTAGCCATATTTGTCACTGGTTTGACTAGATTGTTCAACTTCAACAACCATATTACTCAAGTTGAAAGATTCTTATTATCGCAAATTCAAAGGTAAATGAATCAGAGAAATTTCATGAGCAATCTGATTTAAAGAGTTGTCTTCATGCAAGAGAATGGATGATGAGGGATCGGAAGAGTACTCAATGATTTGACTGTTTGCATCATGGATAATCTCACCACCTTGTTCCAATTGTGAAGTTAACTGATCGATTTAAGAACTTGAAGAGAATGGAGTATCTTCATTGCAAGTAGGTGCATCACAACTGGTAGAGCACAATGTAACAACCCTAGTGAAAATTCCATGTAATAAGAGTTAATAAAGGAAAAATAATAATAAGGGTTGATGGACACTTATCCCAAGTTGAATGTTGGGCAAGGCATCCTAGTGTGGGTCTCCGTTTGGTTTATTATGGCTAAGGAAATTGGCAAATGCAATGGGTAAGGCTTTGGAAAGGAAAAATGACATTTTTGGCACATTTATTTATGAAAATAATGGAAATTAGGAGACAAGGAAGGTGAAATGTCATATGTTGCATGTGAGGAGGAAAATGAAGGAAAATAATGGAAAATTAAGAAAATAGAGGCATAATTGATAAAAATGCTTCTAAGGATCAGTTGGTACCTTTTGTCATTGTTAACTTTTGTCAGTTCAGTTTTGGAGCTCTCTCATTATTCTCTCTCTCTCTCTCTCTCACTCTTGGACACATACATTTCTTGGAGCAATTGGGCATTGGATCAAGAAAGGTAAAGAATGAAAGAGGAAGCGAGGAGAAATAAAGGAAGAGTAGGATCAAGAAACTACAACAGGATTCTTTGCAAATATCGATTTGCATGTGTGTTTTGCTTGCTAGATTTGGCATGCATGGTATTGCATGTGGTTCTGTGCTATGATGGCATGGCTTTTTCTAGGTGTGACAATGTTCTCAACCAAGCCTTGCCATTTCTAGATAGCCATGGTGTGATGGTGTTTTCATGTTTTGGTTGAGTTGGATTGCCAGATGGATTTGAAGCTGAGTGAGGTGGATCTCTGAAATAAAGAACACATAGCCTAGTCATCCCTGAACCAAATTGTGGATTGTGGTAAATCCACTGGCTTAGTGACCCCTAAACGAGTCTCTAGGTTGCAATAATCCCTGGTATTGTGTGCCTCAATGGGCCTAAGAATCCTTGACCGGTTAATGGTAGGATATATGGTAAAGCCTAGAGGTGGTTTCCTTTGATTAGGCCTAGGAATTCTTGCAGGTGACTAGCGGGATTTAGGGTAAAGCCTAGAGGGAGGAGTCCCAGTTTAGGGCTTGGTGATCCCTAGATCAGACTGTGGATTGCGGTGAAGCTTGAGAGACTTGGAGACGGGAAAATTCCTTATGGTGTAGGTGAAGAAATTTGGTGGCATCCATGCTTGTTTTGGCATAGTGATCTAGTGGAGATCATGGTAAATCCTGTTATTACATGTTTATTGTGTTGGCCTAGTGGTCTGCTATTGACTGTGGTAAAGCCTAGTTCCTATTGATGAGAGTGAGGTGGTTTAGCCTCAGGATGTCCTAGTTGGTTCTTTTGGTTTGATTCCCACATTCATGCTTGCACTATGGCACGACAGTGATTGGTTGAGGAGGGATTTGGCGTAGCCAATATATGGTCAAGTGGAACCTAGTAGTCATGTCCTAGGTTGGATTTTGTATTCATTAATAAGAGTTTCTTTCCTTGGTATGTTATGTGTAGTTGTACTGGTTTATATGTTGATTCTATGGCTAATGTATCCTTGATATTTATTTTGTTATTATGTTGGTTATAAGAATGTATTATGACAGTGATGATGAATGGTGCTCCTCATGTTTTGTTTTATAAATTAATGAACAATGTATATATGACCTAATGGACGATAATGCAACTAATGATATATGGGAACAATGCTTCTTAGCTATTTTTAGATAAGTATGAGACCCCTATGCTCAGACATGTTGTTTAAACCTGTAGATTGCATACTTGTGACATGTTTGATGAAATTCATGTCATGGCTAGTGGGGGTCCAGTCAAGTCCTTGTTCAAGTAATTACATTTGTATCCTTACTTTGTTGTTATCTTTCAGTTCTGAAAGCATCATTGAGTTCTAGGCAGAGACTTAAGCTTTGGACTTGAAAAAGTGGCACAAATCTCATATTCACAGGCACAGGTTTGAGGAGAAAAGTCCCCAAAAGCATGTAGACCCATGTTGTGGGAGCATCTGGAGTCTCCTGGACACATACATGTCCATGTCAAGGGAGTGTCCAGGGGTGTAATGGTCTAAAACTTCAGTGGGTCTTAGGGGCTAGTTACCTAAGTGGTTGGGATGGCTCCTAGTAGTTCTGTTGCAGCTCTGGAAGGTTTGTGTGGTGTGTTTCTATTGATTCCACTTCCTTATGGTCACCTAGGAGGTTGAATCCCATTATAGTGGCCTCTCGTCGCATATTTACTCTGGTTGGAGGGTTACTTGGGAATATGTGGGATGAGGGTGTTACAGACTAGTATCAAAGCATGGTTCACCCCTTGGACTGGATGGGCGGTGTTTATTCGTCAAGCATTCATGTCAGTTGCCCATGTGTTAATCATCCTTGTGGGATATATGATTTTTTCATATGTATGGCGTCGGTCATGGTTGTGGTGATGTCACCATGTGAAAGAGGATGTTTTTGTTATGAAGTGTGTCATCATGACTGTATGATTGGGTACATGTTAGTTATGATTACGTACTGTCAGTGTACATTGGTATGGTTGTTGTTGTCATGCATGAGGTCATGGTATGTGTAGTTGATATGGTCATGCATTGATGACTGGACTCTAGCTAGAATCATGTTTATGTGTTGATACACCTATTTTTTATATGTATATATGTTTCCATGATTATGTTATACATGTACTACGCTAATTTGTCGATATTGCAGATGAGATATCCTCCCTAGATTTTTCTAAGGTACGTTGGTTATTGTGATTTGGTTTAGCTGACATAGTATGCCTTGGATGAAAGAGATCTGAATGACTAGAAAGATGGTAGGCTACATAGATTATCCCAATGAATGAGATGAGAAACGTGGTGTTTGGAACTCTTTTGACTTAGCAGACACATTGATAAGTTTGAGGGAAGAAATAAGGAGTTGTAAAGCAGACAATGACAAAATCATGTACGCACAAGAGAAACAAGCAGAGGTTAATGCAATAGTCCTTTAGAGTTTGTCAGAATTACAACAATAGGGGCCACTTCGTATCATCCATGGGCAGGATGAAAAAACTAATTGGGCATATGGCAATAGATCTTATGGTGGTGACACGTCGGATAGAGATGACACAGTGAGAGATGGCAGGTTGTTGGATACTTTGGATAGGAGAGGTGATGGACAAAGGTAATATTCTAGTTCTAGTTCTGATGGGCATCATGATCGTCATCGTTATCGCCCTTACATGAGGAGTGATAGGGGATGTTTTCCATATGAGTTTAAGAAAGAAAAAACACCTACTTTTAATGGATACTTGAAGAAACCAGAAGATGGAGAGGTTTGGATACTTGGGATGAACAAGTTCTTTGAGTTGCCTGAGTACATAGAAAACATGAAGGCCAAAATTTCTATCTTCAGCCTGAAAGATAAAGCAAATATCTGGTGTGAAGAGGTGAGGTCGGTCAGAGGGATCAGGAAATAGATCTTGAGTTGGCATGAATTCAAGAGGCTATTCAGGAAGAAGTACTTGTCAGAGAGGTACTACAATGATAAGGCCAAATAATTCTATGAGCTAAATATGGGATCGATGAAAGATGAAGAGTACATGACTAAATTTATGTAATTATTCAGGTATGTATTGTATCTTAAAGATGAGAAGGCTAAAGTTTAGCGATTTTTCCGTGGTTTTCCATTAGCATTTAGAGATCGGATTGAGTATGATAAGCCTTGATCACTTGAGGAACTTATTGGTAAATTGAAGCATTTATATGAGTAGTTGAAGCGTAAGAATGAATCGCGGCAAGGATGGAAATGGAAAGATAAAGGTAAAGGTGAATTGAAACCTAAAAGAGCAAGACCTTAGAATGCAGAAGAGAAAGAAAATGTGGCACCACAAAAGAAGTTCAATGCAGCTAGACAAATACATGGATCACATCAGCGACATAGAGGTGATGGTACTGGACTATTGGACTGTTAGACATGTAGTAAGGAACACCTTAAGAGAGATTGTCTGTAGAATTATGGTGGTAGGACTCAGATCTATATTGCACCAGAAGTGCAAACTATTGGCGATGTTTATCAGAGTGTTCCTCGTATCTATGCAGCACTGGATAATAGGCAGGCAGAGCATTAGGCACCAACTATTGAGATGGATCGTAAGCTTTGTAATCAAGTTCTTTCTATTTTGATTGAACCTGGATGTAATTATAGTTACGCTAGTCCTGACTTGGTGGATAAGTGTGGTTTCAATAAAGAAGTGCATGCATAATCTTGGTTAGTGGAGTTGGCTATAGGTACAAATAAAATAGTTCATCTTTGGGTAAGAGCTTCTGCAATTGAGTTGAATGTGTTAGCCTCCTGCTGCAGCAGGTATTCATCTTTCATGATCGACATTTTACATGCCAAATATGTCATTGATCCAGGTGGATATTGGTGGCCACCTGCCAAGTCCACCTGGACCCCCACCATTTTCTTTCTCATCATTTTCAGTTTCCTTAATTGTAGCACAACTTACTATTTTTAGCAGTTTTCGGGTCCTGAACTTTCGGAGCCGTTTTGAGGCCCTAAACGACTTTTTTTGGGGAATCCAGATGCAACATGGGTCCATGGAATGGACCGATGTTGACCATTCCAACAATGATAGTGCTCGGATAGATCTTTCTAATGAGCTATTGTACGCGTCAAACGGAGATCATATGCCAAAGTTACGACCCCGGGAAGTTGATGTACCAACTTACCCCCAAACGGGGCCCACAGTTTGGCGTTTCATCTCCTAGGGTTAGGTTTTGGAATGTTAAGGGTTTTCCATTGTTTCTCAACAATAAATAGGCCTTCGAGCCTCATTGTAACACAGATCAGAAGCATGTAGCCATCACATCTCTTCTCAGAGATAAGCTACCATCGCCCTAGTTAGTTTATTTCCATTTCTGGTTGTAAGCATATTTCAATATTTTCCATTAATGAAATGAAGTATTATTTCCGCTGCATCTTTGTGTATATGGTTATCTCTGTAATTTGTTGCGTTCCTGTTTAAATCCGGATCAGTGGTATCAGAGCGGTCTGCTTCTTCTCTGTTTTTCTTTGCATGTCCCCAACAAGGTCGGGATATAAGGAGTTAGGGCTTGAACTGGTTGAACCTTTACAAGACCAGCCTCGCAAATCCCGACGGCCTCCCATGGCGGACGAGAAGAAAGACGAGGGGGCAGGAGATCCCATCAAAATCTTGCTCAAAGAAGCCCTCGAGCGACAACGGAACGCGATGATGGACAGCTTTGCCCAGATCCTTCAGCGGCTACCCAGAAGCAACGCATCGGCTTCCAGCAGCTACTCTGGAAACGCCACACCCTTTAAGGTACAAGTTAATTTTGAAATCCCCATATTCGAGGGTCAGATAGACGCAGATGCCGTAGATAAATGGTTAAATCTGCTAGAGGGTTATTTTTCTATTCATGAATTTTCGAGTCGGGAAAAGATTTTTTTTGCTCTCCTCAAAGCAGCCCCCCACGTCAAGGACTGGTGGGAAACCTACTGCGAGCAGAAGGATGAAAGTACTGGCTCACTATTTTCAGCCGCACCCACCTGGGATTCGTTCCAGGATGCCATCAAGGAGCAGTACTACCCTGTCGGGAGCTATGAGGATGAATACATAAAGTGGACCACGCTGCGGCAGGGAAGGGACCAAGACGTGCCGGAGTTCACCAATCTTTTCCATACCCTTCGCACAAAGTTGGGTATCAAGGATTCAGAGCAACATTTGATACTCAAATACCGTGGCTGCCTGCACAAGTACATACAGGAAGAAATACAATTCCTAAACATCCCCTCACTCGGCGCAGCATACCGGTATGCCGTCAAGGTCGAGCAGAAGTTTAAACAAAATAAGCGAGAATTTGGATCTGTGAATACAAAGCAGGGGAAAGGTGCCCTTAAACCACAGAACAAAGGACAAAGCCAAGGCGGGACAACCCAAGACAACCAGCCGAAGCTGCAAGCAAAGAACAGCGCCGCGAAGCCGAGAAAGGACACTGGAAAATGGTGCGAGTTCCATAAGAGCTCCACTCACAACACAAGTGAGTGTCGGGCCAAGCAGTCACTGCTGGCTGAGCTAAAGGTTTCAGAATCAGATGCATGTTCCGACTCTGAGTCAGAACCCGATAAGGGGTATGAAAAAGGGAAGCATATCATTGATGCGGACCCCAGCGCCACTGTTGCTACCGCAGAGATCCAGAAAAATGAACCTGAAGATCCAGAGGAGGAGGAGCGTCTCTTCCACTCCCAGATGTGGGTAAAGGGCTCCCCGATACAGTTCATTGTTGATAGCAGGAGTCAAAAGAACCTCATTTCGGTAGAGGTCGTGAAGAGGTTGGGCTTACCGACCACAGCACATCCACAACCATACACCATTGGGTGGCTTCACCAAGGACGAGATCTTCGCGTGAGTCAGCAGTGTCGCCTTCCATACAACATCAAGCCCTTCACGGATGAGGTATTGTGTGACATTGCTCCCCTTGAAGTTTGTGATGTATTACTAGGACAACCATACTTGTGGAAGCGACATGCTGTGTATGAATCAAGGCCCTGTGCTGTTATTATTACATTGGGAAATAAGTTGTTCAGGATACCAGAGGTAGCACCACCTGCTGCCCTCTCTTTGATTACTGCAAAACAATGTAGTAAGATCATTTCCAAAACCAGGAAATTTGTTTTCCTGATGATACGCCCTCAAGGAAAGAAGTAGACAGTGGTCGCGGCCTCCAAACGGGGTCCCTCTGCACGACAACTACAGATGGAAAAGATTGTGGAGGAGTACGAGGACATCTTCACCTCCCCGGCAGGGGTTCCTCTGCACTGTCAAGTCAAGCACCCCATCGATCTGACCCTAGGTGCACCGCTACCCAATGGACCAATTTATCGGTGCTCTGTTCTGGAGAACGATGAAATCAAAAGGCAGATTCAGGAGCTCCTGCAGAAAGGTCACATCCGTCCGAGTTCATCGCCCTGTCGGAGCCCGATCGTGTTGGTACAGAAGAAGGATGGGACATGGAGACTCTGTATTGACTATCGGGCGCTGAACAAGATCACTGTCTGTAATAGGTACCCGATCCCGCGAATTGATGACCTCCTAGACCAACTAAAGGGGGCAAAATATTTCAGCAAGATCGACCTGAAGTCGGGATATCACCAGGTACCAATCGAACCCTCCGATGTGTGGAAGACTGCCTTCAAATCCAAGGAGGGTCTCTTCGAATGGTTGGTCATGCCTTTCGGATTGACAAATGCTCCTGCAACCTTTATGAGGCTAATGGATGACATCTTGCGGCCATTCACCAACTCCTTTGTAGTAGTATACTTGGATGACATTCTGATCTTCAGCCAGAGTTGGGAAGAGCACCTCCACCACATCCGACAGGTTCTCCAAACACTGCGGCAACACAAGCTATGTGCCAATTTGGAGAAATGCACTTTTGGCATGACCCAGGTTCAATATCTAGGATACATCATTGATGAACTGGGGGTGCATGTCGATCCAGCCAAGATCGAAGTCATTCGGGTTTGGCCCTCTCCAACCACTCTAACAGACCTCTGCAGCTTTCTAGGTCTTGCCAACTTCTACCGCAGGTTTGTGTTGGGGTTTTCTCATATTTCTTGGCCCTTGAGTCAAGTCACCAAGGGCGGGGCGAAAGCAAAATTCTTTTGGTCTGAATCTCAACAGAAGGAATTCAGGGAGTTAAAATATCGCCTCTGCACGGCACCAGTGCTCGCGTTACCAGATTTACAACAACCATTTGAGGTTGAGACAGATGCCTATGACTATGCTATTGGGGCAGTCCTTACTCAACATGGAAATCCAGTGGCATATCACAGTGAAACACTTTCAGACACAGTCCGGAAGTACCCCACTTATGATAAAGAGATGTATTCCATTGTACAGGCCTGCCGACAATGGAAGCACTACATTTTGGGGAAGGAAACGGTCATCCACACAGACCACCGACCTCTGCAGTTCATACAGACCCAAGGGAAATTGCAGAATGATCGCCATCAGAAGTGGTCTACATACCTGCAACAGTTTCACTTGAATATCAAGTATAAAAAGGGTAGCACCAATAATGTTGCAGATTGCCTCAGTCGACCACCGATCATGGTGCTAACCACCGTGCTCAACTCTTGTGGGCACGAGACTTCTGATTGGCCACTTCTCTACAAAAGCGACCCAGAATTCGGCCACACATACCAGACACTCTTGGAGGGTCGGCAGGTTGCAGATTTTCACCTCCAGGATGCCCTATTATGCCACCTCGGTCACCTTTGTGTTCCTTCAAGCGAGCGTGCCAAGATGATTTGGGAAGCACACTACAGTCGGGCTGCTGGGCATTTTGGGGTCGAGAAAACAGTGGCAGTACTACAAAATTATTTCTATTGGCCGAATCTTCGACAGGATGTTGGGAAGTACATCCGATCATGTACTGCATGTGCCATTGCCAAACCGACCATTAAGAAGCACGACCTCTATACCCCGTTGCCTACCCCTAGTCGACCTTGGGAATCCATCTCCATGGATTACATGTCAGGCCTTCCTTCCACTAAGCATGGAAATGACTGTGTTTTTGTGGTCGTCGACAGGTTCTCGAAGATGGCCATTATGGTGGCCTGCAAGAAGAATATCACAGCAGAAGCCACTGCTAAACTCTTCTTTGAACGAGTGTGGGTGCACTTCGGGATCCCACAGTCTATCATCTCAGATCGGGACAGTTGGTTTCTCAGCACATTTTGGTCCAGTCTTTGGTCAATGCTGGACACCAAACTCACGAAGTCCACAGCCTTCCATCCTCAAACTGATGGCCAGACAGAGGTTGTCAATAGGATGATTGTGCACATTCTGCGCATGTATAACTCAAAGCATCCACGCACATGGGACGAGAGCCTCCCCTATGTTCAGCACAGCTACAACCGAGCTCTTCACATCTCCACTAGCCATAGCCCTTTTCAGGTGGGTTTGGGATTCCAGCCACTATGCCCCATTGATGTGGCCATGCCACTTGCAACTACTCACATGAATTTAGCTCATGTCCAATCCGAAACAGATAAGGCCACCAGCTTCATTGAGCGCATCCAACATATTCGCCAGCAGGTCCATGACATTCTTGAGAAATCAAATGCCAAGTACAAGCAGCGACATGATCAACATCGGGTGCCACACAAGTTTCAAGTGGGCGACAAAGTCTGGTTGCATTTGCAAAAGGAAGGCCTTACTGGAGCCTATCGGAAATTGAGACCACTCTGATATGGTCCTTACACCATTACTAAGGCTATGGGAGACAATGCATTTGAGCTCAGCATTCCCCCATTCCTTGGCCTGCACCCAGTGTTCAATGTGGACCGCCTTCGGCCATACTTTCCACCATTGCTAGACACATCCGACATTGCAGAACAACTCAAACCCACAGAATTAAATCCAGATTGCATGGAACAAGTTGCAACTGATCGGATCATGGACACACAGATCAAGAACACTCACCAACAGAATATCCAACTGTATCGAGTTGTCAAACCAGGCCAACTCCTTCAGCAGGGCAAGTGGCTCACCAGGGAACAAGTTCAGCAGAAGTTTCCTCATCTCATGGAGGAGCTCAACGCAATGGGGACCATTGCTTCCTAAGGGGGGAGGAATGATCCAGGTGGATATTGGTGGCCACTTGCCAAGTCCACCTGGACCCCCACCATTGTCTTTCTCAGCATTTTCAGTTTCCTTAATTGTAGCACAACTTACTATTTTTAGCAGTTTTTTCGGGTCCTGAACTTCCGGAGCCGTTTTGAGGCCCTAAACGACGTTTTTTGGGGAATCCGGGTGCAACATGGGTCCATGGAATGGACCGATGTTGCCCGTTCCAACAATGATAGTGCTCAGATAGATCTTTCTAATGAGCTATTGTACGCGTCAAACGGAGATCATATGCCAAAGTTACAACCCCAGGAAGTTGATGTACCAACTTACCCCCAAACGGGGCCCACAGTTTGGCGTTTCATCTCCTAGGGTTAGGTTTTGGAATGTTAAGGGTTTTCCATTGTTTCTCAACAATAAATAGGCCTTCGAGCCTCATTGTAACACAGTTCAGAGGCATGTAGCCATCACATCTCTTCTCAGAGATAAGCTACCATCGCCCTAGCTAGTTTATTTCCATTTCTGGTTGTAAGCATATTTCAGTATTTTCCATTAATGAAATGAAGTATTATTTCCGCTGCATCTTTGTGTATATGGTTATCTCTGTAATTTGTTGCGTTCCTGTTTAAATCTGGATCAGTCATACTTTGCATACTGCAATGGTTCCATATTTTTGTGTACAAACACATGTAAATATTGTAAATATTGTTCTTAAAAATGATGGGTGGTCCAACAGTTCAATCTGGATCATACCATGTTTAAATTGTTGTTGAAGAATAGAGAAGGAAAATTTGTCCAAACAGTTTAAGCTTGGCAGATTAGTAGCTAGGTAGAGAATGAAGGTGCCCAACTGTCTAATCTGGGCTCTTGGAAGCAATAAGGGTAGTTTTTAGATAGGAGGGCAGTTAAAAGAGAAAAGTAATCAGGGTTTGCAAGTCTAAGTGCACCCACTCAAGAGGAAGAAAAAATGTTAGGTGTATTAGGCTGGGTAGGTAGTTTGAGGTTGCAGAAGCAAGGTCTGGATCACATTTTGTATTATCAATCAGAACTAGTCTCATCAATGAAACAAATGCCAAGGTAGTTGTTTGATGGCAGAATTATGGAAGCATGTCTAACTCCCTTTCACCCCCACCTTCAATATCTCTTACTAACATCCCCCTAAAGGACCTTGGGATCTGCCCAACAAGTCCTAAGTCTTACTTCATTTTTGTGAAACATCAAGATAAATGTTGGCTTTCCTCAAAGAAAAGAAGCCACATTTCTTGTGTAAAATTAGTCCCCCACTCTCATTGACCCCTATGTCTAAGTTTTACTTTTGAAACTTAGCCTTCTGCTCTACTTTCACCTCATAAAGTCATATTAACTCCTAATTCTACTATGTAGCTCCCTAACTACTTTCCTATCCCTATTCACTACTAGAACTATATAAAATCCCAAAAAATAATAATACTCCCACCCCTTGGCACTATAGCCATATATTCTAAAGGTTTGGGGAAATGTCAAATCCATCTGGGACTTGCATTTAACCCTTCCCCATTTGTCCCTTGGGATCAGTTGACCCCTGGTTGAACTGATAACCATTTATCCCCCCCCTCATCAACCATTTTCTATCACACTACGCGTTCACATTTTGGAATATAATTGCCTTAACTCACACCCATGCCGCATTAACTAATAAAACCCATTTTTATTAAAGTTCCCCCCCGCCGTATGAATAAACAAATAAATAGCGCTGTAGGCCCCGTCCCTAACCTTCCGCTGTGTTAACTGTCTCGTTAGCCATCAGATTTGGCGCGCCCAAGATCTACGGTGGGCTGGTACTTTTGTGCCCTGACATGCCGAGGGTTAGCGTCCGGCAGATGGGCGGTTTTCCCATCGTACTCCCACCACGCGTCACCCTCCCGGCTGTGGTAGAGCCCCTTCCTCCGAAACCACTTCTGCGCAAAAGCGGTGCGATATGAAACCACAAACCGCGCTCAATCAAAGTTGCATACGAACCTGCATTAAATGCATTGCGTGGCATAAAATCAAACTTCTGTTTTGACCGCCGACTAAATTAATTAACCACCATGCTGAGAATTGAATGGCATTCGTAAATGTTAGTGAAGTTTTTATTTCACGGAAGTATGGCAGCGAAAGAAAACAGGGGGAGCGCATATGTTTTAAGAAATGGTTTTTATGAGTCGACCATTGTGTGAGGCATGTAATATATCGCACATCAGTGCGTAGAGTGAAGCAAGGAGTGTTTTGCACAACAGTGCAATGTGTTAATGTAAACCAAACGAAGATTGAAATGGAAATGTAAGTTTTGGATGTTGTCCAAACGAAGGGGCAACGAAAAAGAGGAAGAATGCACAACAGTGCATAAGGAGTTCGGGCCATGATTTATTGCACACGTATGGGTTCATTTGCATAATGAATGAAACGAAAAACGGGCAGTGTATGATTATTTGCACATGGGATGAATGAGAATGTGTGCGACAGCAGAAGAACGGTAGGAGATGCACAACAGTGCATAGAATATATGTGTTGATTTATGTAATGAAAAAAAATGGTGAAGCGCAGCAGCATGAGGATGATTTCCTTTTATATGCAAGTAATGCAGTGTAATGAGTGAAATGAAAAGGGCATCGAATGAAGAAAATAGAATGAGATGCACAGAAGTGCATTGAGGGTAACGGACACAGCAGTGTGAGAAATTTTTACGCATAACAGTGCGAATTGCAGAGGCAAGGCAGCAGCGAACATCTAAAGGATATGCACAGTAGTGCCATCATAGAAGAAGCAGGGGAGAACTCTTGAATAGGTTTATGTTGCATTGAAAACATTTGTGAGATTTTGTAATGTTCAGGAACACATAATGTATTTTTTTTGAGCAAGCATATGTAAAAGTTTTTTACAGCAGTATATGTAAAACTCTGTTTTTACAGTAGTAAATGTAAATGAGATTTTTACACACAGCAGTGTAAAATCTCAAGAGGAAAACAAAGTAATATTTTGTTGTTGAAATGTTTTCTTGGTGGATCCCTCAGTTAAAGAGGAAGGTGCTTTTCAGCACAGTCACTTGGTGAATCCCTCTGTTAAAGAGGAAGGTGCTTTTCAGCACAGTGTCATGGTGAATCCCTCTGTCAAGAGGAAGATGCTCTTCAACACAGTCTCAGGGGAATCCCTCTGTCAAGAGGAAGATGCTTGTTAGCATAAACTGGTGAATCCCTTTGTCAAGAGGAAGGTGCTCTTCAGCACAGTCTCAGGTGAATCGCTCTATGTGAGGAAGATGTTCTTGTAACAGCAGTTAGTAAATACCTCTATGTGAGGAAGATGTATTTGTAAAAGCAGTGTTGGTGAATCCCTCTATGTGAGGAAGACCTTTGTGTAACAGCAGTTTTGTAATCCCTCTGTTAAGAGGAAGAACCTTTTTTTTTTGTAACAGGCAGTCATATTGATGTATGTAAAGTTTTTTTTGGGGTGTAGAAAAACTTTGTTTCTCTGAGACAAAACAGCGTCCCTGTGCAAAAGATCTTGTGGCCAAAAAACAGAGCACTGTCTCTGTGTGGAGTTTGTTTGTTTTTTTTTTGGGATTTTACCAGAAAAATCCCCAACAGTAGTATCAAAGCATTGTTCTGCTCCGTTGAATTTTGTTTGAAATAAGCAGAAATTTCCAACAAGAATTAGCCGAAGCACGGTCGATCTTTTTGCTTCTGCAAATTTGCACAAGAAATCTCAGACAACTTGCACAAGAAATATCAGATAATTCGCACAAGGAACCTCAGAAATCACGAAAATGAAATCTTTACAAAACCGGCACAATATTCCTGATAATTATAAAGTATGTAAAAGAAGATACTTGATACTCGAGCGATTTCTGTCAGCGAGGGCGACGACGATGGTAATGGCTACGGCGAAATATTTGGAGAATTGCAAAATGGATAAAGCTCGTAACGTATGTAGGAGTTCATAGATCCGAAATTTGATCCAAGAACTCCACTAGTGCAATTCTTATTTATTGCGGAAAACGAAAGGTGTAGGCACGCCTCGCAGTCTTTGGTAGACTGATCTCTCCAACACTGCGCCAAGCTGTAGATAAGAACTGTGGAATATTAGGGCGCAACGTCTTTCTCCGCAGCAAAAAGTTTGGGACTCTTCACAGCTTTATAGCTAATATTTTGGAGCAGTGCCCTAACCGTAATAGCGAACTATGGTTTACTGTTTGTCTCACCGTTGCACATAATATGCTTTTCTGCGCTCTCGCTAAAATTGTTGGAAAAACTATGATTGTCGTAACGTAATATGCAAGCATCTAGTATAATGAACGCAGAAGTTTTGTTGCATTCTCCAACAATACGAGTGTCGATACCAGTGCTGGATATAATCGCGGCTTTTGCAGTGGCTACGCACTCTTTGCAATCGGAGGAGCTTAAATCTCCCCTGCATTGGGAAAACCCATAAACCGTACTGTGGCTGTTTTGCCCGTCATCATGATTAGATGTATTGAATCCACTGGTAGAAATGTTCTCCACCAGTGAATCCAAAACCTGCTTTAGATTGCTCTGAAAAGCGCTACCGTTTCTATATTCGCTATTCTCACAAAATCGTATAACGGGAATATTGAAGGGAGCAGCAGCTGAGAGGGCCATAAGCATACACACACTTACGATAAGGAAGACTCTGCTAATTAGTTCTTTCATCTTCATCGCCATTATCCAGGCGTTCGCTCAACGTTTTCCTGTATTCTAATTAGATGAGTGGAGGGGTCCGACAATGGCGTTGGCAAGTTCAAATTAGACAAGCGGAGGTGGTTCAGCAATGGCTTTGGCAAGTTCCAATTATTGCATTCATTTGCAAGTTCAAGTTATTCCAGGGCCCTTCAAGGTCGTCGCAAGTGGTTTTCGTCGAAGGGGCCGATTGGTGAGTAATGCCAGTCATCGCGACATCGTCTCAAATGTCTACTGTAGAATTGAGAACTCCGTAGAAATTAAGAGAATAGGAGGTCGTGATCTGTACTGCTGACACCATTTCACATGACGCATTGAAACCACAAGCAGCCATGGAATTTGACCGGCAATGTGCTCACAGCCAAAAATTCCAGCCTTTCAACATTATGTGATAAAAATTCTAGACTTTTAACTGTAAAATATTATGTGATAAAAATTCTAGGAAAAAAAAAAAATCGAAAAAGAATTACAAAAACTGTAAAATTTCTAATATTTTATAATAAAATAATGAAAATTAAGTTTGTATTTCAGTTTGTTTGGTTAAGAGTTTGTTTTTTTAGAAATAAGTAAATAGGTTAACAGTCCAAGACTGAGAAGTATTTGGTAAGAGTTAAAGTCTATCTTTAAGCACTAGGAGCTAGTTATTTTAGATCTAGTGGTTTTCCTTGAATAAGAGTGAAGAGTCAGACGTTATCATCTAGAGATGTTAAGAGTTTGTTTTTTTAGAAATAAGTAAATAGGTTAACAGTCCAAGACTGAGAAGTATTTGGTAAGAGTTAAAGTCTATCTTTAACCACCAGGGGCTAGTTATTTTAGATCTAGTGGTTTTCCTTGAATAAGAGTGAAGAGTCAGACGTTATCAGCTAGAGATGGCTGTTCTCACTGCGGTTTTTTGTTTAATTATAATGATGAGTCAACGGCTAACAGTTAGAGATGACTATCCTCACTGCTGATTTGAGTTAGGATAAATTTTCCCACTAAAAAAATATTCAAATTTTAAAAACTATCCAAAAAAAAATAAAATTTTAAAAAATTCCAGCTTAACATTTCTTAAAATAAATATTCAAATTGAAAAAACCAAATATTCAAATTGAAAAAACAGTCAAATTTGAAAAATCAGATTTGAAATTTCTACTTCACAAAGCCCGCAGAAGAGCTTTGAAATTCCTACCTTAACCAGGAGACTTTAATTTGTGAGATGGGTATCTATTTAATTTGTGAGATAGACCCCCTCATGAGATTTGAAATTCCTACCCTACCCACGGGACTTTAATGTGTGAGATAGATTCGCAGAAGAGATTTGCAATTACGATTTAATTTGTGAGATAGACTCGCAGAAGAGATTGGAAATTCCTACCTTAACCACGAGGCTTTAATCTGTGAGATGGGTATCTATTTAACTTGTGAGAGACACCCGCCGAAGAGATTTGAAATTCCAACCACGAGACTTGACTTTAATATGTGAGATGGGTATCTATTTAATTTGTGAGAGACACCCGCCGAAGAGATTTGAAATTCCAACCACGAGACTTGAGACTTTAATTTGTAAGATGAGTGTCTAATTAACAATGGCCTCAAACATTATGCCTTCTACTTGTGCATGACTAGAGTTTCATCTGTTTGTTTTCTTCCACACTAAAATAGTTAGTTTGACTTTTATGTAAGTTTGAAATTTTATGAATGAATTAATTAATATATTTTTATGTTAGTAATTTTACTATATGTTATAAAGGAAACGTAGTATGGCTGTAAATCATAGCATAAAAGAAATATTTTTTTGTTTAATTTTGTTTTTTTATTGGTGTTTTTTTATTATATGTTAAGTTTTAGGACGATTTCAACGAAGTCAACATTTGTAAGGGTGTAAGGTATAATAATAGAGAAATTGAGGCTTTTAAAGATTTTATTATATTTGTGGAAAATTTGGATTTGGTTGGTCATACCCATATATATATCACCCTCAAAATTAAGGGAAAGACAAATATTATAGAATTTTTTCTCTAACCTATCACACTCAGTTGTTGCGGGTTTGCTCAAACCATTAACTCAATTGCAACTGGCTTCTGGAAGGTGGATATAACATTAAAATCCACAAAAAATGGAATGTGCCATCAACAATTTTTACTTCATCTCAAGTCATCACAAACAACAAATGTGAGATAAAGAGAAAGTAGGGCAGATCCATAAAGTATCACCTCCCAAAGCCTAAAAAAGTCAAAATGCCATGAGTTCAAGGCAACCAAGAAGAAACAAAGAACCAAAGAAGCTAATTAAGCGATGAAAGAAATTAAAGAACTCCTAAAACAAGCAAGAATTGATTCACCTTTACGGTGATCTCCTGCACTTGTCCACTCCTCCATACAAATTGAACAATGCAAAGCATCAACATGACTGCTAAGAAATAAATGATTTCTATCAGTTCTTCTCTCATCTCCACTCATATGAGAACATGTGCCATTGTTATTGATTTTTTTGATAAGGTTCCATTATCGACTGTTGAACATCTCGACTAATTACCGACATACACTGATCAAATTTCAACCTAAAATCATACACTGAAATGAAAATTATTAGCAATAGTAAATTAGTCTAAATGATGAAAATGTTGAAAGGATTCAAATTCTCTATATGACTCAATCACAAATCGTAAAAAAATCAACTCTTTCAAAAGAAATCCTTCTCTATATATTTTTATAGGATCAACCATTCTATAAATAGAACATATATCTAAGTAATTTCTTATATTTTAAGTTTTTGCTAAAATGTGATCATTGAAGAAATTAAAATTTTTTGTAGTTCCTCTATGAACCTGTAGCAAATTCATTGGTTAGCACATCTTAAGAAGAAACTTAGCCAAACCAAGCATGATGTCCTTCCCAATCATGAAATGAAATGAAAAGCCACATATTGTGTTTGGGGTTCATGCAGTATCTAGCTCCCAAAAAACATCAAGAATGTTTTGCAAATCCTATTTTGCAAGCTTTCTTGCAGAAATATGATGTGAAAACCTAAGAACTCTGTCTTCAGTAAGAGGCATCCAGAAACAAGCTCTAAAATACGGAACAAGAATGGACTCCTTCAAATCCTACAAGTCGATTATCGGCAAGCATGATGTCCTTCCTAGTCATGAAATGAAATGAAAAGCTACATATTTCATCTCAATTAAAGTGCATAGAGTTTTTAAAGAGAATCTCTCGAAAATATTTGAAGAGGACTACAAATTTATTGAAGACCTGTGTTAATAACTCTGGTATTCCAACTACCATTGTGAACTCTTCCATGTTTGGGAAAAAAACAAAGTATAAAGGGTCAATATATAAGAACGCAAAACAATTTTCATCTCCTTAGTCAACACTGCACACTCACACCATCTGCAATTCTTTATTCAACCATGCGTGTCTAGACTAACTTGTTGAAACATTACCAATTTCTATCTCTTCTTTATAGTATTGAGTTTAAAACTTGCCAAGCATGAGAACTAAATTTCAACATCTTTTAAAGAACCTATTCTAATAACTTTTTTTTCTTCAAATTTTGTGTACCAACATAGGCTTCAACCCAATCAGTGAATATGAATATTTCATACATTTCATTCTACTAAAACTTACTGGAATCTGACAACGATAGTCATAAAGGAGTTCTTAACTTGTTAAGGAACTAACTTTAATAACAAATTAGAACTGGGGAGAATTCATATTGGAAACTGACGACTTGGTTACACCTCGGCCTCCTCTGGAGCAGAGATGGGATTTCATAGTTGAAATTTCTTCAGTGACCCTGGGGTTATTGGCCTATCATTCATGCCAACTATTATCTCAGCTGTAGATGCCTCAGAATGCAGAGAATGTAGTTATATACATTGCATTGACCCATGAAAATTACACTATAAAATCGCAAATGCAAGTGAGTTCCAACGACAGTGTTCACAACTATTGCAATAGAAACGAAGTTTTGGTGTCTCCAACATCAGATTTCTCCTCCTCGTTTGATGCTCTGCTACACAATTTTTAAGGTTATTTGTTTTGGGAATTCCTAGACCTACAAAACTTATCTTAAAGTTTAACTTATTAATTTTAGGAATTTCCAGACCTAGAAAACCTATCTTGAGGCTTCCCTTACTTTTTTGTTGGTAGGGTAGAATTGAAACTCATAAGACTTGTGGTTTTAGGGAATTTCGGATAGAGTTCATGCAAGAACTGAGAATTGAAAAGGGTTATCTGTGATAAACTCCCAACCCGCTAGATTACACCCCAACAGAATTTAAGCTTTAGAGTTCAGTTCTGTACTAAAGTGTTCATGAACCATGCAATGTATATAGAAATATATATTACCAAAATAACCCAATCTTTTGTTAAGAATCCTTATCCACATAAAGCTATTCTTGAGTTTATTTTTAAATCCCACTTGAGTAGGTCGATAACAATGGTGCTTTAGAAACCAAAATGCACAGATAAATGGGATCAAGATAGGTTGATAAGAGGCATAAATTGTAATTGCTTACATATTGCTAATTACAAATCACCAAAATTGGGAAGGATGTTTCAGTGCTATATTGTCTTATATGATGATAACATAGGTTCGCTGATGGCTACTCTCCATAAATGTAACTCTGTAAATGTAGCAAATTCTTTTGAATTTTTTTGTTTGAATTGCTCATGGTTTTCAATTGTTTTTACAGAGTTTTCAACTCACTTACAACCGATTGCTAATATTAACACATACTTCAAATATAATGAATTGTTTGAGTAGTGACTACTTTTGCATGTAGTGAAGGTGGAGCTCTAAATTAGAATTAACCCCCAAAAGGTTGATAGATAAAATAAAAAAAAGGTGCAAAGAAATCCTGAAATTGCAAAATTTGTATGTTTATCATGTTTTTAATTTACATAGAACATCTTTACCTGATTGTAGATTCTAAATATTTTGAAATGCAACATTATGATTAAAGTCAACTAACATATTCCAAAATATGGAATCAAATTAAACTAACCCTGATCCATAAGTAACAGTATGGTTGGAAAAACACCTCCTCAACAGTATGATGTACCAATATATTTTTTGCAAGTTGGACAACACTTATTGGATTTCACAGCTGAAATTTCTTCTATGATCATGGGGTTATCAGCCTATCATTCATGCCAACTACCATCTCAACTACAGATGCCTTGGAATGTAGAGAATGCAGTTATAACAACTGCATTGACCCATGAAATGAAAAGAAAAATTGCATATCATTTTATTCTCTTCATTTATAACACATAAAATATTTTACATTTCTTCACAATCATAATTCAGATATCAATATATAAATGGTAAATATTTTACATTTCTTCACAATTATAATTCAGATATCAATATATAAATGGTAATCGAAAAAATAATCTGAATTGAAAAATAAAATATAAATAATTATTTATGTAGGAAACAATTTAACTGATAAAATTTATATAATAATATCAATTTTTTATGAGAAAGCACATAACTGAATGTTTATTCATAATGTACAAAACTATCTCAAATCAATATATATAAAACTAAAATAAACCAAAAGACCAATTACCATAAACATAAATTATGAAAACCTCAAATATAATTAAGATACAGACAAAACACAAGGAAACTTCCAAAAGCTCAATTACCATAAACATCAATTCTGGAAACTTCAAATATAATTCAGATACACACAAAACACAAGGAAACTTCTGAAAATCTCCAGTGGTTATAGACGTAAGTAGAATGTAACACCACCACACATGTTCTAAAATAATAATAATATTATAATCTTGCATATTCTTTGGTTTGATGTGGTCACAAAAGTAATTACAAAAGGCTTCAACGTTATTGGATCAAATCAGGTCAGGACAAAAACAGCAATATTGTTTACATATGCCAGATCGTCATTGTATTCAAAACCTTCATTGTTATGATGTATTTCTAATACTATCTACCCGCAATGCTCTGTTTCAACTAATTGATCACCATTATACGGAACATAAGTGTCAATCAAAATTGTAACCATTCAGCTTCTATTTGTGCTTTTGTTGTTATTTGTGTTTTTAATCTATAGTCCAACAGTGGCTGGAGTCCTTAATAAACCATCACATATTGCCAAGGAGAGATTGTGATTGTCAAATCCACCTTGAAAAATGAAGGAAACCACTATGGAAAAAATTTCATCGCTCGAATTGCTCTATCAGCTCTTAATTAAATGCAATCATTGAACTTAAGAAATGTTAATTAAATTACTTACAGCGCAAAACACCAAAACGTTAACTAAATTTAGAAAGTGGAATATTAATTACATTCTTGAAAGCTCCACCGAAAAAAAAAAAGTTAAGAGTTAAATTTTTAAAAAAGAAAACCAAAATAATTAACCCTTAAATTAAAAATAAAAATTAAAAATTAAATTTAAAAAGAATTGTTAATTGCTTTTGAGGTAAAAGATTGGGAATTTCATGAGATTTCACAGCTGAAATTTCTTCTCGGGCCATGTGAGTATCGGCCTATCATTTATGCCAACTACAATATCAGTTTCAGATGCCTTAGAATGCAGAGAATGCATTTATACCCATTGCTTTGACCGATGAAAATTACACTATAAACTCGCAAATGCAAGTGAGTCCCAGCTACAGTGTTGGCAGCTGCTATAGTAGAAATGAAGTATTGGGGTCTGCAACATTAGATTTATCCTCCTCGTTTGATGATATGCTACTCAATTTTGAAGGTTTTTTTTTTGGAATTCCCAGACCTAGAAAACTTATCTTGAAGTTTCACTTACTTGTTTTAGGAATTTCCAAAACTAGAAAACTTATCTTGAGGCCTCCTTTACTTTTCTTTTGACAGGGTAGAATTGAACCTCACAAGACTTGTGGTTCCAGGGAATCTAGATAGAGTTCATGCAAGAACTGTGGTTTCAGGGAATCTAGATAGAGTTCATGCAAGAACCGAGAATTGAAAAGGATTAACTATGATAAGCTCCCAACCCCCTGGATTACACCCCAACAAACTTTAAGCTTTAGAGTTCAGTTCTGTACTAAAGTGTGCATGAACTATGCAATGTATATAGAAATATATATTACCAAAATAACCCAATCTTTTGTTAAGAATCCTTATCCACATAAAGTTGTTTTTGAGTTTATTTTTAAATCCCACCTGAGTAGGTCGGTAACCTTGGTGCTTTAGAAACCAAAATGCACAGATAAATGGGATCAAGATCAGGCACAAAGTGTAATTGCTTACATATTGTTAAGTATAGATCACCAGAATTGGGAATGATGTTTCAGTGTTATATCGTCTTATATGACGATAACATAGGTTGGCTGATGGCTACTGTCCATAAATGTAACTCTATAAATGTAGCAAATTCTTTTGAATTTTTTGTTTGAATTGCTCATGGTTTTCAATTGCTTTTACAGAGTTTTCAACTCGCTTGCAACCAATTGCTAATATTAACACATACTTCAAATAAAATGAATTGTCTGAGTAGCGACTAATTTTGCATGTAGTGAAGGTGGAGCTCTAAATCAACATTAAGCAAATCAACAAAGGTGCAAAGAAATCCCGAAATTGCAAAATTTGTATGTTTATCTCTTATTGAACTAAATAATTTCTCTACAAAAAAGGTTTTTGGAGTTTTCCCCTAAGTGGGTTTCCTAGGGTAAATCTTGCATTCTCTTTTTGCATTGCGATCTCTATTTTCCTTATGGTTTTATGGTTGAATTTTTGAAGTGTAATTGTTCGATGATAAACTGAAATTGTTAAAAAGGAGATATATATCATTATAAGTAATTATCAGTATTTCATAACTGTGTGCTTGTATCTATTGCACTTGAAAAATCAACACTTGGCGGCATTGGTCAAAACCTTATTCTTTAATAAATTTTCCTTCTTTTCTCTTACTTAGATATTTAGGTTTATGGTTAGGGTTTATATAAAATATTGTCTAAAAAGTAATTTTGTTCAATGGATAATAGTAATTTTGTTCGAGGCATCATTTTTCTTTAAATAGGAATTTCACTAAATAATTGTCTAAAACCAAAATCTAGCATTCTTTGCATGTTAAACCCTATTTTTAGGGTTGGCATCATCATATTTTTTTTGTTTTATGCATGTTTCAGCAATAAAAACTACATTGAAAACCCTAGATCCTTCATATCTAATTGAAGGTTTTGATCCTTTGTTGATCTATCATTATAAAACCTTTTATTTTGGTTGTTATATGACATCACATGCCCTATTATTGAAAATCTGAAAACCCTAACTTATAACAACCCTATAATTCATTCAAGCGGTCTAAGGATAGAGTGGTTGAACTTTGGTAATAATTACGTCATCCCTCTAAGATCTTCTGGTATTGTATCTCGATCATTAGACCTCACGTATCACCTTAATCCATTCTTGAGCCTCCCTTGTGATTGAATACCACTAAATAACTAGAGAAATGTTGCTGAGTGACATCGGCAACCTATCTCTTGTTTCTCTCAGGTCTGGACACGCCTAATGAGACTCTGGATTAGGCTTGCAATATTTTGTGGTAACAGGCCCACTTCTTCAAATTCATTGAGTTGGGGAGTGTTCCTTCTTTTGAACCCCCTCTACCCAAGACTTGGTTTTTTCCTTAATCAAAACATATTGGAATCTTATTTCCTCCTACATGTTTTCAGGGTTAGAAATTTCCAATTGTAGTAGGGATGTGCCCCAACTGGGTTTGGAGATAAATGTTTTCTTGCATTTTCATTTTTGTTGCCAGTTTTTTTAGGATATGGTTTTCAAATTCAACTTCAACCACTCTATTTATAGGACCAGTTCTCTCGAACTTCAAACTATTTTTTTTAGATTCAGTTTGTTCCAATCTTACCAGGTTGGCCTTACTGTGTTATGCCCAAATGGTGAAATCATCAGAGGAGGAAAAGTTGCCAACCAGATGTGTAATTATGGGGCTGTAGGTGGTTTGATGTCTCTTTTCCACCATACTTTTAATGTCATTCTCCTTTGCTGGTGAGAACATTTGTAGTAAGTTGTTAGGCAACAAAATGATACTGGAGATCAGACTAGTCATAGTGGAAGAGCTCAGGGAAAGAGAGGACAGGGAGGAAGAAACAAGGGAAAAGGGGAAAGAGAGACGAAGGAGAAAATAGATGGGAGCTCAAGTTTGCGGGGAAGGTCATGGGACCAGGCACACAGAAGAAGAAACTACAACTCAGTCATTTACCTGTTGTGGAACCACAAGAATTTTTGTTACATGCTGCTACATGCTGAGATATGGAAAGAAAATAATCATGTATACAAAATTTAATTAGTGGAGGTATCACCTTTACACTGTACAAGTTACAGATCCCTCTCTCTCAATCTCCACAATTCACATATCATGTATTGCTTGTTGCATAATCTTGACCCTTGACCTTTGAAATCAGATGGTTCTCCACTTTTCATATGATACATGTTTCTTAACCGGAACAATTGTCCATAGATATTGACACATCCTCCTCTTAGGATGACATGTTTCCGTATATCTTGACACATGATCCTCTTAAGTCAACATTTGTCTGAAGATCTTGATAGATGCCCCTCTTAACTGGACACTTGTCCATAGATCTTGACACATGGACAACCTAATTACAATTGGGATTTTTATAATGATCCTCCTGTTACTAACCTTAACATGACCTTAATGCATTATGATCCACATAAACAATGTTGATATTTTCCAACATTCTTCATGACCTCCTAGTGTGTCCAAACTTGACGATTTCATTTCTATTTTTGTTATTTTCAGATTAGAATGAGAAACCTAAAATAACCTAGAAAGGGTTTGAGGATAATTTCAGTCTTTCTAAGATTTCTTATTAATGATTTTTGCTAATATTTCTATAATTTCATATCTAAAATGCATGAGAAAATTTAAATGAGCAAGAAAAGTAATTTTGTGAAGAATGGAAACCGCTTGGATTCTCAGATACTATTGGTGATTTTGGCAGATTCTGTTTTGCAGGAAAAATGCTACTCCCTTGGATAAAAAAATAGTTTAATATACCCATTACTCAGAAGCAATTTTTCTCTTCCATTAAAGTCAATTATTAAAGACTTAAGAAGAGAATGTCAGAATTTTAATAGTCAGTAAGTCACACAAAACTTATACAATCAGTAGCAAAAAGCAATTATAGCCAATAGCCATTGCAAGGGAAATTGTCTCACCTTGCAGCTCTAAGTTGGACTTTCACAAAGTTGGGATCTATGTCCATAGCCTGCATGCAGTCTGAAAGTGCATCTCTGAATCTACCAACAACCATCCGAGTGGCTGCACGGTTGCTATAGCATAGCACTGATGCCCTGATATGGCTTTCTGACTTCTCACTTGGCAAGATGCAGCTTATCCCTTGAGTATAATATTCTTCAGCTTTAGAAAAATCTCCTTCTGCATATGCTTGATTCCCCTTGTTCGAATGATCAGAGTATACATAATTTTGCCAAATCTTCTAGAAACCAGAAAGAATATTCTTTAATCCATGTCATTATGAAAACACTTTTAGAATCTTGAATGCCATTCAATTATGGTAAGGCAAAGTATGTTGAGGAAATTCCTTTTAAATGTACCAAATATGTGAATTCGATAAAAATAGCAGACTAATGTAATCTCATTTCACTGTAGTGAAGGAAAGAAGAACGTTTGTACATAAAGGCTAGAAAAACTAAAAGAAAAAAAACAATAACCCACTTTGATATATACGCAATAGAAAAGTCGTATACCTAAGCAATCAACTTTCACAAGCCTACTCCAACTCTGCACTTTCTACTGCCATAGGAAGAGCAGGTAACTCACTTTGTGCACTCTGCTTAGGCAATACCAAGATTGACTGCGGAACTGAGGATGAATCTAAGAATATGTCATAAGCACCAATATGTATTCTGTCTTTCTCAATTATCTGTTCATTTGATAGACTTCCTTTTGACCCTAACGCATACCCTTGCAATGCATTAGTTTGAAAAACAAATGGTTTTGAAGCAAAAAGGGATGATTTGAATGTCCCATCAAAAGCTCTTTATTTTGCATTCCCTTCCACTCTTGGATGATAATAATTTTTTGCAGTGCCTGATACTAAAGAACTTTTCCTGGAAGATGACCTAGAGGCAAGGCGACTTCTATGATTTCTTCCACTCACTCTAGCAGCGCTACTACTATTAATGCTATTATCACATTTATCAGTCTTCACCTTTTCAGGTGGAAAATTTAACAAATCATTTTCAGAAGTTGGATTAGGCATGTGCTTGATAAAGGATGCGTTTTTCCATATATTTCTTGTAGCAGGAATACCACATTCTCCTTCATCTTTACCAATCCATCTGTGCTGTTGTTCTCCTCCAATGGGCAACTCTGTGTTGTAGAAATTGTCAGCATTTATTAGTTGATCAACATCTGTTTGCAAGTTTTTATCTGCGGCCCATGGCTCTTTGCTCTCGGTGTCTTTGTCATATGGATGCAAGTTGTATTGTTTTAGATACCCAGGCTGAAAAGGACTATCCCGGAGAACATAAAAATTTTCTAAGTCTGGCATAATGGAATACGATGGTGGAGGCATCGAATGAGACATTTCCTGGACACGAAACCCTTTATGGCAATGACAATCATGAAACTTGCTAGACAGGAAGGCAAATGGGACCCAACATCAAGAGGAGGGTTTCTGTACTTCCTGGGATTTTCATCGATAAGACAAAGAGGAAGATGATATTTTGCAATGCAAGCCATGGCCAAAACCACTTGACAGTAGAAAATCCTTCAATCTATGCTGAAAATGCCTACTACCTGCCTTTGCCTATCACAGGCCGAGCCACAATTTTATCAAAACCACCAAACTGCCAGAATCCCAATAATCCAACAGAAATTGAACACCAAAAACCCTGGAATAACCAGCTACAAATATCTGCCAGAAATCTCTAATCTGCTTGTCAGTAACTAGGCCAGAGCTCCAAGGATCTTGCCACAAAATAGAAACTCATTACAACGTAAGAAAATATGGAAATGGGTGTTCTCTTCTGTTTTGTATACGAAAAGGGAAAATGGGGAACCGAGATGAGATGAGGGCACGAAAATGCCAGCTTAGCGAATGGAGTACCATGGTGGAGGTGTCGAATGATACATTTCCGAGATAGGAAACCCTGTTTGGCAAGGACAAGCAAGAAACCATCTCTCACAGGGACAAGCAAGAAACTTGCTAAACATGGACGAAATAGCGAGTGAAGGGTTTCTGCGCTTCCTGGGATTTTCATGGATAAGACAGAGAGGACAACGATATTCTGCAAGGTAAGCCATGACTACCTTCTCTCAATCAAGGGTTTGGTGCTCCAAGAAGAAGATTAAGTTTCAACTGTTACTTTTTTAGTTATAACAATATTTTTGATTAACGGTGACAAATAGTTTAATCGTCTAACATCAGATCGGATGGATTAGAGTAAGACAGGTAAGACAAGAGGGGAGTTGATTTTAGAGGGGAATGCCTTACAACGTAATTACATGTATTTTTTCTCGTTACTATATTCTGTGACATGTCAGTATGCTTAATGTAATATAAATAGTTTACAATTATATTAGTATTTTTAATATATTTTATAGGTTATAGTTTATTCATTTTGTATTTTATTTATTTATTTTTTATGTTAAGAAGTGCTCTCCGGCTCAGTTGCATAAGGCTGGTTGTAATATGCAAATATTTTGTTAAGGTAAAATAGTCAATTTATTATTAATAGTTTTTAGAATCCATATATATATATATATATATAAGCATTCTGGATCCATTTTAACTCTTGATCTACTAAGCATTTAATGGATTAAATCTCTTGAAGTGCAAAGCATACAATTATTTATAACTTAAACCCAAGGTTGACAAACAAATTGTTTATCAAACTATTGGAGTGAAAATGATTTTACTATCCTTTTATCATTTAAAATGTAATACTTTATTCTAAAACATATAGGATAGTTATGTTCTCTTTCAATTAATTAATGAAAGTATTGATAAAATTATTGATTTAATCAAAATTAATTAAAATTTATTTTATATAAAATATATTTAATTATGTAGAATAATAATAATGTTAAAAATATTTAATTACTTTATTACAATGATAGTGTTGTCAATTTTGAAATAGGTGGATAGTAGTGATTTAACCTCCATGGAATATCCTAGAATATTTTTAGTAGTATATACATATCAAAGGTTCAGATTTATCTCCAAAGTAGTTGTGTTCTTTCTTCCCTTTTACATAAATAAATAAATTAATTACAGAAATTGTTATATAAACATATGGCATATGAATATGACTAATGGTTTTTTTGGGCATGTGGTCTTAGTAACAAATAGTATTGACTCAAACTATTGTCACTAAACTTATTTGTAGATTAAAAATCTCCATGGTAAAGTGAAGTAAATCTCCCAGTATGTGGTATTAGTAACAAATTGTATTGACTCAAATTATTGTAACAAAGCTTATTTATAGATTAATATTATCCATGGTAAAGTGAAGTAAATCTTGGGGTTGTCATTTTTTCTTTAATATATCTGTTTAACTCATATATTAATTCATTTATAATTAATAATAATAATATAAAATAAAGTTATAATGTAATTATAATTTTTTTTATTTTTTTTTAATTTTGGCAATGTAAGATGTCTCATGAAGTAAGCGTTTTGATACTTATCAATGCTTTTCAACCTTTTAATTTATATGGTTGTGCTAGTTTGTATTTACAATTTATTATATGTTTTGAACTTGTAGCTATATAAGGTGACATATTAAGATGGTTAATATATTATATATAGCTTACAATTATATTAGATAGTTTTTTCTTGGGTCATGGATACTTATTGTGTACACACTCTCTAGCTCAATAAGAAAGAGATGTAAAGTAAGCATAAAAAATTTGTCTGTGTGTTCATCATGAGAACCAGATTAAAAAATTAAAAAGATTTAAATACTTACTTTATAAATACATTAGGAAGTTAAAAACTAAAAATAGTGAAATGAAAAAGAAAAGAAAAAAAAAAGTCCATCAACGAGGGACCATGAAGGATCAAGACTCCATGAAGAGCCCATTAAGGAAGGGAGGGCCATGTTGAATATGTAATTTCAACGCAGTCACCCAAAACCACCGCAGCAAAACCACAAACCCACAGCAAAACCACAAACCCGCTTGAGGCATATCGGACCGCTCTTTGGTATGGAGTGCTTTCGGTACACAAGGGCTCGATAAAATTTCGAGTTGACGCGTGGCTCTCCCCATACGTCAGCCAACGTAATATTTCGGGAGGTAAAGTTCAACCCAAAATTGGCTTCCGAAATTGATCTCCGCCGTCCGATCTGCTCCCGCGCTCTCCGCCGTCGATCGCCTGAAGCTGCATACGGGCCCGCATCAAATCAAGGATTGCGTGGAGTAAATTAAAAGCTTGGTTGACCATACCTTTCATTAATGCAGTGTCATAAGCTTAGGTGAATAGTTAAGTTTTTTTATATAGGGCACGTAAAGCATTTAATTATGTTCGTTGTATGTTTTGAAATATATGTTTTGTTTTTTAAGTTTCATATATATTACGAGCCAAGTAAAAAAAAATGTGCTCTGTAATTTTTGTTGCAACAAAGAAACAAAAGGTGTGTGGCTGAAGCGAAAAGTATGTGTTGACTTTTCTGAAGAAATATAGTTTTGCACAGCAGTGCATGAAGACAGAGGGTGGAGCGCATGTATTTTCCATGAGGTGAACTTTGTTGATTTTTGCAAAAAGGAAATGCACAGCAGTGCGGGGAGTGAAGCAGACATAATATTTTGAGCTTCATATGTAAATTTTTTTTTTTTTGCAGTATGAGTAAATTAGTTTTACAGCAGTAAATGTAAATGGGTTTTTACACACGAGCAGTGTAAATACTCAGGAGGAGACAGAGTTCGTTGTTTGATGGTTGAATGTTTTTTTTGTGGTGAATCCCTCTCAGCAAAGAGGATGAATATGTATCATGCATATATTTTAATGAATAGAAATGTTTTATGGTGGTGAAATACTCTGTTCCTCAGTAAAAAAAATTTAAAACCCTCATTGTGCAAAAAGATCCTGTGGCAGAAGGAAACAGATCATTGCCTCTGTGTTTAGTTTTGTAATTTTTTTAAAACCTTCCTTGTGCAAACAGATCCTGTGGGAGAAGGCAACGGAGCATTGCCTCTGTGTTTAATTTTGTTTGTTTTTGGGATTTTCTCAAAAAAAAGATAACTTCTCTTTTCTGAAAGCCGCCCTAACACACCATGATACTATAAGAGAACCCACTATCTCCATGATGGTTATTATGTGGCATCAAACAAAGACGAAGAGCGCGCTGTCCTCTCTCTTCCCTATAGTAAAATCGAGCAACTTATCTCCTGACCCTCACCCACGTGGAAAATCGAAAATGAGAAGGTCTGGATTAAGGTTATCCCGCAGATTGGATAATGAATTCCCTTTAGTATTGATGTATGGCTGGTGAAGAATATGAAAGGATTTAGGTTCGGAATAAATGACGAAGAAATAAGAAACTTGGGATATTTCTATATTGATTGATGGAAGGATCTTACTCGCTCTAGTGGGAGCAGCGATCCCATAGCCCAGAATGGATGGTTAGAATGAGACAATAGGGGTTTGGCCCAGCCATGTTGTTATTCCTTCTGAGCTGGTGTGGGTAAGGATGGTGTTCCTTTCGTTTGTGACATATATGGCCGATCCACCCTATTGATGTGCAAGCCGGGCAGCGTTTCTCCCAGCGAACAAGAAAGAAAGACAGATGTATGCTAAAATTTCATTGCCGAAGTGCCTATTGATTGATGGAAGGATCTTACTCGCTTTAGTGGGAGCAGCGATCCCATAGCCCAGAATGGATGGTTAGAATGAGACAATAGGGGTTTGGCCCAGCCATGTTGTTATTCCTTCTGAGCTGGTGTGGGTAAGGATGGTGTTCCTTTCGTTTGTGACAGATATGGCCGATCCACCCTATTGATGTGCAAGCGGGGCAGCATTTCTCCCACCGAACAAGAAAGAAAGACAGATGTATGCTAAAATTTCATTGTCGAAGTGCCTTCCCCTGTGGGTAATTACTAAAGCTAGCGGGGCATTTCATCTCTATTTCGGGGAATTTCTTGTGGGCTCCTCCTGCTATTCCTTTTCCTCTAAGATTTTGGTTGGTCACGAATTGAATCCAATAGTAAAAAAGTACAATAGACACAAAAACACCCCAAAAAAAGAAATGAAAAGCCCCAAACGGCTCTACCGGTAGCTAAAAACTTTCTTAAAATAAGAAAATTAAAAAAATGATATGGAGATAAATTAAAAAAGAAAAGAAAAAAATATATATAAACTTCAAAGAGGATTTACAGCTAAAAATAAAAAAGTGAAAAATTACTAAGTCTATTAAGGTAAAAAAAAGAAGGGTCTACATATCCAAAAATAGCGTTTAATAGATTTGTGCGATTTCTCGATGATATAAAAAAAAAAAAAAAAATCGAAAAGGTCGATTTGTCTAAAAATAATTTATTATGAGTCGTTTTTGGGCTCCACATTGTAACAATCTATGACTTTTCTTTTGGTATTTTTCCAATCCATGACTTTTCCTATCGTATTTTTCCATGTTATTTGTTATGATGAAGTTTATCCATGTTAGTTGTTATGATGAAATTTATTTAAAGATTTGAGAAAATCCATTACATAATTCAATAATACACTCTTGATTTAATCTTTTAAGTATTTGATAAATCAATATTTAAGATAAATCAAATTAATTAATTTAATTCAAAATAATTATAATTTATTTTATATATTAATAATAATATTGTTGTTGTTGTTATATAGTATGACATATTAGCATGTTTATTAGTTTATAGTTATAGATAGTGTATTCCTTTTATCATATAAAAATATCATTTTAAATATATAATATATCTATGTTCTCTTTCAATTGGGGAAGACATTGATTTATTTAAAAATAATTATAATTTATTTTATATAGTACATATTTAAATATGTAAAATAACAATATATTCAAACTATTTGCTTTGGTGATGGGTGGACATATAATTAGTTAGTGCAGGGATGTGAAATAATAAGGGAATAAGGCTTTGGATGAAGTATTTAGGTTATGAGAGAGGCACAAACTATAAAAATAATGAGAAGTTAAGAAAAAGGAATATAAAATTGCCATGGGAGAAGGTTGGCTCTTTGCCCTTAATTCACTTAGGTCAAGTCTCATGGAACTTTGATGAGTGTTGGTTTTAGGGTAAGGTTCACAAACTCTCTAATTTTGTTTAGGATGTATGGTTTATAATTGTGTTTCTGATATTTTGTTTCTTTTTCATCATTGCCTTCCTTTTAGTGCTTGAGTGTAGTCTTTGTGACACTACAATCTGTTTATGGATTAGTAAAACTTTGGGGCCTTTCCTCAATTCTAGGTTGGGATTTTTCTTCCATGAATTACAATCTCTCTGATGGAAACCAAGGAGGCTAATTTTTAGATTCCCTATCATTGTTGTTACACATTCTATCTTCTAGAGGGTCAAGCCTCTCTTGTGGGTGGAAAATTTCCTATGGTTGGCATCTCTCATTCCATGCTTCAGAATTCAAGTTGCTTGGGTTGACTCTCTATATAATTGTTATGTATTTGTGTTCGCCCCATGGTGGTCTAGAGGTGAAAGTTTGTACTCACAATTCTAGCTCCTACTATATTGGGAAGGGATGATAAGGTTTGGTTTGGTTAATCAAAATATACTCTTGCCTTTCAGTCAATACTACACACTGCAATCTTAGTTTTTATGCACATGTCAGGAGTCTGGTTCATCATTCTCTTGAGGTGAATTTATTTCACCCCCTCTTTGGCTGTTATTTTCAATATTTTTATCGTTGGGATAGAGAAATACTTGGGCTACGAAGTCAGGCTAGGAGAGGAAGTTAGTTGATGAAAAAATATGTTTCTTTGCTAATGGTAAGCCACATTGATTGGCACTTATTTTAGTTTGCATTGCGAGAAAATTGATAATGCCTCACAAAAGAGGAAGAGGTGGAAAGGGAGTAGATGAAATCTAGGGAAAGCTACCATTTTGAGGGTTCCACTAGCTACTAAACAATTTGTTGAATCTTGTTACATGACTACTCCCTACATCAAACTAGAAACTACATTAGTTGAGGAGGATGTTGCTCATCAAACGAGAACATATGTGTTCGATGTTGATATTATTAAGAAAGATGGATTTTGGTTCCTAGATATAGGTTGCACCCAATCACGTCAAACTAGATACCTCAAAATAGTAGACATTCATTGACAAGTCAAAACAATCATTGGAAAAGTCGTGTTGGAAAGGCTCTAAGAGAAATTATACAACTAGATGAAGAACAAAGGAAAATAACCAAGACAGACAAGAAGATCAACATACTAGCCAAATAGCTAGCAAGTATTGAGTTGAAAGGAAGTTGACCCACCTGAATCCATTCAAGTGGATTCCCTTATAGCCTAGTAAATGTCTTTTCGATTTTTTGTTATTTTAATTGTTTATTATGTGGTACATCTAAGGATAAGTTATATGGCATGGAGGATCTTTTATGACATACCCCAAAAGAACTTAACAAATTAAGCCATTGTATTGACCCATGATATTATAACAAAGTCTATTTACATATTAGGATTCTCCATGATAAAGTGAGGGTAAATTTCCATGGTTAAGAATCTTGTTCCATGTTTTCTTAAATGCATATATGCTTAACTTATATATTAATTTTTATGATTTATTTTAATTTTAACCTCACATATATAATACAATAAGTGTTTTGATGTTTATAATGAAATAAGTGTTTTGATGTTTATGGATTGATATTTATTGTCATTCACCAACCATTTATATTATATGGCTATAGTAATTTATTTTTATTTTCATCATGCTAGATATTTTTATACTTATAAATATTATAGATTTAAAGTACAATAATATTTAGTAATTAGGGTAATTTGATTACCTTTATATTAATTTATTAAGGCATGCTACAATTAACAATAATTTTGGATTAACAAGGAATTAACAATAATTTTGGATGAAAACGATGCAAATAGTAATTTTAATAAAAAAATTATAAATTACAAATTTATTTTGTTTTATTTATTTTATATTTAAATAAAGAAGCAGTTTAATTTAAACTAGATGGTTTTTTGGGGCTAAAATCAAATAATACCTTTTTGAGTAACATTATGATTTTTGTTATATATCTATATATATATATTAAATAACTTAATACTTGAAAATATCTATCAATTTTCACCAAAAATAACCAAAAAAAATATCACAAAAAAATCATTTTATATGAAAGATCAAAATAGGTTTTCTAATCACAAATAAATAGAGCAGCTGAAACAGGCGAGGTAGGAAAACTCCTGAATCTCAAGCATAACTAAAATATTCAATATCAAGCTGAATTCCTTGAAAAATAACTCTCATAGGTAAATATAAATAGTACTGAATTCAATATATATATATATATATATATATATATAAAACAGTGGATGCTCTACATACAGTGATGAAAAGGAAAGATTAATTAAACATAATTTGCAACTGCACATTATAATAAATTAATTTATTTTGATATATGACATCAGAAATTACTTTTACCAAAACAGCCATCCATTTCCTATCAAAATATTATATGTAAAATTCGCAGTGTAGACAATAACCGACACTCCATAGCCTTCATAAAGTAAACGATTTTCTTCTGCAGACTAATCCCTGATCCTTAAATTTAGTACAAGCCATTTGCAGATGTTTCACCTTGGCTCTAATGTGCCTGATGAAGGATCGGCAGCTGAAGAGTTACTGCCGGATGTTTTGTGAGGAGCAGGTACGCCCACACTATGCACACCTATGAAAGGGGGGCTTGTGGGCGAAGGAAGGTGTTCTCCCTCACGGGTCAGCAACGACACCACACGAGACATTGAAGGCCGCAACGCTGCAGCTGGCTGAGTGCAGAGAAGAGCAATTTTAATGACACTAATCCCATCCTCCCAAGAATAACTACCCTCCAATGTGGGATCCATAACTTCCAAAGCTCTCTCCAGGTTATACAGTCTCCATGTCTGGTAATTGACCAATATCAAAAACGCATACAACATTAGTTGCAACGAATCATAATTATTATAACATGTTCGAAAATATCTGCTTCAAAGATGAGATCTATAAAGGCTGTACCCATTCGATGAGAAACTCAGTGTCTTGAGGTGAACTCTGATTCTTTCTTCCGCTGATAATCTCAACTACAACCACTCCAAAGCTGAATACATCTGCTTTCTCTGTTAGCTGTCCACGGTACGCGTACTCAGGTGCCATGTAACCTCTGCACAATACTATGTACAATGAAATCTCCATATCTGAACCCTCTCAACATTATATGAACCATATTGAAGAGAAAATACTTACAAAGTTCCTGCAACTTTAGTGCTGACGTGGGTCTTATCGTCTTCAAACAGTTTGGCTAAGCCAAAGTCTGTTATTTTGGGTTTGTTTTTATGATCGAGTAAAATATTGCTGGCTTTAATATCTCTGTGAATTATTCGAACTTCAGATTCTTCGTGAAGATATGCCAGCCCTCGTGCAGTTCCAACTATGATTTCATACCTCTGTCTCCAATCTAGTAAATGGCGTTTCTCTTTATCTGCAAAACATAAACAAAAAATATTAGCAAAGTACAATACCAACTCAAAACTCGAACAACTTAGGATCGGTGCAGCGATTAAAGAGGGTGAAGCAACCGAATATAATATTGTCGAGGCTACTGTTCTGAAGATATTCGTAAACTAGTAGCCTTTCTGAGTTTTCAACTGAGCAACCAAGCAATTTCACTAGATTCCTGTGCTGAACACGACTGATGAGATTTGCTTCATTCAGAAATTCAGCATCTCCTTGACTTGAACCTATATTCAGCCGTTTAACTGCAACCTCTCTACCATCTGGTAGATCCCCCTGCCCATCAAGAAGCATCATGCTAGGTCAAAAATATGTTTATGGTTTAACCATTAACAATGGTATCTACATTAAAATAAATTAAACTGAATGTAACACGAAACGCTCACTTTAAAGACGGAACCAAAACCGCCTTCGCCAAGCTTTCTTTCTGCGTGAAAATTAGACGTGGCCCCTCTCAAAGTGTCGTATTTGAAAATAAGTTCCGGATTCGCTATAGTCGCTGACAATCTAATTGCTCCTTGGGCTTCTGCGAAAATAGTTACAAAAAGTTTTATTATCTTAGAAAAGGAAATAGGGAAGCCGTTCATAATATCCAAGCTAGTAGGTCATTGAATCATCTACAATTTCAATACCTCTCATTTGAGAAACAGGTCCACAATTTTTCCCACGAGAGTAAAATTTCAGGTTGCAAAGGGTTATCGCTGCAATTAATCCAATCGTAGCGGCAGCTACTCCCAGAATTACCCGAAGCACGGTCGATCTTTTTGCTTCTGCAAATTTGCACAAGAAATCATAGATAATTTGCAAAAAAATATCAGATAATTCGCACAAGGAACCTCAGAAATCAGGAAAATGAAATCTTTACAAAACCCGCACGATATTCCTGATAATTATAAACTATGTGAAAGAAGATATATACTTGATACTGGAGGGCTTTCTGTCGGAGAATTGAAAAATGGATAAAGCTCGTAACGCATGTAGCAGTTCATAGACGCGAAATTTGATCCAAGAACTCCACTAGTGCAATTCTTATTTATTACGGACAACGCAAACTGTAGGCACGCCTCGCAGTCTTTGGTAGACAGATCTCTCCAACACTGCGCCAAGGTGTAGATAGGAACTGTGGAATTATAGGGCGCAACGCCTTTCTCCGCAGCAAAAAGTTTGGGACTCTTCGCTGCTTCATAGCTAATATTTTGGAGCGCCAGTGCCCTAACAGTATCTGCGAACTCTGGTTTACTGCTTGTCTCACCGCTGCACTCAACATTTTTTTCTGCGCTCTCGCTAAAATTGTTGGAAAAACTATGATTGTCGTAACGTAATAAGCAGGCATCTAGTATAATGAACGCAGAAGTTTTGTTGCATTCTCGATCAATACGAGTGCCCATACCAGTGCCGGATATAATCGCGGCTTTTGCAGTGGCTACGCACTGTTTGCAATCGGAGGAGTTTAAATCTCCCCTGCATTGGGCAAACCCATAAACCGTACTGTGGCTGTTTTGCCCGTCATCATGACTAGATGTATTGAATCCACTGGTAGAAACGTTCCCCACCAGTGAATCCAGAACCTGGTTTAGATTACTCTGAAAAGCGCTACCGTTGGTATATTCGCTATTCTCACAAAACCGTATAACGGGAATATTAAACGGATCAGCAGCTGAGAGGGGCATAAGCATACACACACTTACGATAAGTAAGAGGCTGCTAATTAACTCTTTCATCTTCATCGCCATTGTCCAGGCGTTCGCGCAACGTTTTCCTCTATTCTAATTAGATGAGGGAGGCGGTTCAGGAATAGCTTTGGCAAGTTCAATTTAGATGAGTGGAGGTGGTTCAGCAATGGCTTTGGAAAGTTCAAGTTATTGCATTCATCTTCAAGTTCAAGTTATTTCATGGCCGCTTCAAGGTCGTCGCAAGTCGTTTTCGTCTTCGGTCATAGCAACATGGTCGTAAGTGGCTGCTGTAGAATTGAGAACTCCGTAGAAATTAAGAGAAGAGGAGGTCGTGATCTGCACTGCTGACACCATTTTACACCACTTATTGAAACCATAAGCAGCTATGGAATTTGACGGGCAATTTGCTCGTCACATATAGCCAAAAATTCCAGTCTTTCAACATGATGGGATAAAGATTCTAGACGTTCACCATTATGTGGAAAAAAAGGATGAAAACCAATATGAGAATTGCAGAAGGGGTAAAATTTAATACGGCCGAAAGAAATTCAGATCTAATATTATGAAAATGGATATTCAAATTGTAGAAGCAGTCAAATTTGAAATTCAAGGAAAGAAACTGTAAAATTAAAAAAAAAATGGATATTCAAATTGTAACATCAGCCAAATTTGAAATTCTAAAAAAGAAACTGTAAAATTAACATTTCATAACAAAAATATTCAAATCAAATTTAAAAGTTCAGATTTGAAATTTTTACCTAACCACAAAGTATTTATTTAATTTATGTGATTTTTTGGAATTTTTTTTAGGTTTTTCTGGTTTAATTTCTCTAAATTTGGTAGAAATTTATTGAAATCACAAGTTTGATGGGAAACCCTGCGCAATTCAAGTGCTCCAGAGGTTTTTTATTAGGGCGTTGAATCCATATATACAATCAAGAAACCAATTTAAATAACACAAATCAAGATTTCACCTCGAAATTTTAAACCAAATTCAATTACCTAAAAATCCAAAATATCACACTATAAACAACTCCTTTAATTTGCACGAGTACAAGGCTTAGCCGTCAGGGCAGTGGGCTAACTCGCACCCCGCCGTTCGATCCTCCATTGTGTTGCTGCGCTGCAGCCTATGCTGTTCCATTGCAAATGATTCCAGTTGATGTGACAGATTGAATGTGAGTGCTATCAGCTTGACTGATATGTATATATGTAAAAACAAAGAAAGCCCAATATTACTTCTTCTGGGAACTAGCCCTTTCCTTTTAAAAACAACTCCTTTAATTTATAAGATAAACCCACACATGAAATTTGAAATTCCTACCCTGACCACGACCACGAGACTTTATGTTGTGAGATGGGTATGCCTTTAATTTGTGAGACAGACCCACAGATGAGATATTAAATTTTTACGTTACCCGCGAGACTTTAATTTGTGAGATGGGTTTCTATTTAATTTGTTACATGGAGTCGCAGAAGATATTTGAAATTCCTATGTTAAACACGAGACTTTAATCTGTTAGATCTGTATCTATTTAATTTGTTAATTTGTGAGAGACACCAGCCTAAGAGATTTGAAATTCCAACTACCAGACTTTAATTTGTGAGATGGGTATCTATTTAATTTGTTAGATAGACCCGCGCGGAAGGTATTTTAGTCTCCACGAAGTTTTTGATCTATAATTAACAATAGCTTCAACCATTATGCCTTCTACCTTTGCATGACTAGAGTTTCATTGGTTTGTTCTTTTCCACACTAAAAAAAATTAGTTTGACTTTTATGTAAGTTTGAAATTTTATGAATGAATGAATTAATATATTTTTATATGGGTAATGGTATTAGGCTTAGTTTAACGAGGCGGAGAAATTCTGGTTATATTTAGAGAAAATTTTGCAAGGATTTTTGTAAATTCAAGTTATAGTTGTTAAACTTTAGGTGTCCTAGGTGTTTTTGATGGGGCTGAATCTATTTCCACCATCAAAAACACTATTCAAACACTACCTCCACAAGATTTTTTGAAATCTTTTTACCCAGATTGCCACTTTTAGCTATCCGGGCAACTCCTCCGCCTCGTGAGACAACTCCATTGTATTATATGTTGCAAAAGAAAAAGACTGTAAACTATAGTATAGAACATAGAAGTAAAAAACTTATGTAATTTTGTCTTTTTACTAGCTTTTCTTTTTTTATCATGTTATGCTTTAGGGAGATTCCAACCAAGCTAATATTCGAGAATATGTTCAAAATGAAGGTAATGCGCAACACTTAAGTCCAAAGGATTTATGAAAATGCTCTTCATTAAGATTGAGGAATTGCCTACAAATACCCATGACTCAACAATTTTGCAACCTAAATTGGGTAAGGGGGCAAGGTATAATAATGGAGAAATTGGGGCTCCAAAAGATTTTACTATATTGATGGTAAATTTGCATTTGGTGGGCCATAACCATACATATAAAACCCTCATAATTAAGGGAAAGACAAATATTATAGAAATTTCTTCCCTTCCCCCACACTCAGTTGTTGTTGGTTTGCTCAAACCATTAACTCACCTAATTGCAAGTGGCTTCTCGAAAGTGGATAGAACATTAAAATCAACAATAGATGGAATGTGTCGTCAACAATTTTTACTCCATCTCAAGTCATCACAAATAGCAAATGTCGGATAAAGAGAAAGTGGGGCAGACCCATAAAGTATCACCTCCCAAAGCCTAAAGAAGTCAAAATGTGAGGAGCTCAAGGCAACCAAGAAGAGACAAGGAAACGGAGAAGCTAATTAAGCAATGAAAGAAATTAAAGAACTCCTAAAACAAGCAATAAATAATGGACCTATACGTTGATCTCTTGGACTTGTCCAGTCCTCCATACAAATTGAACAATGCAGAGCATCAACATGACTAGTAAGAAATGAATGATTTCTATGAGTTCTGGTCTCATCTCCACTCATATGAGAACGTGTTCCCTTGTTACTGATTTGTTGATAAGGTTCCATTGTCAATTGTTGAACATATGGACTAATTACCGACATACACCGATCAGATTTCAACCTAAAATCATACACTAAAATGCAAATTATTAGCAACAATAAATTAGTGAGAGGGATGAAAATGTTGAAAGGATTCAAATTATGTATATGATCCATGAGGATTTGATTAAATAATTTGAAAGGACTGGAACTTGTTTTTGTAATGCACGAAGATATGATTCATACAACAGTAAATTAGTTTGAAGTGTGAAAGGAGGACCTTGATTAGGAATAGTAGAAGCTGAGGATATACAAATTTTTGAAATGAGACTTGGTAATGAATATTGCATTTAATGCACATTAATAACCAAAAATCTGGTAAGTACAAGCCCAAATTGAAAATAAAATACAATATTCAAACATATGGTAAGCTTTAGCTCCTGAAGGTGAAAAAAGATAAGAAGCAACAAACTTTCTTAGTTCATAGTGACACAATAACCTAAGTCAGTGTTGTTTTGAAGTGTAGGGGTAGAACAAAGGCTTTTATCAGGTTGGAGTATTTTCCAAATAATATGAATATTGCAACTCACACTAACAACTTGAATTTTTCAATGATCACATTCTCCTCAAGATCAAGTGCTTCTTGTTGCCGTCAATTCTTCTAATGGAGGTCTCCATTCCTCCGACCTTCACATTTTGTTTTATATGTAAGTATCTGATCCTTGCAATTTCATTCAACATTGATGTGTGTGTTGGTGAGAATGAGGGGTCAAGGTTTGATATGATGGGAATTGGAACATCGAAATTGACCCTGACCCATATGAATCGTTTTTTATCCAATTTGAAAATTGCCTACATGTATCTTGCAATATACTTTTCCTGTAGGCTTCACACCATATAAGATAACATATGTGACTAAAATGTGAACATTTATGAAGAAACCCATTATGCTACTGAGTCATAACCCAAAGGCTCCATTCACTAAGTTCTCCTAGTAACTATGAGGAAAATCAAAGCTGAAATACTGTGATAATTGAAAATTTGTAACCATCCAATGCAAACCTCCCAAGACACTATTAGAATCTGATTGTCTAATAATCACAAGGTTACCTTAGCCCTGAGCTTGGCTAGTTCAATGTCAATGAAAACGACTTCATGCCTTGATCAAGGAATTCACACCCAAGCGTAGGCCATTGGAGGCTTGCTACAATCAAAGGGTAATGTTGATATAGTGGGTTCTTGTATTCCAGTGCTTCAGATTCAAGTATCAATTAAATTTTGTCAAAAGACATAATACTAAAATACCTAGTATTTAATACGAAATTTCCAATGGGGTCTCATTGAGCATTGAGTTTGTGACTGGGGTTTCATTATTATTGTGGCATGCCCCACCCAAATATTGTGTGAAAAAAAAATAAGGAAAGAAGTCAGATGAAAGACTTGAGAAAACTTGGAAAAATAGTTACCCTATCAACTAATCTGAATGAACTATGTCACCTTTGGGCATGTTTCTTGAAGCAAATTAAAATAAATAATATAAAATCAACTATTGTTCTCATAAAAATATAAAGTTTTCAACTATGATGGACTCAATGGGAATTGAGCTCAAATCTATTAGGCACCCCCTATGAATGGATCATTCCCACTTCACCCTAATGAATTGGAAGTTGTGTAACCCATAAAACGCAAATGCCAAAACACAAAAAAAAGATAGAAAACTTACCAGGTTGGGATGCCCAACCCTATTCACTACCCTTGATCCTAATGGGTTGAGCATAATTGACAATTAAAACCCTTCCATAGAGCTCAATATTATTCATGTTATCCATGGCAGCAACCACATCTTCCTTTGTCGAGAACATCACAAAACCAAAGGAGGGGTGCCTTTGTGAGGCTTGATCAAGAGGAGTGGTGATGTCCTTGATGTTGCCAAAGGGTATAAATATCGCATGAAGAATTTCCTTGTTCACATTTTCATCTAGCCCTCGTGCCATATGTCTTTGTGTAAAGTTAGTTCTGCTTAAAAAAAATAACCTAATCAATTATAACACATCTGTTGATTGTATTGTGACAAATCTCCAAGTCATGTCAATTAGTATGATCAATAGTGATGACATATGTGATTCGTATAAAGATTTGCAAAAATATCATGGAGTGAAGACATTCAATCTTCAAATCACATACAGTAGATGAGCTCCAGCACTGTGACATGAAAGTACCCTTACTCTCAATATGAAAGCATGCTAGCACGAGAAAGGGAAGCTTACAATATCCACCTATAAATGTGCATTAGTCATGATATCATTAGATCTGTCCCATGTGTTAAGACTCCATCTCAAGTCATCACAAGCACCAAATGTCAGATAAAGAGAAAGTGAGGGGCAGATCCATAAAGTATCGCCTCCCAAAACCTAAACAAGTCAAAATGTCGGGAGTTCAAGGAAACCAAGAAGAAAAAGAGAACCCAAGAAGCTAATTAAGCCACGAAAGAAATTAAAGAACTCATAAACAAGAAAGAAATGATTCACCTATACAGTGATCTCCTACAGTTGTCCACTCCTCCATACAAATTGAAAAATGTAGAACCTCAGCATCACTGGTAGGAAATAAATGATTTCTATTAGTTTTTCTTTCATCTCCACTCATATGAGAACTTGTTCCCTTCATATTGATTTGTTGATAAGGTTCCATTGTTGATTGTTGAACATCTGAATTAATTAACAACCTACACTGATAATTTTTCAGCCTAAAAACATAGATTCAAATGAAAATTATTAGCAACAGTAAATTAGTCTGAAGGATGAAAAAGTTGAAAGGATTCAAATTCCTTGTATGATGCATGAGGATTTGATTAAATGTTTTGAAGGGATAGTAATCAAACTTGACAGAAGTTTATTCGTTCAAACATGACTGTTCATATGCAAAGTTAACAACAAATAAATAACATATAAAAGTGAAAACAAAGATGCTAACTTGCTTTTGACAAGACATGTTGTACTATCACTTTAGAACTCATGGGAAATACAATTGAAACCATTCTTTGATATAAAGCATGGCCTATGGACAATATGAATTTTCAAATCAAATCCTTAATCTCTTTGGGCATTTTGGTAATGGGTTCTCTTTAAATTCATGTAAACCATTTAACAGGAACTACCCCTTTATGTCAATAGGTGCAACCCTCATAAGTCATAGTGAGAACATGCAAGAGACATGTAATTATGCTTGAACCATTGGCTTTGCTACCTCAAAATCAAAATCACTCTCCCAACTCATGATTTCTATATTTCACATTAACAACACCCACCCAATGTTTTCAGATAAATATAACGAAACAAAGACATTCCTTTCTTGATGTTGTAGACATGAAATTGTTTCTTAGTTCAAAAAATATTCCCAGATTACAATGAAGGAGGAGGGGAAAATCACCTTTATCAAATCCTCTTCATTTCAAATGTTGATAATTCCTTTGCAAGCCTCATCAATATAGGTCCAAAGAATAAATGTCACAATCGGGTCATAGGATAGGAGGGCACCTCCTTTTCTCGCAATTTCCATGGGTGTAAGATCAATTGACCTAGTTGGCTCCGCAATCAGACTTATTGCACTATGCTCATTCCATAAGGAACATATCCTTGTCCATGTAATATGGAATATCAACATTCTATCAATATAATAGAGTTAATTTGTGTATAATCAGAATAACTGGCTGTAGAATGGCAACCACTGCACCACTTCTTACAGTGGCAGTTTGGACTGACATATTGTTTTCACAACCATTTTTATGGAATCATCACGAGACTCATCACTAGGTAATAAATTCAAGAATAACAAAGAATTCTGAAGAAGGCCAACAAAATAAAAATTATAGAGAAGGATCCATAATGAATCATGTGCCAAAAACATGTGGATGTTTGTTTTGAGACTTGAATTTTTATCACTCCTTAGAACATACAAAGAAATTATCTGCATTGAATTGATAGTTAGAAGTCTGATTGGAAATTGGAAAATAAAATTCCTTATGCATGCGATACAAATTTAGGTTAACCCGTACTGTTTGTGAATTTAGTGCATATAAAGTGTCCAAGATAAGAACACCATGGAAAAAAACTTGGTTTCTACATCACATTTGAGTCATATATGATTCACAAGAAAACGATATGTGTTTTATGAAGAATCATGACAAAAATTTAGTGTGTTTGCCAAATTTTATTTTTTCTAAAAGCTTAGTTTTCAAAAATATACAACATATAGAATTAGAGAGAGAGGTGTACCATGATAAACAATTTTGATAAATGAATTGTGCTACAATATTCAACATTTGTCAAATTTAATTTACTATGATGATACATTGTATCAGCATGATTCACAAAGAAGCTTATTTTTTAGCATGAGTCTCACTGAGAATTTCCATCACAAAGCCAACAAACTTGATTTCTAATGCGATCTCGACATCATTTTATCGTAATACTATTCAAAAGGATGTTGAAACTAAATACAAAAAGGTTTTGGACAAGATTTGATAGCACAACAAATGCAATTACGTGATCTTCTTGTCAAGGCATTGAGAGTTACAAAATAAATCCATGTAGCTAAAGTCTAAAGTTTTTCAGTGTGTAGTCTAGAACATTAGGAGACCCTATCAATGCGTAAAGATGATTAGACCAATGAATAAAGAAGATTTATTATTCCTCTGATTAAGATTCTGAATTAGATTCGATTGAATCTTATTTTTCTGGTTTTGTTATGGGTCATTTAAGGTTCTATGGCATGGCGTATTCTTTTGAATTTAGTTTTTTTTTATAAAAGGGCATACTTAGGAAAAGAAGAGGGTTTAAATGTTTACATATAAAATAAATAAAATATATTTGATGTGATGATTCTATTTTATCTTGCAATAGAACCATGTTTGTTACTGATGTACCCTGCAAGTATAAAACTAAACTTAAAGGATTTTGTAGGGCCACTATTCCAAGAATTGTCACATAATTATGGTAACAACATCCCACATGTGGGAAGATAACTTTTTTATCCAAAAATGAGACTGGCCCCTCGCTAGGCACAACCCAACTTGAAAAAAAAAAATTGAAGGTTTCCAAATAAATATTAATAAACTAGCCCTTAATTACCTAGATTAATAATCTCAGGCTTTGTAAACAAATATCCAAGAAGCACCTAGAATTCCATTGGACATGTAAGGAGTTGATTTAACTTTACTGGATAAAAACAAGGCAGTGGCAGAGTAATGTGATTTTCCATTCGCTAATTATCCCAACACCCTTATCTGGTAAGGTACACCCTCTCTTCAGGTCATGTAGATATAAACTAATAGGTTTTTAAAGTTCAATCCATGTTTGCATCACATTGGTGTACCATGCAGATACAAACATCTCATTAGAAAAACCCTTAATAATGTAGATCAGTAGGTTTACTCACAAATATCAAAGAGGGACCTCGAATTAGATTGAACATGTCAGGTTGCATTTATTGGTCAAGAACAAGGCATTGACAGAGATGGGTTTTTTTCCATTCACCAATGAGCTATCCATCCCCTGGAGTAGTTGCTTTGGATATCTTTATCATGGTGGTCTGCACCCTCTTCTAGCCATGTAAATATGTAATAATGGAATTATACTATTTACTCCTCTACCCACTCTAGACTTGTTTTCTTGGATCCTTTTGGAGAGGGTCATTTGGAGATCCCGACCCACTTGGACTGCTGTAGGAATGCATAGACCTTCATGACAAAATTGGTAAATGGCCAAGGAAAACGTCACAATAAGAACACAGATAATTAATAAGAATAGATTTGCGTAAAAGATTTGAGACTAACCAGCCGTAATTTGAAATTATGACCACTGGTTATAATCTCAATCTTATAGAAGTCATTTGATGTTACAGAGAATATAAATCCTTAATGCTGTGATGTCGAACATGAACATACCCTGAAATCAAGAGTTTGGGTTCCTATTTCTTGTGAGGATAGGGCATCCTCTGGCATGTGATGATTTGTGATAGGAAATAACATGACATTGATGACATGAAGTGCATGATGATGTGGTAGTACCAAGTTGTCCTTCTTGTTACTTATTTCCTTTTGTCTTCTTGAAAAGGTGGCACATGTTCTTCTTCTTCCTCCTGCTTATGACTTGAAGATGAGGAGTCTTCCATCTGATGTTTATCTTCATCTTCTGTTAGATTTTGGTATTTCTTCATCTTCTCGCTTGATGATACTTGTATTTCTTCAATTCCAGAAGTGTCTTCTAGCATTTCCTCCTTCTCCATCTCCCTCTTCATCATCTTGCCATGACATGATAAAGTAGTTATTTCTACAATTCACTCATGATGAGACAACATCATTCCAAAAATCACCTAGTCTAAGATTATGCATATGATCCATTAACTAAGCCGAAACCATATGGATGGTTGGGAAAAGGGCTCAGTGACTATGCAATTGCATAGAGGTCAGGGGTAGGTTTGAGCCTTGATACTGCGTAGTTCACAGTCCAGGCTGGGCTGAGGAAGAAAACTATGCATTCTGAGAGCTCAGGGTGATAGGATAAGGGAATGGGCAATGGATCACCCCTTTGTGCTGTTAGGGAGGAAAACGGAGCCCAAGTGATTTCACAATTGCAAATTTTGAGAGCTCAGGCTGAGGCTTAAGCCTTGATACTATGCACTGCACAGTTTAGGCAGCACTAGGGAGACAAACTGTGCAATTTCTTGACTTAGTGAGTTCAGCTATAGGGGTTTCACTGCTTGGGAGAACTGCGTAGTTCTGGGAGGTAGTGGAGGTTGGGCCATTGCGCAGTTGTGCATTTTAGGATCTCAAGGATGAGCTTGAGGTTAAATATTTTGCAATGCATAGTTAAGGATATGTTGGGAGGATGAATTGTGAAATTTTGGGAGGCAAGGTTGGGCTTAAGCACTGAAGTTGTGAAATGCGTGGTTCTGGGCTTGAGCACTAAGGTTGAAAAATGTGGTGTTCTGGGCTTGAGCATTGAGGTTGCAAAATGCACAGTTCTAGGCTTGAGCACTAAGGCTGTGAAATGCATAGTTCTAGAGGGTTGTATGAGGCTAGGTTGCTGGGAATTGTTTGAAATGTTGATAGGTGTGGGACTGAAGAGACTGTTGTGAAAAATGATATGACTTAACTATGATCACACACTTGAAACACTTTGATAAAACAACAACATAGATCATCTGGAGGATGTTAACAACATATTTCACTCAATGTGACAAATTTTCAACAACTTTATGAAAAGTACAAAACTAAAGGTACATTTTGCAATGATCATGACGACACTTGTGTGAAAGTGCTTAAAAGTTTGGTAATGAGTGAGATTGATGTTTACATGGTTATACCAACTCATTCACACAAATATAACCCCTTGAAACCACTAGAACAAGCATACATACATTGTGTGCCATCTAACATGTGAAAAAATGGCAATTGCTAAAGTGCGAAGAACTTTAGCGGTATGTGAATCAATAGTGAAAGTAACACATGCCAGAGCAAAGATAACATGAAAAAAACACTAATGAAAATGAAATCAAGTGAAATAGATGGTCATAAACATGAAAAAAATAATTTCTAAAGCAAAGGTGCACATAAGCGACAGTTTGCAAAACTCACCGAAATAGAAGTACAAACACAACTAGAATGTGAAAAATTGTTGTTGTCAGTGTGCGCTAAGTGTCAACATGGATTAGAAAACACACAGGCATGTCTTGACAGGAAAGTGCTATGCTTGTCCAGTATTTCGTAAAAGAATGTGCTTATGAACTTGTTACGGACTGAGCATGTGTGAGTAAGTGACTTTAACACTTCCAATCCAAGAAGGGAGCTGAAAAATAATTAGCTAACCAAGAAGTGACTATGGAAGGACCGATCACAAGATCCATAGAATCCTCCAAAATTAAAGTGAACACAAAATTTTCGAGGGCGTTTGTCACAACGACAACACTTGGGGACACCCTGGTAGAACTCCAACTTCTCTACCTTGGTCAACTCTTTCATGCAGGGTCTAGTTCTTCGGGAAGTATTGATTCATCATTGAGATTATCGTGGCTCCCCCACTTACCCCATGCATAAACATAGTCACCTTCATTCCTTTTCTAGGTTGAAAATAAACATAAATCAACGATCACACAATTTTTCTACTTAGGATAGGTTAATGAAGTTCGCGAGATTTAGATTTTTAGAGTATAGTTTTTCATCTATGGTGTTGCTCCACTACTAGAAGGCCTGGACTGTACCCCGAAAAAGTCACTTTAGGGACACAAACATTGCTTTGCTGCCAGCGAGCCTGGATATTACCCCGGCTGGTTTTTTGGCTTCCCCTCTCTGCATAGGAAGCATTTCTATTCTTTCACCCTTATTTATTTATTTATATAGGACTGTTCATTGACACTTATTTATTTCATGGATGGAAGGGGGATCCTAACTTATTAATAGCAAGAGAGGTTGTCCCTCCAGAGAAGCATATATAAGACCTATGATAGTTGTTTGATCGTTTATATTTTCCCCTTGTCCTTCTCTACTTGATTGGATCAGCCTGAAAGCACCAATACATAAAGACCCAAATGCGGGCATGAGGTTTTTGGAAGAGACATGGAGGTCATGGTTTCAAACAAGGATTTCTTAATGCAAGGATCATATTTTCTGTTGGAACATCATCGACAAAAATATGTAACCCAAACAAGGAAGAAAGACAAAGCATTAGCCAAATGTTGTGGTGTTACAAAGTCCCTTGTTATTTTCACACATTCTCTTTGAGCCGACAGAGCATATTCATGCACGGTCTCACAAAATGAAAGGAAACACGACACACAACAAGGAAACAAAAATAGAATACAAGCAAAAGAAGCTAAACCAAATCATAATGCAAGTGAAAAGTAAGAATAGACAAGAGAGAATAAAGATAACAACATAGGATGATTGCAAGAGAAGGAAAACTAGGATGGAGCTAATCCTACTCCTAACCTAACAACTAGAAGGTCAGGAGCACATATAATGGAATTTCCAATGTAGGCACTGTAATCGTTCCCAACCTGCAATCATGAAGATACGATCAATTAAAAAAATTATAAAGGAATGTTTAAGAGAAAATATGAGATCTTGAATAGTTTGCACCACAAAAGTAAGGTCTTTCCTATGGGTAGAAAGGTGTGTCACAACCACTACTTTCATCTAATTCACATTCTTAACTTTTTGATGAATACCATCTTTAAACAAACCTTAGAAGCTTCTCACAAATGTGTCTCCATCTACACCAAACTCCTTAGAAAGCGTGAGGGAAGATCAAATTTTTTTTATTTGTGACAGAGATTTCAATGTGAGATTGTTCCAACCATTCAACAATTGGATCGTAAAAATCATAATGATCCTCTTGAAAACCCCGAAATATTTGAAAAGATGAATTTTCAATTGGAGGCACGAGATAATGAGAAGAATTTTGTGAGGTAAAATAGATCTGATCATATTCAACATTCATGTCGAGAGAGTGAGTACCTAACATAACAATCAGTGGAGGTTGAAGAGCCTCAACCGCTCAACAAAAATCTGAATAGTGAGATGTTGAATGATGAAGATCGAGGCATGTAAAACAAATTCCATTGGATATAATAGTGGGAAAATGATAAAACGAATGACATTCATGAAATATCAAATAATGATCATATGAGATAATAAAAGCATTAGATTCCAAATTTGTAATAAATGAAGATAAATCAATTTGAACAACTCTGCAAATGCTATGAACAATCAAACCAACTTCCTCGCAAGAAAAATGTGACAAACCATTTTCCTGTAATTGGTGACAAACTTTACAAGAATCATAATCATCAAAAGAATTTAAAAAGGATGCCAGCACAATAAAGACATGAGACTAGTTAGGGCATAGAAAATGGCAAAAAACTTGATTTGTGCGATAAACTGTGCATTAATTATCACTCAAGATATTTTAGATGTGATGAAGGGAAAGATTTTCAATACAACATTCGCAAGGAAATCTAGGATCTGTCTCTTAAGAAATGAATCTGATAAGCATGATTCCTTCAACCAAAGACAGTCTTTGAAATGATAAACTTTGCAATCGCATGGCTAATGGCAGAAGTGTCCTGAGACACGTAATTTTATTAATCAAAAAAACAATTACATAATTGATTTGCAAGCGTTTACACCCAAACAACCAAACACTCTTGCAATGAGCTATTTATAAGCTCCATGTCCTAACTACCTCTAATTATGGATCACTTATTAAATAACAAGTGTCCATTTACAATAAATGCTATTCAAACCAACTAGCTAACTAATCTCCTATAATAGAGCCTAAGATACGACACATTTGGAGAGTCATATCTAGTTACAACAATATGCTAATTCTAAAAATCTCCATTAAATAATTAAACATTCTAGAATAATAATTATTAATTTAATATCTTAAATTAATAATTATTTTATTCTAATTTTATAACCTATGATAAAAATTGCATTTTTGGATCATCTAACATTCCCCCCTATGATCCAAAGATACATTACAACAAATACCAAGTTCATCCCTGAACTTAGTAAATTTTATTCTGCCAAGCGGTTTGGTGAAAATGTCAGAGATCTGATCTTCGGAAGGACAATAAATTGGTTTGAGGACATCTTTGGCAATGAGCGACCTGATATGATGATACTTGGTGTCCACATGCTTTGTCTTTGAATGAAAAACTGGGTTCTTGGCAAGTTTGATAGCTGACTGGCTGTCAATGAACAATGATGTAGCTTCTCCCTGAGAAATGCCCAAGTCCTGCAAAATTCGGCGCAACCAAACAATTTCACATGCTGCTTCCCATGCTAAAATGTACTCTGCTTCTACTGAAGAAGTGGCCACTGTAGCTTGTTTCTTACAACTCCAAGATACTGCTGCCAACCCCATGTTCATTAAATAACCTGATGTTGATGCTCGATCATCAATACTTCCAGCAAAATCGGCATCAGAATATCCACCAAGTACAAAATTTTTAGTCTTTGTGTAAAGAAGACCAAAATCTTTTGTTCCTTGGATATATTGAAGAACTCTTTTGGCTGCATTCCAGTGGTTGTCTCGTGGTTCCTGCATAAAACGTGAAAGAATACTGACTGCATAAGATAGATCAGGACGAGTATTGGTCAAATAAATCAAGTTGCCAATCAACTGTCTGTAAGTTGTACTGTCCACCTTTTCCCCCCCTTCAAATTTTGAAAGTTTCAAGTTTTGCTCCATGGGGGTGAGAACGGGCTTGCAATCTTGCATGCCAAATCACTGAAGAACCTCTACGGCATACTTACTCTGAGAAATGAAAATATGATGTGGAAGTTGGAAGACTTCAACTCCAAGATAGTAGTGGAGTAGTCCCAAATCTGTCATCTTAAAACCTGCATGTAACTCCTTTTTTACCTGCGCAATATGAACATCATGATTGCCAGTGATGATCAAATCATCTACATACATAACAAGAATTACAAAATATTTTCCCTGTTGTCGCACATACAAAGTATCATCAGATTCACTGCGATGAAAACCAACTTTCTTAAGGTAATCATCCATCTTTGCATACCACGCTCGGGGTGCTTGTTTTAACCCATATAAAGCCTTGATCAATTTGCAGACTTTATGTTCTTGTCCTTCCACTTCAAAACCTGGTGGTTGGGTCCTATATAAGTACTCCTGTAAATCCCCGTTGATAAAAGTACTTTTTACATCCATTTGATGAACTTTCCATCCTTTTTGAGCGGCCAATGCAAGTGTTAATCGGATGGTGTTCCATTTAGCTGTTGGAGCAAAATTTTCTTCATAATCAATGCCTTCCTGCTGCACAAAACCTTTTGCGACAAGTCGTGCTTTATACTTGTCAAGTTCACCCTTCTGATTATACTTAATTCTATAAACCCATTTACATCCTATGGGTTTAACATTTGCTGGACAATCAACAATTTTCCAAGTGTTATTATCAATTACTGCTTTATATTCTTCAACCATAGCCTGTTGCCATTCTTTATGTTTTACTGCCTCTTTGTATGTGGAAGGTTCAGTAAAATCATTTGCTATCAAGGCAAAATTGCCTTCACTTCTATGTGCTCTTCTGGTGCCAGTTTTATTCTGTTCATCAGGCTTTACATCTTTCAAAAGTTGAACTGCCCATTTCGGAAGTTGGTGCTCACTTTTTTGTTCTTCTGTAAAGTCCCCATCATTATAAAGAGGATTAATATAAACTGATGTACGTCGTTCAGGTGAAGAATGTGGAGACTCATTGTCTGAAGAACTGCTGCTGCTTGGAGATGCGGATGAACTGCTAGAAGACCCGGATGATGTTGTTGATGTAGATGGACTGGATGACTCATCTTCAGAGGAAGGAAAATCAAGTTCATACCAATTTGGTGAAGTTGGTTGACTTTGCATTTGTCCATTTCTTTTACTTCCCTTAGTTTCTAATTTGTGAAGAATATTTTCAATTTCTTCAGCACTCTTACTCTTTGTTTCATCAAAAATGACATCCCTGCTCACAATGAATTTTCCATTGGTCAAAAGACGATACCCTTTCTTCTCATCAGAATAGCCAATCATTTTGCATTTTAAACTTCTTGAGTCAAGCTTAGTTCATTTTTCTTTCGGAACTAAGGCATAAAACACTGACCCAAAAACTCTAAGATGTTTAACTCGAGGTTTGAAACCAAACCAAGCTTCATAAGGTGTGATGCCGTCTAAAGAAGCAGTTGGAGATCTGTTTCTTAAGTAGACAGCTGTATGTATTGCTTCCGCCCAATATGTTGGACGTAACCTCTTGAAGGTTAACATGGATCTCGCCATTCCTAACAAAGTGCGGTTCATTCTTTCGACTACTCCATTTTGCTGTGGAGTGTAAACATTAGTAAGATGTCGTCTTATGCCATTTTCACTGCAATAATTTTTGAATTCATTTGAAGTGAATTCTCCCCCATTATCCGTCATGAGAGTACCTATCTTTTCTTTGACTTCATTTTCAACAAGTTGGCAAAATTTTTTAAACTTATCAAATGCTTCTGACTTGTTCTTCAAGAAGTAAACCCAAGTCATTCTGCTGAAATCGTCAACGAATAGTAAGAAATACTTGCAACCACCAAATGAGGTTTGTAGTGGACCACAAACATCACTGTGAATTAGTTGAAGCTGCCTGTTTGCTCGCCATGAACTTGTTGGAAAACTTTCTCGGTTTTGTTTGCCATAAATGCAAGCTTCACATTTTGCATTTTCCCTTTTGAATGTGGGAAGTCCTTTAACCATTCCTTGTTTCTGCAATTGAGAAAGACTCTCAAAATTCAAATTTCCATATCTTACATGCCATAGTCTGATAGGTGAACTACCTGTAGTCACTGCCCCTGCAAAATCAGAATGCCTTGGAATAACTGTCCCTTTCATCCGTAACAGTTTTCCATCTTCATAACCTATCATAACTATTTTCAAGTTCTGTTTCACTGAATTAATCTTCACTAAACCATCTTCCATAATCACCTGATGTCCTGCTTGTCGAATCGTGACTAAAGAGAGCAAATTTTTCTTGAAACTGGGTACATACCATACATTGGAAATCAATTTTTCTCCAATGTCAGGGAGAAAAACTTTTACGACTCCTTTTCCATAAGGAGTATGTTTTGTATCATCAGCAAGAAAAATTGAATTAAGTTGGCATTCTTGAAAATTCCAGAAAAAATCACGTCGACATGTCATGTGCTGAGTTGCCCCGGAATCCAAGATCCAGGCATCTTCATAGTCACTTCTAAGATGAGATGAAATTTGTGATGCTGGTGAGGAAGTAAACACATATTCTGAGTTATCTTCATCTTGATCATTTGCAAATTGTGTTGAATGCTGCTGAAACTTGGGAATTTTATTAAGTGAAGTTCGACAATCTTCAGCATAATGGCCAACTTTGTTGCATCTTCGACAAACAATTTGACTAAAGTCTCTTCCTCATCCTGAAGATTGTCCTCTGCCTCTGCTTTGACCTCTATTTGGAGATTGTCCTCGACCTTGATTATTGTAGCCTTGTCCTTGAAAATTTCCTCTTCCTTGGTTATTTCCTCTACCTTGAAAATTATTTCTTCCTCCTCTGTTAAAATTGTTGCCTCTACTTTGGCTTCGACCTCGATTATGTGTTGCTTGATTCTGATTCCATCGGCCTCTTCCTCGAGAACTATCTGCTGAAGACTTACTTGTGCTGGCTTCTGTGAGAAAAGCATCTTCACCAACTTTCTTCTTCTTCCCAAAAGTTTTATCATGCTGACTTAACATTTCACAAAGTTCATCAAACTTTAGTTTTTCTAATTTCCCAGTTACTTGTAAAGTTTCTAAAAAATGTGTATAGGAAGAAGGAAGCCCAGCAATTACAATTGTGACCATAAAGCTATCATCAATTTTGGGAAAACCAGCATTAATAATTTCCTGCTTAATATTCTTAAGTCTGGAGAGATATTCAAGAATATCACCATCTTCAGTTAATTTTTGTTGCAACAATTTTAGTTGTAGATCAACCTTCTTTGATTCTGGTTGAGTATCAAAGAGGTCTTTAAAATTTTTCAAGGCAGTCCATGCATCTGTGGCATTCTCTATATGTACATACATTTCATCATTCACACACGATTTAATAAGAGCTAAGGCTTTAGCATTCTTGATTTCCCATTTTGCCAGTGGATCTGCATCTGTGGGTTTATTCGGCTTTACATCTCCATCACATATTCCTTGCCATAATTCATTGTAAATGAGTGTGCTTTCAATAAGATGATGCCACGTTTTATAATATTTAGTGCCCTCAAGTTTGTCGGAATCAGAAAATAAGTTAATCAACTTAGACATTTTAGCGTTTAAGAGAAGCACCAAGAAGCAGAACAGAAAGGACAATATAATCAACACAATACACCACGCAAAAAACACGATCTATCGGGGCTTGGCCTTGACCCTCGAATAGTCGTCAAAACAGGAGAATATTGACTGAGCTTTGCACTTGGCTTTAGTCAATTTCTCAAATTTTTACAGGGCAACTTTCAAAATTTGACTTTTTACAATGGTGCTTTGCACAATCTGGTAAAAAAAATTACCCCCCCTCAAAGTAAAATTACTTTGAGTTACATTTATCTCCTTCGAAAAATTACAAAAATAACAAACTCCTTATTGCTCCAAAAATATTACAATCACCTTAACAAATGTTACAAGACCCTTATTACTCCAAACCCCATATCTTTCCAAAATACAATATTAAAAAAATCCTTATCTCTCATATAAATACTCTCACTATAGCTCTCATGGAAACACTCCACTCATTCTCTCACATTCCACTTGCTATCTCTCCAAAATTACGAATCATTAGGTCGCTCCAAACTTATCACTCCATTACATAAGGAATTAGAAATACTCCTTATGTCTCCTTAAAATTTCATAAAGACTTTATAAACACTCTTTAAAAAAGTCTTTACATACGTTCCATTAAAAATTACAATCACCGTATTTCTCCAATTTTTTCTTTTTACAACACTCACCCCTTTTTGTTTTGTTTTTTTTAAACATAAAAACAAAAACATTTCATGATAGCTGTAGCAAAAATTTCAAATTGACATTTGTTGTAATCTTGAACGGCGACCCAGGTATAAACGTTTTTGTCCCTTTAAAAAACCATTTTCAAGACAAAAATGTTTCAACTTATTCCAACAATCCCACGGCATGTTAATAATCGATTTTTCAATGGTTTGGCATCTTAATAATCATTGTAAAAAAAACACCGTGCAGCTCACCTTTGACCGCTGCAGATTCACCATTCAACGCTGGCAAGATTGGAACGCTGGCAAGATTGAAAATTTTCATTGACCCAAGATACATCAACAATCGTTACGCTGCTCCACCATCGACCATGCAGCAAAATCAACGCTGCTCCACCATCCACCATCGACCATGTCCAGCAAAGTCAATGGGCAGCTTGCTTTGAATACAACTACTGCAGATTACGGTTTTTCAGATGTTCAACGTGCAAATGGAAGTCTTCCTTTGATTTGTTCTGCTCAACCATCGAAACTCACTGAAGGCTCTACATACGATAGAATACAAATACAATAATTTTGAAGGTCACACGCATAGTCCGCGGTTTTTGAGTGGAAGAGAAGTTAGACCCGCCTTCATCAGAGCGCACGACAGTCTTGATATAACAAACTTTCCTGTTGATGCTTTACGTGATACTACTGCTGCGGGAGAGCCCCAATTTTGGTTTTCCTCTGCAACATCAGCATGCCCAACAGAAGTGTCCGGAATTATCACAGCGTTTTGAACATTGTCCAGCACAGAGAACCGGAATTATCACTCTTCTTGACGATGATGAAGACTTCAAGGATCTTGTAGAGGAAGACCATGCACCAGGCGCAGCTACTGGAATCGTTTTGATTCTAAGAGACAGTCGGCAGCTTATTATAAAAATTGGATAACTAAGAAAAAAGAACACAAATACAATCTGCTCTCACACACAGGCTCTTTGCACACAGGCTCTCAGCATTTGAACACCCCACATTTATAGTCGTTCTCTCAATTTGCAGAAACTTCAAATATACAGCGCTATCATACAGATTTGCATTTGCAGTTTTTTTTAATTTTTTTTAAAAATGATTTTAGAATTGGCAGATCTAAAATCAATAAAAAAAATTTGTTGCAAATTTCATACCAATTTTTGCTGATCACTTCTTTTTCCACGATCTGATAGAGCTGGAATCTCCTCCTCAAATCAACTGCTGGAATCTCTTCCTCAAATCAACTGCAGCATTACCATAGCTCCGATACCACAATAATGGCAGAAGTGTCCTCAGACACGTAATTTTATTAATAAAAAAAACAATTACATAATTGATTTGCAAGAGTTTACACCCGAACAACCAAACACTCTTGCAATGAGCTATTTATAAGCTCCATGTCCTAACTACCTCTAATTATGGATCACTTATTAAATAACAAGTGTTCATTTACAATAAATGCTATTCAAACCAACTAGCTAACTAATCTCCTATAATAGAGCCTAAGATACGACACATTTGGAGAGTCATATCTAGTTACAACAATATGCTAATTCTAAAAATCTCCATTAAATAATTAAACATTCTAGAATAATAATTATTAATTTAATATCTTAAATTAATAATTATTTTATTCTAATTTTATAACCTATGATAAAAATTGTATTTTTGGATCATCTAACAATGGCCCTATGAGAGATACACATCCCAAACCCGAGTTTGATGCAATAGATTTACATGAATATGAATCGACTAAAGAAGATTCTCGAATACAATCAGAAGTAAAATCTTTAAAGTTTGAAGAATCATATTTGAAATACCAAATATTTTTAGAAAATAAATTTACATCGAGTGAAACCATGCAAAAAAGAAGGATTGCGCGAAATAAACCTTATCTGACTTAGTTTGGGGGGTTTATCAGAGTTGTGCGATCATGGCATAATCATCATTGGAAGTTGAAGGGCCTCGACTTCCTAACAAGTCCCAAAACTTTCAAGGATTCTAAAATCACATTTTGAAGACTGGACCAGATCGTGCAGGGTGTGAGGATAGTTGCTACCACTAGTTTCAATAGGACCACTGCTCACCGGATGGTAGCCATCTTTGTCACTGGTTTGACTAGATTGTTCAACTTCAACAACCATATTACTCAAGTTGAAAGATTCTTCTTATCGCAAATTCAAAGGTAAATGAATCAGAGAAATTTCACGAGCAATCTGATTTAAAGAGTTGTCTTCATGCAAGAATAGGGATGATGAGGGATTGGAAGAGTACTCAATGATTTGACTGTTTGCATCATGGATAATCTCGCCACCTTGTTCCAATTGTGAAGTTAACTGATCGATTTAAGAACTTGAAGAGAATGGAGTATCTTCATTGCAAGTAGGTGCATCGCAACTGGTAGAGCACAATGTAACAACCCTAGTGAAAATTCCATGTAATAAGAGTTAATAAAGGAAAAATAATAATAAGGGTTGATGGGACACTTATCCCAAGTTGAATGTTGGGCACGACATCCTAGTGTGGGTCTTCGTTTGGTTTATTATGGCTAAGGAAATTGGCAAATGCAATGGGTAAGGCTTTGGAAAGGAAAAATGACATTTTTGGCACATTTATTTATGAAAATAATGGAAATTAGGAGAAAAGGAAGGTGAAATGTCATAGGTTGCATGTGAGGAGTAAAATGAAGGAATATAATGGAAAATTAAGAAAATAGAGGCATAATTGATAAAAATGCTTCTAAGGATCAGTTGGTACCTTTTGTCATTGTTAACTTTTGTCAGTTTAGTTTTGGAGCTCTCTCATTATTCTCTCTCTCTCTCTCTCTCTCACTCTTGGACACAGACATTTCTTGGAGCAATTTGGCACTGGATCAAGAAAGGTAAAGAATGAAAGAGGAAGCAAGGAGAAATAAAGGAAGAGTAGGATCAAGAAACTACAACAGGATTCTTTGCAGATATCGATTTGCATGTGTGTTTTGCTTGCTAGATTTGGCATGCATGGTATTGCATGTGGTTCTGTGCTACGATGGCATGGCTTTTTCTAGGTGTGAAAATGTTCTCAACCAAGCCTTGCCATTTCTAGATAGCCATGGTGTGATGGTGTTTTCATGTTTTGGTTGAGTTGAATTGCCAGATGGATTTGAAGCTGAGTGAGGTGGATCTCTGAAATAAAGAACACATAGCCTAGTCATCCCTGAACCAGATTGTAGATTGTGGTAAATCCACTGGCTTAGTGACCCCTGAACGAGTCTCTAGGTTGCAATAATCCCAGGTATTGTGTGCCTCAATGGGCCTAAGAATCCTTGACCGGTTAATGGTAGGATATATGGTAAAGCCTAGAGGTGGTTTCCTTTGATTAGGCCTAGGAATTCTTGCAGGTGACTGGCGGGATATAGGGTAAATCCTAGAGGGAGGAGTCCCAGTTTAGGGCTTGGTGATCCCTAGATCAGACTGTGGATTGCAGTGAAGCCTGAGAGAATTGGAGACGGGAAAATTCCTTATGGTGTAGGTGAAGAAATTTGGTGGCATCCATGCTTGTTTTGGCATAGTGATCTAGTGGAGATCATGGTAAATCCTGTTATTACATGTTTATTGTGTTGGCCTAGTGGTCTGCTATTGACTGTGGTAAAGCCTAGTTCCTATTGATGAGAGTGAGGTGGTTTAGCCTCAGGATGTCCTAGTTGGTTCTTTTGGTTTGAGTCCCACATTCATGCTTGCACTATGGCACGATAGTGATTGGTTGAGGAGGGATTTGGCATAGCCAATATATGGTCAAGTGGAACCTAGTAGTCATGTCCTAGGTTGGATTGTGTATTCATTAATAAGAGTTTCTTCCTTGGTATGTTATGTGTAATTGTACTGGTTTATATGCTGATTCTATGGCTAATGTATCCTTGATATTTATTTTGTTATTATGTTGGTTATAAGCATGTATTATGACAGTGATGACGAATGGTGCTCCTCATGTTTTGTTTTATAAATTAATGAACAATGTATATATGACCTAATGGACGATAATGCAACTAATGATATATGGGAACAATGCTTCTTAGCTATTTTCAGATAAGTATGAGACCCCTATGCTCAGACATGTTGTTTAAACCTAAATATTACATACTTGTGACATGTTTGATGAAATTCATGTCATGGCTAGTGGGGGTCCAATCAAGTCCTTGTTCAAGTAATTACATTTGTATCCTTAGTTTGTTGTTATCTTTCAGTTCTGAAAGCATCATTGAGTTCTAGGCAGAGACTTAAGCTCTGGACCTGAAAAATTGGCACAAATCTCAGATTCACAGGCGCAGGTCTGAGGAGAAAAGTCCCCAAAAGCATGTAGACCCATGTTGTGGGAGCATCTGGAGTCTCCTGGATGCATACATGTCCATGTCAAGGGAGTGTCCAGGGGTGTAATGGTCTAAAACTTCAGTGGGTCTTAGGGGCTAGTTACCTAAGTGGTTGGGATGGCTCCTAGTAGTTCTGTTGCAGATCTGGAAGGTCTGTGTGGTGTGTTTTTATTGATTCCACTTCCTTATGGTCACCTAGGAGGTTGAATCCCATTATAGTGGCCTCTCGTCGCATATTTACTCTGGTTGGAGGGTTACTTGGGAATATGTGGGATGAGGGTGTTACAGACTAGTATCAAAGCATGGTTCACCCCTTGGACTGGATGGGCGGTGTTTATTGGTCAACCATTCATGTCAGTTGCACATGTGTTAATCATCCTTGTGGGATATATGATTTTTTCATATGTATGGTGTCGGTCATGGTTGTGGTGATGTCACCATGTGAAAGAGGATGTTTTTGTTATGAAGTCTGTCATCATGACTGTATGATTGGGTACATGTTAGTTATGATTACGTACTGTCAGTGTACATTGGTATGGTTGTTGTTGTCATGCATGAGGTCATGGTATGTGTAGTTGATATGGTCATGCATTGATGACTGGACTCTAGCTAGAATCATCTTTACGTGTTGATACACCTATTTTTTATATGTATATATGTTTCCATGATTATGTTATACATGTACTACGCTAATTTGTCGATATTGCAGATGAGATATCCTCCCTAGATTTTGATAAGGTACGTTGGTTATTGTGATTTGGTTTAGCTTACATAGTATGCCTTGGATGAAAGAGATCCAAATGACTAGCAAGATGGTAGGCTACATAGATTCTCCCAATGAATGAGATGAGAAACGTGGTGTTTGGAACTCTTCTGACTTAGTAGACACATTGATAAGTTTGAGGGAAGAAATAAGGAGTTGTAAAGCAGACAATAACAAAATCATGCAGGCAAAAGAGAAACAAGCAGAGGTTAATGCAATAGTCCTTTAGAGTTTGTCAGAATTACAACAATAGGGGCCACTTCGTATCATCCATGGGCAGGATGAAAAAACTAATTGGGCATATGGCAGTAGATCTTATGGTGGTGACACGTCGGATAGAGATGACACAGTGAGAGATGGCAGGTTGTTGGATACTTCGGATAGGAGAGGTGATGGACAGAGGTAATATTCTAGTTCTAGTTCTGATGGGCATCATGATCGTCATCGTTATCGCCCTTACATGAGGAGTGATAGTGGATGCTTTCCATATCAGTTTAAGAAAGAAAAAACACCTACTTTTAATGGATACTTGAAGAAACCAGAATATGGAGAGGTTTGGATACTTGGGATGAACAAGTTCTTTGAGTTGCATGAGTACATAGAAAACATGAAGGGCAAAATTTCTATCTTCAGCCTGAAAGATAAAGCAAATATCCGGTGTGAAGAGGTGAGGTCGGTCAGAGGCATCAAGAAATAGAACTTGAGTTGGCATGAATTCAAGAGGCTTTTCAGGAAGAAGTACTTGTCAGAGAGGTACTACAATGATAAGGCCAAATAATTCTATGAGCTAAATATGGGATCGATGAGAGATGAAGAGTACATGACTAAATTTATGTAATTATTCAGGTATGTATTGTATCTTAAAGATGAGAAGGCTAAAGTTTAGCGATTTTTCCGTGGTTTTCCATTAGCATTTAGAGATCGGATTGAGTATGATAATCCTTGATCACTTGAGGAACTTATTGGTAAATTGAAGCATTTATATGAGCAGTTGAAGCGTAAAAATGAATCTCAGCAAGGATGGAAATGGAAAGATAAAGGTAAAGGTGAATCGAAACTTAAAAGAGAAAGACCTTAAAATGCAGAAGAGAAAGAAAATGTGGCACCACAAAAGAAGTTCAATGCAACTAGACAAAGACATGGATCACATCAGCGACATAGAGGTGATGGTACTGGACTATTGGAGTGTTAGACATGTAGTAAGGAACACCTTAAGAGAGATTGTCTATAGAATTAGGGTGGTAGGACTCAGATCTATATTGCACCAGAAGTGCAAACTATTGGGGATGTTTATCAGAGTGTTCCTCGTATCTATGCAACACTGGATAATAGGCAGGCAGAGCATTAGGCACCAACTATTGAGATGGATGGTAAGCTTTGTAATCAAGTTCTTTCTATTTTGATTGAACCTGGATGTAATTATAGTTACGTTAGTCCTGACTTGGTGGATAAGTGTGGTTTCAATAAAGAAGTGCATGCGTAATCTTGGTTAGTGGAGTTGGCTATAGGTACAAATAAAATAGTTCATCTTTGGGTAAGAGCTTCTGCATTTGAGTTGAATGTGTTAGCCTCCTGCTGCATCAGGTATTCATCTTTCATGATCGACATTTTACATGCCAAATATGTCATACTTTGCATACTGCAATGGTTCCATATTTTTGTGTACAAACACATGTGTAAATATTGTTCTTCAAAATGATGGGTGGTCCAACAGTTCAATATGGATCATACCATGTTTAAATTGTTGTTGAAGAATAGAGAAGGAAAATCTGTCCAAACAGTTTAAGCTTGGCAGATTAGTAGCTAGGTAGAGAATGAATGTGCCCAACTGTCTAATCTGGGCTCTTGGAAGCAATAAGGGTAGTTTTTAGATAGGAGGGCGGTTAAAAAGAGAAAAGTAATCAGGGTTTGAAAGTCTAAGTGCACCCACTCAAGAGGAAGAAAAAATGTTATGTGTATTAGGTTGGGTAGGTAGTTTGAGGTTGCAGAAGCAAGGTCTGGATCACATTTTGTATTATCAATCAGAACTAGTCTCATCAATGAAACAAATGCCAAGGCAGTTGTTTGATGGCATAATTATGGAAGCATGTCTAACTCCCTTTCACCCCCGCCTTCAATATCTCTTACTAACATCCCCCTAAAGGACCTTGGGATCTGCCTAACAAGTCCTAAGTCTTACTTCATTTTTGTGAAACATCAAGATAAATGTTGGCTTTCCTCAAAGAAATGAAGCCACATTTCTTGTGTAAAATTAGTCCCCCACTCTCATTAACCCCTATGTCTAAGTTTTACTTTTGAAACTTATCCTTCTGCTATACTTTCACCTCATAAAGTCATATTAACTCCTAATTCTACTATGTAGCTCCCTAACTACTTTCCTATCCATATTCACTGCTAGAACTACATAAAATCACAAAAAATAATAATACTCCCACCCCTTGGCACTATAGCCATATATTCTAAAGGTTTGGGGAAATGTCAAATCCATTTGAGACTTGCATTTAACCCTTCCCTATTTGTCCCTTGGGATCAGTTGACCTCTGGTTGAACTGATAACCATTTATCCCCCCCCCTCATCAACCATTTTCTATCACACTACGCGTTCACATTTTGGAATATAATTGCCTTAACTCACACCCATGCCGCATTAACTAATAAAACCAATTTTTATTAAAGTTCCCCCCCCCCCCCCGCCATATGAATAAACAAATAAATAGCGCTGCAGGCCCTGTCCCTAACCTTCCGCTGTGTTAACCGTCCCGTCAGCCGTCAGATTTGGCGCGCCCAAGATCTACGGTGGGCGGGTCTTTTTGTGCCCCGACATGCCGAGGGTTAGCGTCCGGGAGATGGGCGGTTTTCCCGTCGTACTCCCGCCACGCGTCGCCCTCCCGGCTGTGGCAGAGCCCCTTCCTCTGAAACCACTTCTGCGCAAAAGCGGTGCGATATGAAACCACAAACCGCCCTCCCCTGTGTGACATCGGTGCCACGTCTCCCCCATGACGTCACCTCCATGCCTTCGCTGTTGTGCCGCGATTGCCCCCACCTCATCCCTTTTTGGCTCGCGCCCTGCCACCGTGTCATTGCCACATCACCGCCCCGTCAGCTGCCATGTTACTTATCCGTACCCGGGTCCTGCCGATGACATCACGCTAACGTCATTCCGAAAAAGCGCCAAAAGCACCAAAATGTCATTTTCTGCATAAAAAGCGCGCAAACGACCGTTTTATTTCACTTCTATTGGTCCATTTGCAAAACTCTGGTTCACTGTTTTTACCATTTTTTCATTTCCAAAGCTTGAAATCGACCAACCAAGCTGCTGCGGCCTGCAATACGACTCCATAGCTTGCCATTGCACCAGCTTGTCCTCCCTCAGCGCCGTTTTAACCAGGTATTTGCCAATTTCTCCCCTTTTTGCTCCTGTTCTTCCATGTTTCTCCACTGTACATGCTGCAAACCTGTAAAATTCCTCAATTGGCAACTCTGCTACGCCTGAGACTTCACTAAAACCCACTGGTAAGCCCTTATTTCAAAAGCAACCTTGTAAACCCGCGCCCGTTTACAATTTCACCGTCAAAAAACTCCATTTAAAGCTTGGCCTCCAGACAAAACCTTGTAAGAGCTCAGCATTGCCCAATTTCACCTCATTCCACTGTATAAATCAGTCCATTGAAGTCATAGTAACTCCTTCCCCTTCTGCATTTCTCCTCGCAGTCTTTAACTCCAGAGAGTTCACTAAGAGAAGGGAAGTTGGCCCATAAACTTTGCAAAGTTTGTCTCTCTCATAGCATAAGTGCCAAGCAGTCAAGCTATTGTTACATTTGAGTTCAGTCCTAGGTTCCTCTGCTACTCCTTACAAACAAGTTTGTTAGCCAGCTATTGCATTGACCTTCCTTCCAAGCTCAAACAGTGAAAAGTTCCATAATGGCCACTCCATCAGATCTGAGCATCACTCCCGTGAATCCACCAAGCAAAGAGCTTGAGTCAATGGCCTTGGCTGACACAGATTATCTTATTCAAGACCTAGTTGGGAACAGGAATCATTTGCATACCTACTGCCAGCTAAGAAACAGCTTTATAAACAACTCTGACATGTATGGCATATGGGAGTCCAATTTGCCACATTATTTCCTCCCCTCTGTCAATATTTTTCCTGAGATTATTCACCTGTGTGCTGCAAACTATGAGCCAAGTCAGAGGGCTGTTAAGTCTCCATCTGGGAGCATACTTTTTTACATCACTCCTGACTCCATCAACCAGATGTTAAATTTCAAACAGACTGAGCTACTATTGCCCTTCTCCATGAAGCACTTGCTGGATGAGGCCTCCTGGCTCCCTGGCCCCAAGATTGAAAGAATTGCTAAGACATTTATGAGGGCAGATTGCCAACCTAAGGAACCACCTCCATTCCTTTATGTCCATTTCAATGAAATGGGCAAGCTATTTGTAGACATGATATCCTATGTGTTAGGCTTCAAAACAAGCGAACATGTGGATGAGACAGTGCTGGTTTTGTTGTCTTCATTCAGCCAAGGACAACCTCCTGCTATCAAGTATAATTATGCCAAGTTCATAGCAAACAAAATTCATGACCAGCTCATTAAGCTAGATAGGTAGGGAGTTTTCAAATATTCCTCATACATCTATCATTTTTTCATGTATTACCAGTCTGAATGCTTCCAATGCCCCATTAAAAAGCTGGATTCAAAGGGAGAAAGAAGATCTGTTGTCTTCTGGTCATCAGTATTCCATCAAATCCAGCATTCTCCTTACTCTTACTGTGAGTTCATTGACCAGTTTGTTTATCCAGTCTCCTGCCTCTTAATGAAGGCTCCTCCTCCCAGAATAACTTATGAGATGCAGAAGATACTGCAGCTATCTAAGAGCTACAAAGTAGGTGATTGGTACCTATACCAGGATCACACTGTCATCAGAATCTATGGCTGTGAGCTTTGTCCTTACAGGCTCCCAAGATATGTACCAATGAGGTTGTTTGCCTTGGAATACTACAGGCAGCTTATCAATTCAGATCTGACTCATTTTCACAGCACCAAGAAGAAGGCTCGACTGAAATTTAAAGACCACCTAGGCCCCTTTATCATGAACAAGAAGGAAGGTTGGCAAGATGTTGACCTGATACTCAAGGATCAACTTAAGTTGAAAAGAAGTTTTTGGTGGGTCCCTTATGACCCACTTGGCTTTATTAGTGCCAGAAGAGTCAAATATAGATTGACACCCTATGATCACTGCAAAACCCCACACATTGAAAAATATGCTAATCAAGATGCATGGGCACAAGGCACTTTAGTTGAAGAATTCACTCAGGAGGAAATTTTGGAGCTAACTGCTAAAGATCTTGAAAAAACTCTTGACTTGGATTATGCTAACCAGGTAACTTTCAAGCTACCATACCAAGTTGAAGAGGGCACATCTACAGCTGCAACTTCACAAGCTGCCCAAGGAGCATCCACATCAGCAACAGGTACATCTAAAGGAAAAGAGCCAATGGAGACAGAATAAGGAATGGTCACAGAACAACCTGCCACTTCAATGGAACACTCCCAAAAAAAGGCTCCTCCACCGCAAACAGAGGCACTCCAAATGCCAGTTTTACAGACTCCTGCCCACAAGGAAAGAGGTAGAAAACGAGACCGAGAAGACTCCACACCTACTAGTGGGTCTACACAGTAGCTCGAAGCGAAGAGGCAAAAGATTGACTCTCCAATTGAGGAGGAAGTCAGTGAGGAAATCCTTGGAAGTCCAAGAAGAGACAGAGAAGGGAGCCAACAAACAGCTACAAGCTCTTTCCAACAAGAGCAAGACAGACAGCATGGCATGGAGGTGTCTTCCTCTACACAACAAAGTAAGAAGCTAGCTAGCATCAAAGCCACCTTTAAGGAAATTAAGGCTCAAAATGAGCTATTAAGAGTACAATTGTATGACCAATTTCTTAAGGCAACACCTGCCAAGCAGGAAAGGTTGATGGCAGCATATGACATTAAAGAAGAAAGGATGATTCTTGCCCACTTGAAGCCCAAGTTTCAGCAGCCACAGTCAGTTGCAGACTATGTCAAGACAAGATTAGAGGTCCTAGCCAAGGACATTCACCCCATGGATCAAATAGAGTTACATAAGCAAACAGGGGAGATGGTTTATGCCACGCTGGTAGAGAAGGCTACGCTGGCTCATGAATTGAAAGAATCTTTAAAGAATACAAATACTCAGCTTGATTTGGAAAGAATGTCCTCCACAGCCAAAGACAAGAGAATTAAAACATTGGAGGACATTATTGTGGACTTAGGACATGATCCTAAGGATCTCAAAGGTGTGAGGGCACTTGTGAAAAAGAAGGATGATGATATTGCTGCATTAAAAAAGCGATTGAGGTTGCTTCCTACTGAGCACCCTCAAACAGGAGAACTGGTGAAAGAGAGAGAAGCCGAGGATACATTGGACCTACTAATGCAAATGAACCAGAAAATAATTGAGATGGAAGGAGAGTTGGAGAAAGCACTACAAGGAAAGCAGGGAGAGTCGATTTCCCAGCCACCTCAAACAGTTCCAACTGTTGTTACTGTTCCTCCTATGTAAGCAGCAGCTACCCCTCCAATTATTCCAACAACTACAACAGCTACAAAAGCTACAACGGAAACAACAACAGCTCCTGACTCTAGCATGAGCATGGATGAATTGACAAAAGCTGTGAAGGAGCTAGAGGTTCAAGCAACAGAGATAAAAGAGGCCAATCTAGAAGGAAAATATGATAAGTCCAAAATGACAGTGGCTGAGCAGACAAGGGAAATTAAAGCCCTGAAGGACAAAATAAAGGCCTTGCAGAAAGAGCTGTCTTTGGACAAAACCCTGGCTGAAATAAAGATGATTCTGTGGGCCAAGATTAATCAGTCAATCACAAGCCAATGGAGGTCAATTCAGGCCATGTATGAACAGGTAGAACTAATTGGCCTAGCTCAGTTTGAAACTCAGAGAGCCAAAGCAACATTGGGAAACATGCCTGAGCAGGCCAACAAAATGATCAACTTTTTAAATCATCAGACTAAGGAAGAGCTGGCAGCACTGCATATCATGAACAGAACAGACGCCATATTGACAGCAAAGAGGGTGCTTATATTAAGAGGCTTTGTGCAAACCCTAGAAGCAAGATGTCGGGAAATACAAAAGGATGTAGACAATTTTGAAGTAAAGCTTGCAGCACTACAGACTAAAGGATTGCCCAGCTTACTGACCAGCGCTGGAAGGTTATTGAAACGTGACCAATATGCAACCCGGCTAAATAATTATGTCACAAATCAGCTTACTGCTTCATCAAGTTCTCTAGCACAAGCAGGACCTCCTTCAGGACAGACTCTCTATGACAAGATGGAAAACTTATTTTACATAGAACATGAAGTTAACCATGTATTTGAGATGCCACCCAACTATTACAAGTACACAGAGGCTGATGAGACACTCGTCAAGATACAAAAGCATCAGTTACCTCCCGAGGATTGGTGGCAGGCAATGCTGGCCATTTTGCCCAGGTAATTTCAGTTTTTGCCCCTTTTTGTTTATTTCAAATCTCGGTCAGCTATGAGTCAGCAAAAGGAGGCATGAAAGCACCGGACAGAGCAGTTAAGGAACGCGCAGAGCAGGTTGGAGCAGTGACAAACCAAAGAGCAGGGACGACAAGCCTAAAAGCGCAGATTTTTGAAAGCGCAGCCCAACCGACTCAATTGGACTCAAAAGTCAATTTTCTCTGACAGAATGAACAACTGTTACATTCATATTTACTGCGGCATTTACTCTTTCAGCTACTACTCCTTAAGAGTTGGTGAAGAAGTTATGAGCTATTAATTCATCATCTAGATATTCTTGTATCTTGTTTTCTGTATATATACCACCCTCTACACTGTAAAAAGGGTTGGTTGGTTGTATAGCTCCAAGAGAGACTCGCTCTGTATATCTGATATGTTTTCCTTAATCAAAGACTGCTGAAAGCTTGGAGAATGGACTTTCTGCTGTGTTATTACTGTTTTGAAGAATGAATATGGAATTCTTGTGCTGCAACATGACCCAATAAGTGTTTCTTATCTCTATTTTAAATTCAAATATGTTTTTATTATACATATATCACCATCCAAGTTATAGAAAGAAATATTAGCTTAGAATTTGTGTGGCTGCACTCTATGCTCAGTTTCTGTGACGTCTATATGTTTTCTTCTGATTCAGGCATAAATATGAATTCCTCATGGCTCGTATTTGCTCTGTTTCATTCATGTTTGACAGTTATCTAGGGATTCTTTACTGCTCCTAGATGGAGCTCATTCACCTTCCCTTTGTTAAGCTAAAAGAGAGATTCTTAAATGGCTCTCATTCCTTAGACTTCAATCCATCTCCATTTAGCTTGAAATTTGTTTCATGTGTAACTGTCTTGCTCCATATTCCCCTTGTGACCAAGAAAACGCACCAGAAGTCCTAATCCTTGACTCCATGCCCAATGGTTTGAAACTCTCATACTATACCTACCTCTCTACTTGAAAGCATCATCCTTCCCACCAAAACTTAAACAAAACCCCTTGAATTCAATAACTAGCCTAAAATCATCATCAACAAAGCTAAATCATTAAGAGAGAGCCCTCTCTGAATGTAGGTAGGCTAGGACCTGCGGTCCAAAGATTGGTTTGTGGTTACCTCGGTCGTATCCTTTAAGGAGCTTTAAGGACAACCTGAGTGTTAAGATAATGGAAAATCCACTAGGGAACATTCTCAGTTAGTTTCACAAATCAAGTTGGAAAGCTCCACTAGGAAACTTCTCAGAAAAATCCAAGAAACAACTTCGAAGGTTGCTTCAAAGAGGGAATCTTGTTATCTGATCTGTGATGGTGGACAAGGATCAGACACACCAAAAGATAAATCATCCACCTGGCGACTCCACTTCATTTTCAATCAAGACTCCATTGGAGGATCGAACCTGAAAGAGAGATATGGTTGAGAGCTTCAAGTTTTTAATCAAGTCTACAACTAAATAGTTCATATGCCAAAGAATTAATAGTCAAGACAGGATGACCAGGTGTGTGGAAGATCTTGCAATAGATCAAGCTTTAGATGAATTCAGGAAGCTGTTATCCGAATATGAGCTTGATGAATTTTTTTTGAGATTGGTGTTGTTAAAGGTTAAAACAATACAACAGCCTCAAATAAAGATGTATTCCCTTGATTTAGTTGTGGAAGAACATGAAATTGAAATTCAACTTGTGCATTCTCAAATTCAGTCGTTTGATTTTCGTGATCCTAAAGAATTCTTCCAAAATCTTCCTTCTCCGAGTCATGAGGAAATTGTACTACCTTGTGACTTACAGATTGAGGATAATCTTGCTTTCAAGACAAAGGCTGAAGTATTGGTTGCAGGGTTTGTTACTGAGGATGTAGCTGTTCCATCAGACCAAGAAGGTCCAAAAGAAACTATCCCACATAATGCTTTTGTGGATCCTGTAGAAGATTACATGGAGGATCCTCTCAACTCAAAATCTTTAACATGTTTTCTCTATAAGGGCCAAATATATCAGTAGTGGCCTTTATGTGTCACAATTTTGATTATGGGGGCACATGACCAAATAATGTTTCTGATTTCACCAACTGTCAGCCAAACAGTTCGTTTCTTTCTACAATTGCTTAAATGGTTGCACTGGCTGTTTCATTTTACCTAACCAGCAAACAGGTGCTGATTAGAGTAAGTAGGTAGGATTTTGGTTTTTGTTTGGACAGTAGCTTGCTATAGTTGAAGCCCGAAGAGAAGGCCCTAAGCTCCTCAAGTATGCTGTCGTGTTCATAAATAAAGCAGTCAGTAAAGGGAATTTTGCATAATACAGCAGCCATTAAATACAAGGCCATCTGACCTGCTGTTCTTGGCTTTCCACAAGGAAACGCCATCCCCAAGTGGAGCCACTGTTAGCCTCCTGCTGCAGCAGGTATTCATCTTTCATGACCGAAATTTTACATGCCAAATATGTCATACTTTGCATACTGCAATGGTTCCATATTTTTGTGTACAAACACATGTGTAAATATTGTAAATATTGTTCTTCAAAATGATGGGTGGTCCAACAGTTCAATCTGGATCATACCATGTTTAAATTTTTGTAGAAGAATAGAGAAGAAAAATCTATCCAAGCAGTTTAAGCTTGCTAGATTAGTAGCTAGGTAGAGAATGAAGGTGCCCAACTGTCTAATCTGGGCTCTTGGAAGCAATAAGGGTAGTTTTTGGATAGGAGGGTAGTTAAAAAGAGAAAAGTAATCAGGGTTTGCAAGTCTAAGTGCACCCACTCAAGAGGAAGAAAAAATGTTAGGTGTATTAGGCTGGGTAGGTAGTTTGAGGTTGTAGAAGCAAGGTCTGGATCACATTTTGTATTATCAATCAGAACTAGTCTCATCAATGAAACAAATGCCAAGGCAGTTGTTTGATGGCAGAATTATGGAAGCATGTCTAACTCCCTTTCACCCCTGCCTTCAATATCTCTTACTAACATCCCCCTAAAGGACCTTGGGATCTTCCCAACAAGTCATAAGTCTTACTTCATTTTTGTGAAGCATCAAGATAAATGTTGGCTTTCCTCAAAGAAAAGAAGCCACATTTCTTGTGTAAAATTAGTCCCCCACTCTCATTAACCCCTATGTCTAAGTTTTACTTTTGAAACTTAGCCTTCTGCTCTACTTTCACCTCATAAAGTCATATTAACTCCTAATTCTACTATGTAGCTCCCTAACTACTTTCCTATCCCTATTCACTACTAGAACTATATAAAATCACAAAAAATAATAATACTCCCACCCCTTGGCACTATAGCCATATATTCTAAAGGTTTGGGGAAATGTCAAATCCATTTGGGACTTGCATTTAACCCTTCCCTGTTTGTCCCTTAGGATCAGCTGACCTCTGGCTGAACTGATAACCATTTATCCCCCCCCTCATCAACCATTTTCTATCACACTACATGTTCACATTTTGGAATATAATTGCCTTAACTCACACCCATGCCACATTAACCAATAAAACCCATTTTTATTAAAGGTTCCCCCCCCCGCCGTATGAATAAACAAATAAATAGCGTTGCGGGGCCCGTCCCTAACCTTTCGTTGTGTTAACTGTCCCGTCAGCCGTCAGATCTGGTGCGCCCAAGATCTACGGTGGGCAGGTCTTTTTGTGCCCCGACATGTCGAGGGTTAGCGTCCAGGAGATGGGCGGTTTTCCCGTCGTACTCCCGCCACGCGTCACCCTCCCGGCTGTGGCAGAGCCCCTTCCTCCGAAACCACTTCTGCGCAAAAGCGGTGCGATATGAAACCACAAACCGCCCTCCCCTGTGTGACGTCGGTGCCACGTCTCCCCCATGACGTCACCTCCACGCCTCCGTTGCTGTGCTGCGATTGCCCCCACCTCATCCCTTTCGGGCCCGCACCTTGCCACTATGTCATTGCCACGTCACCGACCCGTCAGCTGCCACGTTACTTATCCGTACCCGGGACCCGTTGATGATGTCACACTGACGTCATCCAGAAAAAGCGCCAAAAGCGCCAAAATGTCATTTTCTGCATAAAAAGCGCGCAAACGGCCGTTTTATTTCACTTCTATTGGTCCATTTGCAAAACTCTGGTTCACTATTTTTACTGCTTTTTCATTTCCAAAAGCTTGAAATCAACCAACCAAGCTGCTGTAGCCTGCAATACGACTCCATAGCTTGCCATTGCACCTACTTGTCCTCCCTTAGCGCCGTTTTGACCAGGTATTTGCCAATTTCTCCCCTTTTTGCTCCTGTTCTTCCATGTTTCTATGTTGTACATGCTGCAAACATGTAAAATTCCTCAATTGGCAACTCTGCTACGCCTGAGACTTCACTGAAACCCACTTGTAAGCCCTTATTTCAAAAGAAACCTTGTAACCCGCGGTCGTTTACAATTTCAGTGTCAAAAAACTCCATTTAAAGCTTGGCCTCCAGACAAAACCTTGTAAGAGCTCAGCATTGCCCAATTTCACCTCATTCCACTGTATAAATCAGTCCATTGAAGTCATAGTAACTCCTTCCCCTTCTGCATTTCTCCTCGCAGTCTTTAACTCCAGAGAGTTCACTAAGAGAAGGGAAGTTGGCCCATAAACTTTGCAAAGTTTGTCTCTCATAGCATAAGTGCCAAGCAGTCAAGCTATTGTTACATTTGAGTTCAGTCCTAGGTTCCTCTGCTACTCCTTACAAACAAGTTTGTTAGCCAACTATTTCATTGACCTTCCTTCCAAGCTCAAATAGTGAAAAGTTCCATAATGGCCACTCCATCAGATCTGAGCATCACTCCCGTGAATCCACCAAGCAAAGAGCTTGAGTCAATGGCCTTGGATGACACAGATTATCTTATTCAAGACCTAGTTGGGAACAGGAATCATTTGCATACCTACTGCCAGCTAAGAAACATCTTTATAAGAAACTTTGACATGTATGGCATATGGGAGTCCAATTTGCCACATTATTTCCTCCCCTCTGTCAATATTTTTCCTAAGATTATTGACCTATGTGCTGCAAACTATGAGCCAAGTCAAAGGGCTGGTAAGTCTCCATCTGGGAGCATAATTTTTTACATCACTCCTGAATCCATCAACCAGATGTTAAATTTCAAACAGACTGAGCTGTTATTTCCCTTCTCCATGAAGCACTTGTTGGATGAGGCCTCCTGGCTCCCTAGCCCCAAGATTGAAAGAATTGCTAAGACATTTATGAGGGCAGATTGCCAACCTAAGGAATCACCTCCATTCCTTTATGTCCATTTCAATGAGGTGGGCAAGCTACTTATAGAAATGATATCCTGTGTGTTAGGCTTCAAAACAAGCGAACATGTGGATGAGACAGTGCTGGTTTTGTTTTCTTCATTCAGGCAAGGATAGCCTCCTGCTATCGAGTATAATTATGCCAAGTTCATAGCAAACAAAATTCATGACCAACTCATTATGCTTAGGCAGGGAGTTTTCAAATATTCCTCATACATCTATCATTTGTTCATGTATTACCAGTCTGAATGCTTCCAATGCCCCTTTAAAAAGTTGGATTCAAAAGGGAGAAAGAAGATCTGTTGTCTTTTGGTCATCAGTATTCCATCAAATCCAACATTCTCCTTACTCTTACTGTGAGTTCATTGACCAGTTTGTTTATCCAGTCTCCTGCCTCTTAATGAAGGCTCCTCCTCCCAAAATAACTTATGAGATGTAGAAGATACTGCAGCTATCTAAGAGCTACAAAGTAGGTGATTGGTACCTATACCAGGATCACACTGTCATCAGAATCTATGGCTGTGAGCTTTGTCCTTACAGGCTCCCAAGATATGTACCAATGAGGTTGTTTGCCTTGGAATACTACAGGCAGCTTATCAATTCAGATCTGACTCATTCTCACAGCATCAAGAAGACGGCTCAACTGAAATTTAAAGACCACCTAGGCCCCTTTATCATGAACAAGAAGGAAGGTTGGCAAGATGCTGACCTGATACTCAAGGATCAACTTAAGTTGAAAAGAAGTTTCTGGTGGGTCCCTTATGACCCACTTGGCTTTATTAGTTCCAGAAGAGTCAAATATAGATTGACACCCTATGATCACTGCAAAACCCCACACATTGAAAAATATGCTAATCAAGATGCATGGACACATGGTACTTTAGTTGAAGAATTCACTCAGGAGGAAATTTTGGAGCTAACTGCTAAAGATCTTGAAAAAACTCTTGACTTGGATTCTGCTGACCAAGTAACTTTCAAGCTACCATACCAAGTTGAAGAGGGCACATCTACAGCTGCAGCTTCACAAGCTACCCAAGGAGCATCCACATCAGCAACAGGTACAGCTAAAGGAAAAGAGCCAATGGAGATAGAACAAGGAATGGTCACAGAACAGCCTGCCACTTCAATGGAACACTCCCAAAAACAGGCTCCTCCACCACAAACAGAGGCACCCCAAATGCCAGTTTTACAGACTCCTGCCCACGAGGAAAGAGGCAGAAAACGAGACCGAGAAGACTCCACACCTGCTAGTGGGTCTACACAGCAGCCTGAAGCCAAGAGGCAAAAGGTTGACTCTCCAATTGAGGAGGAAGTCAGTGAGGAAATCCTTGGAAGTCCATGAAGAGACAGAGAAGGGAGCCAATAAACAGCTACAAGCTATTTCCAACAAGAGCAAGACAGACAGCATGGCATGGAGGTGTCTTCCTCTACACAGCAAACTAAGAAGCCAGCTAGCATCAAAGCCACCTTTAAGGAAATTAAAGCTCAAAATGAGCTATTAAGAGTACAATTGTATGACCAATTTCTTAAGGCAACACCTGCCAAGCAGGAAAGGTTGATGGCAGCATATGACATTAAAGAAGAAAGGATGATTCTCGCGCACTTCAAGCTCAAGGTTCAGCAGCCACAGTTAGTTGCAGACTATGTCAAGACAATATTGGAGGTCCTAGCCAAGGACATTCACCCCATGGATCAAATAGAGTTACATAAGCAAACAGGGGAGATGGTTTATGCCATGCTGGTAGAGAAGGCCACGCTGGCTCATGAATTGAAAGAATCTTTAATGAATACAAATACTCAGCTTGATTTGGAAAGAATGTCCTCCACAGCCAAAGACAACAGAATTAAAACATTGGAGGACATTATTGTGGACTTAGGATATGATCCTAAGGATCCTAAAGGTGTGAGGGCACTTATGAAAAATAAGGATGATGCTATTGCTGCATTAAAAAAGCGATTGAGGTTGCTTCCTACTGAGCACCCTCAAACAGGAGAATTGGTGAAAGAGAAAGAAGCTGAGGATACATTGGACTTGCTAATGCAAATGAACCAGAAAATAATTGAGATGGAAGGAGAGTTGGAGAAAGCACTACAAGGCAGGCAGGGAGAGTCGATTTCCCAGCCACCTCAAATAGTTCCAACTGTTGTTACTGTTCCTCATATGCAAGCAGCAGCTACCCGTCCAATTATTCCAGCAACTACAACAGCTACAGAAGCTACAGCGACAACAACAACAGCTCCTGACTCTAGCATGAGCATGGATGAATTGACAAAAGTTGTCAAGGAGCTAGAGCTTCAAGCAACAAAGATAAAAGGGGCCAAAGAAAAATTGGCCAATCTAGAAGGAAAATATGATAAGTCCAAAATGACAGTGGCTGAGCAGACAAGGGAAATTAAAGCCCTGAAGGACAAAATAAAGGCCTTGGAGAAAGAGTTGTCTTTGGACAAAACCCTGGCTGAAATAAAGAAGATTCTGTGGGCCAAGATTAATCAGTCAATCACAAGCCAATGGAGGTCAATTCAGGCCATGTATGAACATGTAGAACTAATTGGCCTAGCTCAGTTTGAAACTCAGAGAGCCAAAGCAGCATTGGGAAACATGCCTGAGCAGGCCAACAAAATGATCAAGATTTTAAATCATCAGACTAAGGAAGAGCTGGAAGCACTGCATATCATGAACAGAATAGACGCCATATTGACAGCAAAGAGGGTGCTCGTATTAAGAGGCTTTGTGCAAACCCTAGAAGCAAGATGTCAGGAAATACAAAAGGATGTAGACAATTTTGAAGTAAAGCTTGCAGCACTACAGACTAAAGGATTGCCCAGCTTACTGACCAGTGCTGGAAGGTTATTGACACGTGACCAATATGCAACATGGCTAAATAATTATGTCACAAATCAGCTTACTGCTTCATCAAGTTCTCCAGCACAAGCAGGACCTCCTTCAGGACAGACTCTCTATGACAAGCTGGAAAACTTATTTTACATAGAACATGAAGTTAACCATCTGTTTGAGATGCCACCCAACTATTACAAGTACACAGAGGCTGATGAGACACTCATCAAGATACAAAAGCATCAGTTACCTCCCGAGGATTGGTGGCAGGCAATGATGGCCATTTTGCCCAGGTAATTTCAGTTTTTGCCCCTTTTTGTTTATTTCAAATCTCGATCAGCTATGAGTCAGCAAAAGGAGGCATGAAAGCACCGGACAGAGCGGTTAAGGAACGCGCAGAGCAGGTTGGAGTAGTGACAAAGCAAAGAGCTGGGACGGCAAGCCTAAAAGCGCGGATTTTTGAAAGCGCAGCCCAGCCGACTCAATTGGACTCAAAAGTCAATTTTCTCTGACATAATGAACAACTGTTACATTCATATTTACTGAGGCATTTACTCTTTCAGCTACTACTCCTTAAGAGCTTGCGAAGAAGTTATGAGCTATTAATTCATCATCTAGATATTTTTATATCTTGTTTTTTGTATATATACCACCCTCTGCACTGTAAAAAGGGTTGGTTGGTTGTATAGCTCCAAGAGAGACTCTCTCTGTATATCTGATATGTTTTCCTTAATCAAAGATTGTTGAAAGCTTGGAGAATGGACTGTCTACTGTGTTATTACTGTTTTGAAGAATGAATATGGAATTCTTGTGCTACAACATGACCCAATAAGTGTTTCTTATCTCTGTTTTAAATTCAAATATGTTTTTATTATACATATATCACCATCCAAGTTACAGAAAGAAAGATTAGCTTATAATTTGTGTGGCTGCACTCTATGCTCAGTTTCTGTGACTTCTATATGTTTTCTTCCGATTCAGGCATAAATATGAATTTCTCATGGCTCGTATTTGCTCTGTTTCATTCAAGTTTGACAGTTATCTAGGGATTCTTTACTGCTCCTAGATAGAGCTCATTCACCTTCCCTCTGTTAAGCTGAAAGAGAGATTCTTAAATGCCTCTCATTCCTTAGCCTTCAATCCATCTCCATTTAGCTTGAAATTTGTTTCATGTGTAACTGTCTTGCTCCATATTCCCCTTGTGACCAAGAAAACGCACCAGCAGTCCTAATCCTTGACTCCATGCCCAATGGTTTGAAACTCTCATACTATACCTACCTCTCCACTTGAAAGAATCATCCTTCCCACCAAAACTTAAACAAAACCCCTTGAAGGAATTTAGACTTCTGTGATCCATAGCATTGTTTGTGATTTTTCCGAAGATTATCTAAACAATGCTATGGATCACAGAAGTCTAAATTCCTTAAAAAAAAAAAAACCCCTTGAACTCAATAACTAGCCTAAAATCATCATCAACAAAGCTAAATCATTAAGAGAGAGCCCTCTCTGATTACAGGTAGGCTAGGACCTGCAGCCCAAAGATTGGTTTGTGGTTACCTCGACCGTATCCTTTAAGGAGCTTTAAGGACAACCTGAGTGTTAACAAAATGACATGTCTACAATAGCGCACTTGAACATACTTCCATTGGGATCATATAGTATTTTATTGGGTATGGACTACCTATACCTTTAGAGGACCTAGGTGGATTTTTATGACAAAGCCATTGAGTTCTTGGATGACAATAGGGAACCAAGAGTCCTATAGGGATAGAATAAATCCACGTCAATTAGGATGGTGATAGCTACATTGGCCAAGCGTAGTCACAGGAAAGGGTGTGTGTTATTTTCAGTGCATATTTCTAGTGACAAAGGTAAGGAAGTTGAGAATGTGGATGTTTTGAATAGGTACCTAGTTCTACAATAATTTCACGATGTGTTTCCCACAAAGGTTTAAGAGTTGCCACCTCACAGGGAAGTAAATTTTTCTATTGAGTTGGTGCCATGGGCAACTCCAGCATCAAAAGCACCTTACAAGATGAGCACACTCAAGTTGGTAGAGTTAAAGTTATAGCTAAAGGAGATGCTTAAAAAGGGATACATTAGGCCAAGTGTATAACCTTGGGGTGCACCAATATTGTTTGTGAAGAAGAAGGATGGTACTCTCAGATTATTCATTGACTACAAGAGGTTGAACAAAGTGACACTCAAGACAAGTATCCATTGTTGAGGATTGATTACTTGTTTGATTAGATGAAGTGAGCAACAATGTTCTCGAATATTTATATGAGATCCGGATATCATCACGTACATATTAAAGAGGAGGACATTTACAAGAAAACTTTTGAGACAAGGTATGGGCATTATGAGTTTGTTTTAGTTCCATTCGGTTTGACTAATGCTCCAGCTACCTTTATGTGTTTGATGAATAGTGTGTTGCATCCCTATTTGGACAAGTTTGTTATTATGTTCATCGATGACTTATTGGTATATTCTAAAAATTAGGAAGAACACGCTGAACATTTGGCAGTAGTGTTGAGGTTGTTGAGAGAGAATCAGTTGTATGCTAAGCTCAACAAGTATAGTTTCTTTCAAACTGAGGTACATTACGTAGGAAACATTGTTTCCAAGGATGGCATAATAGTGGATCAAGAAAAGGTAATAGTTATCATGCAGTGGGAAACTCCCAAGAATGTAGATGAGGTGAGATCCTTCATGGATTGGAAGGTTATTATAGGAGGTTGATCAGGAACTTCTCGCAGATTTTTTATCTTATTACATCATTGCAGAGGAAAGGTAAGAAGTTTGAATGGACAGAGGAGTGTTAGGCTAGTTTTGAGTAGCTTAAGGAGTTTTTGGCACATGCTCCACTATTAAAGATCATAGATATGGAAAAATAAATTTTAGTATGTATAGATGCTTACAAGAGAGTACTTGGTGGAGCCCTTATGCAGGAAGGGCAGCTAGTTTTCTATGAGTCACAAAAACTGAATGAGCACAAGTAGAACTATCTGACACTTGATCTTGACTTGGGAGTGATCATTCATTCATTGAAGATGTGGAGGCACCATCTTCTTGGTAGGAAATTTGTATTGACGACCGATCACAATAGGGTGAGATACTTCTTTGACCAGCCGAAATCTAAATGTGAGGAAGGCTAGATGGTTGGATAACATTAGTGAGTTTGGCTTCGAAATCAGATACATTAAGGGAAAGGAGAATCAGGTTGCAAATTCTCGTAGCAGGAAGGTATAGGTGAATCATCTAGCAATTATGAGCTCTAATGGGACAAAATTACAGGATAGGATCTTGCAGGTAGAGAAGAAGGATGACAGGTATATGTATATTTTAGATAGGTTGCAGTAGAGTATAGGTAAAAGTATAGGTATTGGTACACATATAGGTACAGGTAGTGGTACATGTAGTGGTACAGGTGGAGGTACAGATGTAGGTGCACAGGATGTGGACTATCATATCACAACAGATGGATTGGTTAGATTTAGGGACAAGTTATATGTGTCAGAAAACAATGAGCTCAAGAAGGTGACCTTGAGGGACTTTCATGCGAAACAATATTCAGTTCACCCAAGGTATCAAAAGACATTGATCGAAGTGAAGAAGTTTTATTATTTGTTGAATGTGAAGAAGGATGTAGCATAGATTGTGGCTAGATGTTTGGATTGTAATCAGGTAAAGGTAGAGTGTAAGCATCTAGGTGGACTGCTACATCGAATTCTGATTCCAGAGTTCAAATGGGAGGTCAATTCAATGGAATTTATCAGAGGTTTTCCAAGGGTATTGAGACAACACGATTCCATCGTGGTTTTGGTGGACAGGTTGATGAAGGTTGTGCACTTCATTCCAGTGAAGTATACATTCTCATCTAGCGATGTAGCACACATGTTTATTAGAGATGTCGTCAAATTGCATCTTGTTCCAAAGAATATTTTGTCAGAGAGGGATGCAAAATTCACTTCCCAATTTTGTGTTATCACCAAAAAATGATCAAATAGCCATTCCTAAATAGATGGATCGAAATACACCATGTTGGATTAAATTTACCATAGTAAAATCACTTTCACCATGGGAGATAATTTAGTAAACCATTTTTATTAAATTATTTTTTGATTAAAATATAAAAAAAACCCATGAAAATAATTAGATAAATCATTATTTATTTAATTTTATCTAGGAATGATTATTAAATCGTTGTTTAAATAATTATTCCTTGTCACATTTGACTAAATCCCCTAGGAATGATTAAATAAATCACTATTTATTTACTATTACTTATTTATATTATTGGAATAATTGTCAAATCACTATTTAATAATTATTTCAATTTTACACCATTCTTAATCCTTGCGAAATAATTAATAAATCATTTTATTTGTTAATTATTTCTAAATAAAGATATTTGGCCATTTTCAATATATTTTCCCTATCTATAAAATATAAGAAAGTATTCCGAATGGTTAGATCTTTATTTGGTCAATATTATTTTATTATTATCCACTTTCGAGATTAACTCAATACTTTGTTATAAATAGGAGGGTTTTCCATTCATTCTTCACCATGATCATTATCATTGTCACCGTTATCATCTATTTTCTTTTGAGCTCCCATTTAATTTGTCCACACTATTTTGGGTTTTTCGCACATTGAGAGAGAAGACCGATTACTGAAGCATCAAGGACATCAAAGGACCCATCCCACAGAAGGGTATTTGCAATCCCTTTTATCAACCTCCTTCATCACGTGTCATCAATAAAAGAATTTGTTCATATTAAAATCTTTCCATTTGGGTTATTGCATTGGATATCTTTATTGTTGTTTTCTATTCTGGATCGTATATGTTTTTGTTGCAATTTTTCAACTTTTTATTGCAAATCTGAATCGTAAGTGGCCACAAATTTTTTTAGGGTCACTTGTCACCTAGTGACTTAAGTGAAGTATTTTTGGTACACCTTCCAAAAAATTTCACACTAACAAATGGAGACTCCAGTGGTGTAATAACAAAGTTCTTGGGTGACTGAAGTTCTAGTAAATTTCAAGGTTTTCTACAACTATTTTTATTGTCTCAATTTCTATTTGTAGTATTATTTGCTTTTTTGTCAAAATTTCAAATTCTCGTGGTTTTCTGGTTCTTTCTGAGGGTCACAGGTACCAACCAAGTAGGAGATGAAAAAATATATGTGAGATCTGACAATCGAGAGTTGTGGGAGAAAAACAAATTTTTAATCCCTAGATATGCGTTCCATAGTGCATTATTTGGCTCAAAAGCTATGTTTTCCACTATTCTAGGTTAGTACATGTGTTTTAGTATTTTTTCGGAAATTTTTTAGAATATTTTTAGATTTGCTGAGAGTGTTGTCTGCAAACTGGGTAGGGTAATTTACCTCTATTTTCAATGTCTCCCATGCCTATATTCTCTTATTGTTTCTCTTTAAGTAAGGAAAAATCCCCCTAGGTTTTAGAGCGCACCTCCACATTGTTAGGAAGAGATGGTTGAGTGAGGAGTCTAGGGTTTTAGTATTTTTAGCCACTAATTTTTAGAGTCTTATCCATTACTTTTAACAACTTTTGGATATGTTATTTTTACCTTTTATCCCTTTATAGTTTAGGTTTTTCCTTTCCCCCTTAGGATCCCCTTGAGCATCCTATTTTTTGGAGCTTCACACCTATTGTTTGCCGCATTTTTCACCTCCAACTTTGTTGTTTGCCTGCGCCATTTATAGAAGATTAGTGCCTCTAGATCTCAATACCTTGACATGAGGCCTTTTAGGAATTTTTATGTGTCTTTAAAGAGCTTCTTTTTCCTTTCTTTCTTAGCTTCGTGATAGCCTTTGTGGGTGGGGTTTTGTGTGCATGATTGGTTGTTTAGTTTATGTCATTTTCATATTTATTTACAGTATTTTAGCAATTTTTTTTTAGCAACACATTGAATCATAAAACATGTTCAATTAACTGATCCACTTGACACATTATTCTCACACACTCACACCCTAAGAGAACATGAGATTGGTTAACACTGCCAAGCCAAGACTTGAAACACTGCACCTTAATAACTCAACACACATAGATCAAGCCCACGTGGGCACCAAGGCCAAACAATATTTGTAGTGTAGGTGTAGGAGTGGTGGGATAGGATTCCAACAACACGTATTGATCACTTTCATTGATACATATAAGTTGACATATTAGGTAGCTTAAAATCCTTCACCATCCCACGTTCCAAAGTTGGAGTGTGTTAGAAACCCAATTCATAGGGGATTAGGCTAGGTAATCGTCCGAGCGATTCTCCTCAAGGTTACCCAACCCGTGGAATGGAACCCTATGCATTAGATGACTACCAAGAAGCTCAAGACTCGACCACCCCCGTGGGATGAAGGTAACGGTAGTGACAAATCTTAGGAAAACACCTTATAGGATTAGTTGTGTGAATTATTTGGTTCTCTACCCTACCTTTCTCTGGACAACTCTGCTTCTAGGGATGAGATTCTGTCAAGTAAGAAGTTATTTGGAAGGCCATCTAAAACAATATATTTAGGATTGTTTGAGGAATTAGATAACCTATAGGTCAGAGGTCTTTTTATTTTATATGATGTGTTTTCTTGTATTAGAGTAACATCATTAATATAGTTATTTTACACTTGGCACCACTACACTAGGTGTTTGATTATTGTTTGTTACTCTTTTATTCCTATCATCACCCTTTAGTCCTTAGGGTCATTATTGTCTTGACATCATTGCACCCTCTAGGTGTTTGTCTCGAAGACTTCGAGGTCTTCACCCTCAGTTCCCATTAGGACATATTACTCCTCCCCCTCAAGTTAGAGTACATCCTCCTAGTCCTTCATCGAGTCATCATTCGAATTCCAATTCTATTGATTCTTCCTGTTCTTCCTTTGATTCCATGTCTTCTCAACCATGTACTGCCACCATGCCAAGAACGAAGGTGGTTGCGAGAAACCGGGGTGGTTACCCACATACTAACCAGCAGAACCCCCACCGGTGTGGCCACTCTTTTGCCATTGCTTCCTTTTATGGTTGGTTTGAGTCTCCCCGATTTCAATCATCTCATCAATGATCCTCTTCTCCATGATCCCACTTGGCCAACTATGCCTACTAAACTCCCTTCAAACATCCAAAAATTTAAAGGTAATCTTGGATAATATCCCACTAATCATGTTCACTCATTCCACATGTGGTGTTCATCAAATTCCTTCACTGGAAACTCCATCTGTCTTCTTTTGTTCCAACACACACTTACTAGAGTTCATGCTAAGTGGTATGTCGATAAACCCAGAGCCACTCATTCCATTTTTGCGACTCTTACCAAAGCTTTTCTTACCTATTATAGTTACCTCTCTGTTATGAGACTGGCACCGAACTATTGACTTCTTTCTGTCAAACTTCTTCCACCCACCTATCCAACCATGTTTAGGAATGGCGTAGAAGGAGGAGCATCTGTAGAGCTCCTGAATTAGAAGATCTAGTCTATATGGATTGGTTCCTTAGATCACTTTTGGCCCCCATTCTAAATATGTTGTGTCACACTTCCCCAAGTCTAAGGAAGATTCACTCCAAGTAGCCTTAAAATTTGATCTAATCTACGCCTAGTTATGTTATGTTTATAATGTCATTCCCGATCTTCCTTGCCCTTGTGCTACTAATGCACTGGGGCCATCTCATGTCACAGTTGTCATAGTTGGAACCATTTCACACCCTTAACCATATGCTCCACCTCCAATGAGTTGTGGTCCACCTCAGGGAGGAACTAGTTCCTCTTACATCTATCCCTCCCCCAATCGTCTACATGGAAACTCTTATCCAGGTCCTAGCACACCATATGCATATTGCCATACACATCAACAAATGTCAGGGACAACTTTTGCACCACCTGTTTATACCATTTCCCCTTCTCCTTACTCTTGCTATTCACTGCCTAGCACTCCAGCACCTCCGGCACTAGTGCCCCAGCCCCGCATGTCTGCTCCCTCTTTGCCACAATGGAAACATCCTCCATAAGGTCATGTGTATGCTCAGCAGATAAGACCCAACCCCCATAACACCAAGAAAAGGAACAAGGGGAAATGTGACTGGAACCAACAATCTCAAGGTAGTCAAGGTAGCCAAGGTCCACCACCCAATTCACCTCAGGGTCCTCAGCCTAATCCCACAACCCAACAACATGGTGAATAACCCAATAAAAACAAGGGTCTTCACATGAACAAACCTTGTGCTTGTCGTGGTGTATATGGTCATTATACTCATGAGTATCCCATTTTACCTCAGTTGTTTCAAGTATGGGAAGCTCAAGCAACTGCTTCTCAAGGAATGCAACCCATAACTCCTCCACCCTCTCCTTCTTCATATCAACCAACATTTCTTAAAAATACTTTTCCTCACTAAGGATATATTGTTGCGCAACCTAGACAAGGTCAAGAAGATCCATTATCAGATTCTTATGATGAATTCTAATGAGGTCAATACCGAACAACTCAGCCTCTAGACTCAATTGCGTCAATAGGACAAGTCATCTGCTAAGTCAATGACTGAGTCCCGACCCCAAATTTCCACTAAGCCTCTGTCGTCATCCTATGGTACCTTACATATCTCTCAGCCTAAGGTAGAGGTTATTCCCAAGATCCCCAAAGGTCCATTAGGACAAAACATTTCTTCTAGTAAAGCCACTCATACCTATAACATAGTAAATGACTCTGCACAATCTCCTGTTGCCACGTCAATGCTGGAAATCCTCCCAAATTTCCCATACCAATAGAAATATATAATCTTTGGTTTGAGTGTTGTGGATCGCCAAGACGATCATATGATTATCTTTCATGTTGACAAGTCGTAAAATCACCCCCTACCTTCATCCGTTGCATTTCAAATACCAATCTCCATTTGAAATGCGACTGTTCAATGGTGTATCATTGGCAAAGGTGCCTCCACCTATATGATGGTTGCTAGTGTTTAGAAGTGACTTGGTTCCTCAGATCTATCCCTATCCACCATCACTCTCTGTGCGGGGAATGGTCATCCTTTAGAGCCACTTGTCTTATATATCAACTATCGAATCGCAATTATTGGAAAGACTGTCTCTATTGACATTGAAGTCATCGATTCTTCCGTAGACTACAACATCCTTTTGGCTCGTAGTTATAACTATTCTATGTCAGTTATCACATCTATCGTTCACTGTAAGATGTTTTTTCCCCACAATGGAAAGATTGTCACTGTCGATCAGTTGACGTACTATGATCCCAAATCCCAAACTTCACCTCAAACTAACATCTCATCTATGACTAATAATAATAATACTACCTCGTCCCTCACCAATGTTTGTCCTTGAGTCTACAAAGATTCCAAGTTTCTTGGTGCTTATTATGGTCCACGACCTACTCCTTCTGATCCTAGTTCATCCAGTGTTTCCATGCTCCAAGCATCATGGGCCACCCACAAACATCCTGGTATGCCTTCACAACAGACAACACCTCCGCAACCTAATGTTCCTAATTCAATCCAACCTTCTAGTACTAGTCCTCAAGGATCATTTCCTTCTGCTGGTATCTCTCATAATCCTTTCCCCCTCGAAACCATTCGTTGATGTCTCAACCATCTCGGAGCAGTTCGTCCAGGCCATTATTTTTCTAGTCAGATATCATTCTTATTTCCACCCTTAGGATTTTACTCTACACCTATCATAGCCATGTTGAGTTTGCCTAACATTACCTTGGGGATCCCATTTTGGTACATCAATCCTCATGTAAAAAATCCCCCTAATCAACTCAAACCTTACATTGCTTTGACCCTGGTCCAACCCGTTGTTCCTACCCCTGCCTTTGCTTCAGTTCCACACCAACCTCAACATGAACCTAATCCTTTTGTGAAAGCATCTGGTGAGGGGGGAAAAGCCCAAAAAAAGTGAACCAAAGACAAGGCACCCCCTACAACTCTAACTCCTCCTAAGCCACCAAATGCTATTCCTCCATGTGCTTTGTGTGATGTTGTTGGTCATGCCACCAATAATTGTCATGAACTCCCTCATGTCAATAATGTGGTCTCTGATACCTTCCCTGATTCTAACACTCCTGAGGTTCATATTACCTTACTTGAGTCACCTAATAAGAACATATCATTACACAGAAAATACCCTTGTGCCTTGTGTGATAATTATGGCCATTATTCTCATCGTTGTCCCCATCTCAAATATTTTCATGGTACACTTCAAGTGCTTCACGAATTAAATGTCGTTCGAGGTGAGTCCACCTCTCCTCTACCTATGGATTCTTGTCCCACCTTTGTGTGAGAACATGATGACTCTCAAACACCCATTGTGATCCCTCCCCATGATGCTGAGATGACAAATAGTACCACTACCATTATCTACCTATCGTCACCCATGAGATTGATGCCTTGGAACTCCCTTGATGTCTCCTATTGTGATTCTGTTGAACCTTGTTCAATGAACACCCTGGTATCAACATTGATAGATATTCCATATACTTGTCATATGTCTCCCAACCTTGACGATGTGTATGAAAACCTTGTCTCTTATGCAAATGCCTCAGGTATCTCTTCTCCATCATGTGGTCTCTCTTCCTCCCTTCCCCCCATATTCCACTCTGATGAAGACATCATGTAAGCCATGACCACTTCTTATTATCCTTGGGATGGTATGCACCATCGTGCATACTTCCTTTCGCAACAAACCCATGACCAATATGTTGTGGAGTCAAAAGACTTCATTCAAGGTGAAGTTCATTGGTTTATAAATCCCATTCCTTCATGAGATGCTTTTGGCGAAGGAAATATGGCTAACATTTCCCCTACGATTAAAATTAACATTTTGAATAAACCAGGGATCAAAGAAAATATCACCTTGGGGGTACAATTCTCCCTGGGAGAAATTGATGCTTACACCTAGTTATTCAAATAATTTCATGATTTTATCGCTTGGTCTTACTCTGAAATTCGTGGAATTGATCCTGCCATTGTCGAACATCATATCGACGCCTGGCCTGATGCCATCCATGTTCACCAAAATCAAAGGCATAGCCATCCTTCCAAACATGAAGCTATCAAATATGAAATTGATAAGCTCAAGCGGTTTGGTTTCATCTATCCCATTGAATAAACCACATGGGTGTCCAATCCTATCCCCGTTCTTAAGAAACAAGACACCATTTGTGTCTACACATACTTCCCCAATCTAAACAAAGCTTGCCCCAAAGACAACTTTCCCACATCCTTCGTAGACCAGGTCATTGATGAGTGTGTGGGGCATGAGGTTCTATCCTTTATGAATGGATTCTCTAGATACAACCAGATACGTATCCATTATGACAATGAACTTAAAACCACCTTCACTAGTCCATGGGAAACTTTTTCTTACGAGGTCATGCCTTTTGGTTTAAAGAATGCTGGGGCCACTTTTTAGCATCCCATGTCCTACTATTTTCATGACTTGTCTCATATTATCCTTGCATATCTATACAATCTCACTTTTTGTTCAAAATTTCTGTCACAACACCTTCATGATTTGTGTACCATGTTTCTTCAATGTCACAAGTATAACATTCACCTCAAACCCCTTAAGTGTGTCTTTTACATTCCTACTAGCCAACGTTTTGGCTTCATCATGTCTAAATATAGCATCACTCTTGACCCTCTCAAAGTTCAAGCCATTCTCGAACTTCCTCCTCATCGTACCCTTCATTGGTTACAAAGCCTCCAAGGCAAAGCCGAATTTCTTCATCGTTTGTTCCTGACTAAGCCACCATGGAGCATGGGCTTCTTAGACTCATTTGATCTAACATTCCATTTGTTTGGGATGAACAAGATCAACAATATTTTTATGCCCTTAAAAATGCTCTCACTTTTGCTCCCATACTTAGTACACCTAAGTTTGAGAGGGATTTCACCTTGTACATGTCTGCATCCACCTATTCGGTAATTGGAGTCCTTACAGAAAAGGATTTTGCAGGAAATGAGCATGTCATCTACTATGTAAGTAAGAACCTTAATTTTTCCCCTGTTTCCTATTCACATGAAGAAAAATTAGCACTGGCTATTGTGTTCTTTGTTCAAAAGCTTCATCATTATATCCTTACGCGTACCACCAAAGTTGTGACCAATTCCAACACCATGGATTTCTTGTTGAGTCGACAAATCATTAATAGTAAGTACACCTACTCGATCATTATCCTTCACGAATTCCATCTCGAATTCATCACACCCAAGAGTAAGAAAGGTTTAGGCCTAGCTTAACTCATTTATGAATTCCCTACTAGTATGCATGAAACGTTGGTGAATGATGACCTTCCATATGAAAACTTGTTCACCATTACTACAGATGATCCTTGGTATGGCAACATCCTTACCTATCTGTGAACCTAGAAATTCTTCCCACACCTAAATCGTGATGATCGACGACGTATTCGACATCAAGCCCCTCACTACCTCCTCATTGGTGATGATCTTTATCGTCGGAGTGTTGACAATGTCCTTCGTCATTGTCACACCCATTTTGAAGTTGAGCAAGTGCTCAATTCTTTCCATGGTGGCGCTTATGATGGTCACATCTCTAGAATGGCCACTACCCAGAAAATCATGCAAGATGGGTACTTTTGGCCTTCTCCCTTTAGCGATTGTATTATAGAAATCAAGCATTGTCCCAATTGCCAGTTATTCGCCCCTAAGGAGTGAGCTCCACCTGATCCCCTCCATCCCGTCATCGCAGTTGGTCCTTTTTTTATAAATGGCCTGTTGACTTTATGGAGAGTCGATCCCCATCTACTAATAACCACATGTATATTAGCATGGCCATCGACTATTTTACCAAATGGGCCGAAGCCATGCCAAAGTTTAATAACACCATGGATACGGTAGCCCTCTTTTTCTTTAACCATGTTATCGCACAATTTGGGGTTCTGAAAAAATTGGTTTTTGACCATGGCCGGCACTTTGAATATGATATATGGCATGAGATATCCTCTCTGTTAGGCTTCGAACACCAATATATGTCATCTTATCACCCCCAAAGAAATGGCCAAGTTGAAGTTATTAATAAAAGCCTTAGGACTACGCTTCAGTGGATGGTGAATAAACACAAGACCAACTAGAATTTAATGATCTATTGTGCTTTATGGTCCTATAAAACTTTTGTCAAGACCTCCACTAGGTTCACTCCTTTCCACCTTGTTTTCGGAGAGCAGGTAGTCTTACCAATCGAGTGTGAAATTCACTCCCTCCACCTTGTCGTTTAACTTCCCTTAGACACCCAACCTTTAGAACAAAGACTTATCATGCTTGAGTGTGGAAATGAAGACTATCGTGTTGCATTTCAAACCATTGAAGTAGCCAAAAAGAATGCCAAAGCTCAATATGACCGAAAAGTCCACCCTCGTACCTTCCATGAACGTGTCCTTGTCCTTGTTTATGACCAAGCTCATGATGCCTAGGGGCACAAAACGTTTGAACCATTATGGCTAGGACCTTACATCACTCGTAAGTGTTCAGGCAAAGGGGCATACCTTTTAGAGGGTCTAGAAGAACAAATCCTTCCCACTCCTCGAAATGCATTCTACCTCATGAAATTTTACCCATAGAATTTCCCATTTAAATGAGTGTATCTCTTTCTTTCTTCTTTCATTTAGGTAATTTGCATTCCCCACCATGTTATATATTGTCTTCCTACGTCTTTTAGATAGATCCATCATCCACACCTTATATTGGATATGCCGATGACGCGAATCTCTTTGCTAGGAATCTAGCCATGACACCTTGGGACATTTTCCCCCCTTGCATTCGTTAGTTCACTCCAATGGCATTTGTATTGGATCTGACACTACTAACCAATTTGAATATGATGTGATAGGTTTTTTAGCTGATGCCCTTGATCGTCACATCCTTCACCTTCATGTGTCTTGATTCCTTGCTACTTGTCATGCAATTTAATGGCATTTATCATGTGCATAATCCTATCATATTTAGAAAACATCTACGAGTTAAGCTTTTGGCTCGTGAATTTGAATCCATTACATTCAGTCATGTTCCTAGAGCTTGAAATCACTATGTAGATACCATTTCAAATAACATTACATATTGGCATTTATAACATGCATATATAAGAGGACATCCATAACCAAATGGAGAACCACAGTCATCATAAAAATATGCATAATCATAAATATGTATCTTCATACAATGTTTTGAGTCCACTACTCTAAATACATCTGACATGCTCATTCGCATGTTATCATAAAAAAAAAAATGAGGACCCACATGTCCCTATGCCTAATCACTAGCATCTGGAGGATCCTAAGCCAATGGTTCCATCCCACCAACTTGTAGATCTCATACTACCTAACTGGCCATACCAATACGTTGCGTGATTCCTCACCACTCTAAGGGAAGACCCATGCACTCATATATATACCAATATTCTCGCTCATTCCACCTGCACTCTGTCACCCTGGTCAGTAACACGTCGAATATACGACAGAGATCCTCCAATAGAGCATCACTCCTCGATCTCTTTTGTGATGTGGCCCCACCCTGATCTGCATCCCGGGGCACTACGACTCATTCTGTGCATCCTAACAGCCTCACCAGTGCTATATCTACATACCACAAAGTTTATAATTCAATACCATATACACATATTTCTTAAACTATAAATACATCAAATATATACAAACCTTCACTTAGCATCTGGACCCCATGCTCGTCCCGGTAGAAGTGGTAAGTCAGGATCCCCCTAATAGTTCATGCCACTATATGGATAGTCATCTATGTACAATGGCATCTAGTCCCAATCAGCAAAAAACTCAAGTTATAACACTCATCTGACTCTCCCTCCTCCACCTCATCACAGTAGCTTCCCAAGCGATGCATCCTTGGCTCCTGTGGGCCCCCATCATAGATCTATACATGAGGTTGAATATTGAGGATCTTCTGAAAGAAGAGTGAGCATAATACGGTCCCAAATGAATAGTTATCATTGATCCTTCATTTGTGTAGTTTCAGATATCATTTCAGTGATGACAACATCATCTGGAACTACCTATAGTAGGTACCTACTAGAACACTCTCTACTAGCATCATATGCCCTCTAGTGATATGGTGGAAGGGATGAATACCCAAGATTGGCAACACTGTTGCGGTTGTAGGTCGTGTCTTAAGCCTCTCTAGGTCACTCATTTGGATGGTCGTGCACTTTACATGACTCCCCAGTACACAGTTGTGATAAAAAAAACCACCTATATGCCTCCCATTAGCCAACATTGGATGTATCTCTGTTGCCACCCCCAAGGGGGGAAATCCTGTCATAAAATATATGTCTTGGATCATTATCTCGATCTTGTTCCCCTGTAATATAGAGGCGTCCTCATCTAGGTCCAAGAAACTCACAATCCTTGATAGAAAGGGCTCACCAGACCTCATCAAAGGGCTATCTAAGAACTTCATCACACCACACCATGCCAACACCTCTCTCACTGCTTGGTTCCCCTGAATCTCATCACAAAGGGGCTCAAAATATCATTCTCATCATCACACTATAGGTTTTAACCCTGTACAGAAATTACCTGCATAGGAATTCTAAAACATAGAAAATAAAAATGCGAGAGTATAACACATATACACAGAGATTTTCCCCTGGATCCAAAAACCAGGATTACCAGCTTGATTTTTCAATTATGTTCCTTTCAATTTTACACTACATATTTATACATGCCGAAGCATCCAATACCATGGACCGAAAACCATCGCGTCGAAAACCCTGGACCGAAAACCATTGCGTCCAAAACCATGTGCGAAAAATCATGCACAAAACCATAGGTAGGCCTGCCCAACCTAATATAGGGTCCAAAAACAAAATTTTCGAGGGTGCTTCCTCAGACCCCATAGAGTGGGGTTACTTGCACCCCTCAAACCCCCCGTGACCCCACCCCCCCCCCCCCCCCGCTACGCAATCAACGCAACGAGTGGGAGGCTCCGCTCCCCTTCTAACCCCCCAATTAACTACGTCGACTAGTTGTGGAAAGAATATAACACAACCCAGCAGACACCTTTAGCTCTGCCATACCTACAATATACAATTATGTTTTGTCAGTCCAGAGTTAAAGGAATGCATGTATAGTACTTAGCTTTAGCTTACCACAGAACACCAATCTTGCCTATTCTCTCATCCTAAAACGTAGTTTTTTCCCTCAAGCCTATGATGGACACACTTGTGGGTGGATTTTCTATGTTCCATAATGCAGAACAGGCTGCCAAATGTGTGTTGCAACCGTGAGGATGAGCAGGGGTGCTCACAGTAAAATAAATCCCTAATATGAAAGTCCAATCCACCAAAAATGATGAGTAAGGTTAGGCCACCTACCTCCAAGTTGCATATCTTAATTTTGATTATCAGTTCGTCTAATACGATCTACACAATATTTAGGGCCTTCTCCTCCTCTCCAAATTCTCCACAACTCATTATGTAAATGAATTGGATTTGGAGGAAAAAAACCATTTTATAGGAAAAAACTTGGCTTTTTCTGTCACCCATTGCAACCAAATCGTAGCTCTGTTTGATGAACAATTAGCACCATTGGAAATATCCTACAGAGTTCTATAATGGGCCTCCCTTTTTTTTTTGGTAATTTGGAACTTCATCACGAAGACATTTCTTCTATGAGGTCTCACTTTGCTGCCTATTAAAATCAAATTTCTTCATTTGAGCCACTCGTACTCTAGTATCACATTACCTTTGCACTGGTTAACTCACGTGTCAATTTTATTCATGATTAACCACCATTTACTCATGCTTTTATAGTCCCCTCTGGGCCTCCCCCACATGGCAGCATCATCGAGTCACCCTTTTTCAGAGAATTCGAGATGGGTCACCCTTGTACCTATGGAGTCTATTCTGAGTCCCCTTGAGTCCAGTTACAGTGTTCCATACATCGTTGTGTCCCATCAATCCCATTATATTCATATTTGGCCTCCAGCTCTACTACTCCATCTTTGTCGAGCCCCCATTTGAGTCATTGACTATCCCCTCCAAAATCGAGCCAATCAGTGCTAGGTCAACCATATATTTTATGCTCTTACAAGGGAAGTCATCAGCGTGCAACTCATTTTGTTTCCTTCCATCATCATCCCTGGTGTTAGTCCATCTGTCACTCTCCTATGATTCCTCATTGCCTTAACTTTGGCAAGCCCCCTTCTGTCGACCTCAACACATGTATTCCAGAAGAGTGGTCTAGAGGGTTGTGTACCTTGGTTCCAACTCCCATATTTGTTTGGTGCCTCAGATCAAGCAAATGAAATCATAATTTCCCTTTTACTTGGTTGTTTCTCACGTTCTCGACGCTAACTCCTTATCACACGATTGATAATCATACACTTGATGGTTCATTGTTTAGAACAATTGTCCCAATGATTCCTAGGTGTGTGTGAGATGTTCCAGACCTCATGAGGTGGTGGCCCTTCAAGTATCGCCCCACATGCCCGTATGTCCGCTGATTTTGACCTAGCCTCAGATGAAATTCTGTAGATGTGATGGGTTTGGTTTCTGCCGCTTGCAGCGCCCATAACATGAATTTCACCTTTGGATGATCCATTCAGATCTTTAGAACCCTTTCCTATTCAACGGGGATTATTTGGTTGTGATCCCCCCTCACCATGTCATCTTGAGGGAAATTTTGTATCATGTACTCAGATATTATTGTATTCAGTCCTGACCTATGTTTTTCCAGGCGTATTATGTATATGGGATCCATTGTATTATTTTCTGCCCCACTGACAATAGTATACCATGTACAATGTACTTTGTATCTCAGTCCAACATTGTTCGGCTCATCATTATTCTTTGTACGTAGTTATCTCGGTGGGTATGAGTATTCCTCCCCCACCTCACTTGAGATCATGTACTGCCATATAAAAGGATACTTCTATTAGTTTAGTAGGTCTCGCCCTCTGCAATGTTTTTTTGTCTTTGCATTGCTTCAATTATATATCTCTCTTTCTGACTCCCCCTTTGTGTCTCGTGGAAGTGTAATCTACAACGTATTTCGATCATACGATTTTCTCCTAACACTCATACGTTGTGGAGAAATCTGTTATCACCAAAAAAGATCACCTAGTCATTCCTAAATAGGTGGATCAAAATACACCATGTAGGATTAATTTTACCATAGTAAAATTGCTTTCACTATGGGAAATAATTTAGTAAGCCATTTTTATTAAATTATTTTCTGATTAAAATATAAAAAAAAAAAAACCATGAGGATAATTAGATAAATCATTGTTTAAATAATTATTCCTTGTCACATTTGACTAAATCCCCTAGGAATAATTAAACAAATCACTATTTATTTATTATTCCTTAGTTATATTATTGGAATAATTGTTAAATCACTATTTAATAATTATTTCAATTTCACACCATTCTTAATCCTTGCGAAATAATTAATAAATCATTTTATTTGTTAATTATTTCTAAATAAAGATATTTGAGCATTTTAAATATATTTTCCCTCTCCAAAAAATATAATCAAGTATTCCTAATGGTTAGATCTTGATTTTGTCAATATTATTTTATTATTTTCCGTTTTCAAGATTAACTCAATACTTTGTTATACATAGGAGGGTTTTCCATCCATTTTTCACCATGATCATTATCATCGTCACCATTATCATCTCTCTCCTTTTTAGCTCCCATTTTAGTTCTCCACATTGTTTTGGGTTTTTCACACATTGAGAGAGAAGATCGATTACTGAAGCGTCAAGGACATCAAATGACCCATCCCATGGAGGGGGATTTACATACCTTTTGTACACCACCTTCACCAAGTGTCATCCATAAAAGAATTTATTCATATCAACATCTTTATATTTGGGTTATTGCATTAGATATCCTTACTATCATTTGCTATTTTGGATCGTATATGTTTTTGTTGCACGTTTTCCACTTTTTATTGCAGACCTAAATCGTAAGAAGCCACAAATTATTGTTAGGATCACTTGTTACCTAGTGACTTAAGTGAAGTTATATTGGTACACCTTCCAATAAATTTCACACTAACATTTTGGAAGGAGTTGTTTGTAGGTTTGGGCACGGAGTTGGCCTTTAGTACAACTTATCACCCGCAGACAGATGGACAAACTGAGAGGGTCAATAGGATATTGGAGGACATGTTGAGGATGTACGTGATGCATCAAAAATGAATGTGGGAAGAGTATCTTCCACTAGTAAAGTTCGCTTACAACAATGGGTATTACAAATATTTGAAGATGAGTCTATTTGAGGCATTGTATGTGCAGGGTTGTAATACTCCCATTAGTTGGAGTGATCTAGTTTACAAGGTGTTGATAGGACTGGACATGTTGGCAGACATGGAGCGAGAAATGGAAGTAATCAAGAAGTATCAGAATAGGTTGTTCAAGGAGTTTCAGGTTGGGGAACATGTGTACTTGTGAATAAAACCAAAGAAGAGCTCCTTGTGCATTGGATCTTGTGCCAAGTTGGCACCACATTTTTGTGGGCCCTTCGAGATTCTTGAGAGGATCGGATCAGTATCTTATCAACTTGAACTACCTATGATAGTGAAATTCCATGATGTTTTCCATTTTTCATTTCTTAAGAAGTATGTTAAAGATGCTAATCATGTGTTTGACTAGTCTGTATTGCAGGTGGATCTAGATGGAGAATTCCAACCAAAGCCTCAGTGTATATTGTAGAGAAAGGTGCTCATGCTTCGGAACCAAGCAATCGATCAAGTTAAAGTGTAGTGGAAGCACTTTGGGCTTGATGAAGCTATATGGGAGATGGCGGATTAGATGTGGGATATGTATCCTTTGTTGTTTGTCGATTTAGGCAAAGCAGTTTGGTATGATGTTTGGTATATGTTTTTGCATATGTTTGCGTGATGTTTTGATATATGTAGATATGTAAAGTGCGGGCTAAAATCACACACCGCTTCTTCAGAATCAACCAAAAGACAGAGAGATGCACGGAACTATGGGATCCAGGGAGGGAAAGTCACTACTGAAGATAGCTTAATGGATTGATTATCTACTTAATGATTGATTGAATATCCATAATGATTATTTCTAGATTCCAAATGCTGATTCGGGAGAATTCAATGACCATTCGTTCACCAGAACCAGAAGTAAAGGAAGTAAAGATCGTAGTGGAGAGAGATACTGTAAAAACCTCTTTTGAAAAATGGGCCAAACCTGGTCATTTCTCAAGGACGCTAGCTAAAGGCCCTGATACTACCAGTAAATAATAGCATGAGTTATGTTATAAAGATCGAATAAGCGGAATGGGTATCATGCCATTATATTTTTCATGTTGTTATGTTGTCATGTTGGTTTTCTTTCCAGCAGGGTGATCATTATAAATACTACATCGAGGTATGTTATAAAGCTCCATGGGTAGTATGTTTTATTTTCAGTCGTTTTGCTGAGGTATAGCTATGGTTGAACACCGAGGACAACGTTCCCCAAGAGGGAGAGTTCTGTAACAACCCTCGTGAAAATTCCATGTAATAAAAGTTAATAAAGGAAAAATAATAACCACGGTTGATGGGAAACTTATTCCAAGCCAAATGTTGGGCAGAACATCCTAGTGTGGGTGTTAATTTGGTTTATTATGGCTAAGGAAATTGGAAAATGAAATGGCTAATGATTTGGAAAGGAAAAATGACATTTTTGGCACATTTGTTTATGAAAATAATGAAAATTAGGAGAAAAGGAAGGTGAAATATCACAGGTTTTATGTGGGGAGGAAAATGAATGAAAATAATGGGAAATGAACAAAATAGAGGCCTAATTGATAAAAATGCTTCTAAGGATCAATTGGTACATTTTGTCACTCCTACCTTTTGTCAGTTTAGTTTTGGAGCTCTCTCATTATTCTCTTTCTCACACACTCTTGGACATAGAATTTTCTTAGAGCAATTTTGCATTGGATCAAGAATGGAAAAGAAGGTAAGACTAAGGAAGGAGCAACCAAGGAAGAGAAGGATCAAGTAGTTATAGTAGAGTTCTTTGCAGGTATCGATTGCATGTGTGTTTTCCTTTCTAGATTTGGCATGGATGGTGTTTCAGGTGGTTCATTTTTGTGATGGCATGAGTTTTTCCAGGTGTGACAGTGTTTTAAGCCTAGCCTTGCCATTTCCAAATAGCCATGGTGTGATTAAGTTCTCATGTTTTAATTGAGTTGGATTTTCAGATGGATTCGAAGCTAAGTGAGGTGGATGTCTGAAAGAAATAACATATGGTATAGTGATCCCTAAACTGAAATGTTGATTGCGATAAAGTCATTGGCCTAGTAACCTCTGAACCAAACTATGGGTTGCGGTAAGGCCACATATTTTGTGCCTCATTGGGCCTAGGAATCATCAACCAATTAATGGAGCGATATATGGTAAAGCCTAGAGGGTGGAGTCTTGGTTTAAGGAATAGTGATCCCTAGATCGGCTATGGATTGCGGTAAAGCCTAAGAGACTTGGAGACAAGAAAATTCCTCACGGTGTAGGTGGAGAAATCTAGTGGCATCCATGCTTGTTTTGGCCTAGTGATCTAGTGGAGATCATGGTAAAGCCTGTTATTACATGTTTATTGTGTTGGCCTAGTGATCTAGTATGGATTGCGGTAAAGCCCGGTTTCTATTGATGATGATGAGATGGTTTAGCCTCGGGATGCCTTCATTGGTTCTTTTAGTTTGAGTCCCACATTAATGCTTGCAATATGGCACAATAGTGATTCGCTGAAGGGATATTTGGCTCAGCAAATCTATGGTCTAGTGGAACGTGGTAGTCCCATCTCAGGTTGCATTTTTTGTTCATTAATGAGAGGTTCTTTCCTTGGTATATTATGTGTAATTGTACTAGTTTATATGTGGATTCTATGGCTGATGTATCCTTGATACTGCTATTGTTTTTATGTTGGTTATAAGAATGTATTATGAAAGTGATGATGAATGGATCTCCTCATGTTTTGATTTGTAAATGAATGAAAAATGTATCTATGACCTAACATATGATAATGCAGCTACCGATATAAGGGAACAATGATTCTTAGCGATTTTCATTTAAGTATGATATCCTTATGCTTAGATATGTTGTTTAAACATGTAGATTACATATTTGTGATATGTTTGACAAAATGAATACAATGACTAGTGGCGGTCCAGTTAAGTCCTTATTCAAATAATTGCATGTGTATCCTTATTTTGTTTTTATATTTTAGTTATGAAAGTGTTATTGAGTTCTGGGCAGTGACCTGGGCTCTGGGCCTGAAAAGGTGGCACAAATCTTGGAGTCATAGACATAGGTCTGAGGAGAAAAGACCCCAGACACATGCATACCCATACTGTGGGAGTGTTTGGAATCTCCTGGATGCATGCATGTCCATATCAAGGGAGCATCCAAGGTTTTAATGGTCTAAAAATTCAGTGTGTCTCAAGGGCTAGTTACCTGAGTGGTTGGGATGGCTCCTTAGAGTTCTTTTTCTGATGTGGAAGGTTTATGTGATGTGTTTCCATTGATTCCACTTACTTAAGGTCACCTAGGAGGTTGAATCCCATTATATTGGCCTCTCATAGCATACTTACCCTGGTTTGTCAGTTACTTGGGTATATGTGGGATGACGGTGTTACACACAAAGGTTAGCGAGGTGAAGAGGTAGTTTCGATGAGCACATCTTCTTTGAATGAATCATATTTTAGATTAAAATCATAATGAGAAACCGAAATATCAATTGTTTCACTTTAGCATTCGTGATTGCATACATCAATAGAGTCATCATTATTATGATGATTGTTTCCCAAGGCTACAGATTGAATGAAAGAATTAATTACATTTGATTCACTACCGATATTAGGAGATTGAAAATCATCCAAGAATGGAAACAAATCATCTTCACATGGAGGATTTTGGAAAATAAAAGAAGGATTGAAAGCATCTTCACCTTCCTCCTCCTCTACCTGTGTAATGTGACTTCCTTGTATCTTAGCATAATTTTAACAAACAATGCAAAAATCAAGAGACTGTGGAAAAGTAGTTGGTGGAACAGAATTCTCACATGGATCATGGTACAAAGAGTCATTGCCTGTAGATGATAGAGGAAAATAGAAATCCAAACCAGATTCGAGACTAAAATTATGAATAGTAACATCATATTGTGGAATGGAGGAGTTAGTCACCAATGTAGGCTTCATGAGCCAATCTGGAATTTTCTCCATTGAATCTGAATCATCAAAAGTGGAAGAAAAATGAGAAGATGGATTAGGAATTTGATTTGCATATTTCCCAACTTCACAATTACTACAAGGAGGCACCCACATTGTGACTAGAAAAGGAGGAGGACAAGGGAAAAAATAAATAATAGGTTCCTTGTCTAAACTTAGAGGTGTCTCATGATTTACAAGAGTTGGGGAAGCGAAAACATCAGGGGGTTTATATTCAAACTGTTTCAAAGAAATATGAACCAAATTGTTCAAACTTTTTCTTACAAAAATCTTGATCCGTATCTATTAGAAAAACCCTTAATTGATTAATCAGGCTCCATTATGAGTTGATTGGTTCTCTTGTGAACATCTCAGTAATCATAACAATCTAAATCTTGATGAATCTCCTTAGTAAAATGACGAAGATAATGGATGGACGTAGATGGTAATGTATGACACCAATGCTTAACGCGACCTTCATGAATGAGGGTGAATATAATACACATAACATATTCATCATCAATTTGGAAAGTTTTACAAAACCCAATAAAATCATTTATGTGTCTCGATAAAAACATATCACCCTTTCCATTAAACTTGAACTAAGACAAGGAATGAACAAGTTCCGATAATATTGAAAATTTTGCAGGAGGAAGGTTAGAAAAACACTTAGGGATTATGATTTAGGAAAGAGACATTTATGATAGGAGATTCAAAATAGAATCAATGGGCTTAGTTTGTCATATGGCCCTCATTCAATCACAATTGTTGACAATGTTGGACATCCGTCAACCAAGGGGTTTTCCCAATGTTAAGTCCCAATTAGACCTCACACCATTTGGAGTAGGAGCCCCATTTTGAATATCAGCCTAGTTTCCATGTATTCTTATAGATTTTCCTTGGTTCTAACTATCAGTAAGAGAGAAGAACGTGTAGTGCCTTCGAAAAGCAAGGGGGGTGTTCCTGGTGAGTGTTTGATCATATGTGTGTCAAAGTTCTTTCACTGCATAAGGGATGAAAAGTGAGCCTCTAAGAGAGAGGTGGTAGTACCACCTTAGTAGAGACACACATGAACAAGAAGGGTTTGTACAACATCAAGAAGAATAGACCACAGAGATGCGACAGTCATTGAAACCACTATAATTAGGAAGATCTATCTAATATCCAGTAGAATAGTCCAAGAGGATGTGACAAGAATAATATAATTTACAACACATTCTCAATATGATAAGTACAAAAATAACTGAAATAGTTCAACTACTTTAGCACAAATGAAAATAAATTAGAATTACAAACATTCACATAATAGTCTTACAAATATCCATAATCCTTGCATGAAGAATGTGTTGGCTCATAAGACTTCTCATGTTAAGTAAAATTTCCAATACACATGTATACAATGAACACCAATAACTCCAATAGTGGAGAGTTGTAGCCACTTCTTGCTCCTCAAAAGGATTAGCTTATCTTTGTGATTCCCTGTGGGAGGAGCCAAGGCGAAAAGTCCTTTTCTTATACAATGAGGGTGTATATATAATCAATAGTTGATGCTTCACCTTCCTTGTGACACTTTGACTACCCTCATGACTGTTTTACTTCCTATGAATTTTTGACCTTACATGACTCTTCATATTCTGAATGTGTCCTTTGGACTTCCACCTTACAACACATTTTGAATAGGTAATTACATAATCCACAATAATGATGTGGAATATGATGACTTGTGATAGGATATGACATAGCACTGATGACATGAACTGCATGATGATGTGACAATGCTAAGTTGTCCTTCTTGCTACTTATTTCTTTGTGTCTTCTTGAAAAGGTAGCATATGTTCTTCTTCTTCCTCCTCCTTATCACTTGAAGATGATGAGTCTTCCATGTGAACTTTAAATTGATCTTTTGTTATATTTATTTGTTCCTTCATCTTCTCTCCTTATGATCATATTATTTCGTGATCTCCATATTTTTCCTATAGCATGTCCTCGTTCTCCATCTCTCTCTTCATCATCTGGCCATGGCATGATAAGATTCTTGTTTCTACAATTCACTCATGATGAAACGATACTAGTATGAAAACCCCCTTGTCTAATATTGTGCATATTGATCCATTGAATAAGCTAGAACCATATGGGAGGATGGGAAAAGCGCTCGGTGACTGCACAATTGTGCAGTTCACGCAGCCAGGGGTGAGCTCGAGCCTTGATACTACGCAATACGTAGTTCAAGCTGGGCTGAGGAAGAAAACTGCGCAACCTAAGAGCTTAGGGTTACAGGCTAAGGGAATGGGCACTATAGCATCCTTTTTCATAGTTTAGGAGGATAGAGGAGCCCAAGTGATTATGAAATTCCACAATTCAAGAGCTTGGGCAAAGGCTTGAGCCTTGAGACTGCAGAGTGTTCAGCTCAGGTAGGACTGGGGAGACAAACTAAACCGTTTCTTAACTCAATGAGATGAATTATGGGATTTTTCATTGCTTGGGAGAAATGCACAATTCTAGGAGGAAGTGGAGGTTAGGCCATTATGCAGTTACATAGTTCATGAGCTGAAGGATGAGCCTGAGGCTAGAGACTGCATAATATGTAGTTAAGGCTAATCTGGGAGGATGAATTGTGCAATTCTGGGAGGCAAGGTTAGGGGTCAGGCTTGAGCACTCATGTTGCGAAATGTGCAGTTCTGGGATTGAGCACTGAGGTTGCAAAATGCAAATTTCTAGAGGGCTAGATGAGACTAGGTTGTCGAGAATTTTAAAATTTGGCTAAGTGTGGGACTGAAGAGACTATTGTGAATAGTGATATCACTTGACTATGATCACACAGTTGAAACACTTTGACGAAAAAAATATATATATCATTCGGAGCATGTTAACAACATATTTCCCTCAATGCGGAAATTTTGCGACAACTTTACGACAAATGTGACAATAAGGGTGCACTTTGTGACGACCGTGATGACAATTGTGCAACAATGCTTAAAAATTTTGGAATGAGTGTGATTAATGTTTACATGGTCAGAACAAATCATTCACACACAAATAAACCCTTGAAACCACCAAGACAAGCATACATACATTGTGCGCCAGCTAACATGTGAAAATACGATAATTGCTAAAGTGGAAACAACCCTTGCGATATGTGAATCAACAGTGACAGTAACACATGCCAGAGAAAAGATAACATGAAAATTCCATGAATTAAAGTGAAAGGAAGCGAAAGTGATAGTTGTAAACAGTAAAAGATTACTTGTAAAAGAAAAGGTGCACATAAGTGACAGTTTGCAAAGCTCACCGAAATAGAAGTACAAACACACCTAGACTGTGAGAAGCTGTCATTGTTAGTGCATACGGAATGTCGATATGGATTGGAAATTGCACAGGTATAGTCTTGATAGGAAATTTTTATTCTTGTCTAATATTGTGTAAAACAATGTGCTCATGCACTTCTTACGGGCTGAGCATGTGTGAGCATTTATAAGAAATATTTCGGCGTAAATCACATGTAGAGAAAATCTGTCGACGCATTTCGAAACAACTAGTGTGGTTCATCGTTACGACAAGTTGAAGAAACAGATCCAGCCTAGCATGTTAAATAGTCTGAGCAGAGCCTCCAACGACTATCTTGACCAACGGCTAGTTTTGACTATAGGACTAGGGTCAAGGAAATTAGTTATATTAGGTGACCAAAAAAATATAAATATATAAAATAAATTAAATGTTGTTAATGGTTAGTTAAAAAGGGTTATTGTTAATAATTAAAAATTAAAAATTATAAGTTATTTAGTATTAAGGTGGGAATTAGTTATGTAAAGGACCTTTATATGATATATGTATAAAGTATATATATATATATATATATATATATATATATATATATATATATATATATATATATATATATATATATATATATATCTATATATATATATATATATATATATATATATATATATATATATATATATATATATATAAAGTAATATTCAAAGTTAGTTAAAGATAATGGAACGAGAGAATTAAGTTAACTTAAAAAAATAATAAATAAATAAATAAAATAAAATAAATAAATAAATAAATAAATAAATAAAAATAAATAAATAAATAAAAAATTAAATAAATAAATAAAAATGAAAAAATAAAAAATAAAAAAAAAATAAAAAAAATAAATTAAAGAAAAAAGAAAATAAATAAATAAATAAAATAAATAAATAAATAAATAAATCAAGCGAGCGACACATTCTTAAAAGACGAAGGATAAGAACCGGAACAAAAGAAAACTACAGAGCCAAAAGAAAAAACCCAAGGAGGAAGGCTGTTGGTCAAGATAGCCATTGGAGGCTTTGCTCAGACTATTTAACATGCTAGACTGGATCTGTTTCTTCAACTTGTCCTGACGATGAACCACACTAGTTGGTTCGAAACCCGTCGACAAATTTTCTCTGCATGTGATTTACGCCGAAATATTTCTTATAAATGTTATGGATCATAGAAGCCTCAATTCTACCATGTGTGAGCAAGTGACTTCAATGCTTCCAATCCAAGAAGGGATCTCAAAAAGCATCAGCTAACCAAGAAGTGACTATGGAACTACTGATCACAAGATCCACACAAGGCTCCAAAGTTCGAGTGTATGTGCAAATTTTTGAGGGTGTTTGTCACGGTGACAACAAGATGATAATGAGAAACTATTACAATGTCTTGCTTCAATCCTGAAGCACACCCTGCACTGTAAACTTGTTCTCGTACTAACACTATTTCTCTGGCCAATACTTATCTAATTCAAGCCTCCACCTTCCTCTTATTTCCATGCACAATTCAGGAGAAATTAAGGTCCTAAATAATAGGGAAATTCCCTATTTCCTAGCCCAAATCCTAAGGAATTGATCACCTGCATCAATGTCAAGTCCATACACTCAACTAGTATACAATTGATGATTACAATGGGCCTTTTCCTCCACTCCGGCTAGGAAATTTGAATTCCATCCATGTATGCAATATTTTTAGTTGATTGAATAGTATAACTAAGAGATCACAAAGTTAACAACAGTTCTTCTATTCAACTGACCTTCAAGTGACTCAACTAAGGACTTGAGCTCAGCTAACTGAGTTGAACTAAAAATAACTAAGATAAATTGCTAAATTTTAGCAATCACTACATGCACAACTTTACTCTAAGCCTATAAATCAAATTTACTGAGCTAACTAGTATACAATTCCATGTCACACAAGTTAGCTTCCATCCAAGTCATCCTGCTGATGTGGAAAATCGAATTACTAAATTTAAATAAGGCACAAGTCCAATTAGCCTTTCTTTCTATAAATTCTAAAAATGTGTGAACTCAAGATATATATTCATCCTTGAGAATTGCTACATCTCGGTGCATATCAAATTCTGTTTTAGTTTCCTTGTGTAATTCACCATGAAAGAGATTATGGATCACCCCATTCCCACAAATGTTGTAGAATGCACCTCGTTTCTCTTGCTGCAAATATCATATTAATTACAGGTGTTTGAGTTTACAATTTTTCTTGCTTGGATATGAGATTACCCTTGGGAATTGGAAACTTTTAAAATTATCTCAACATGAATACAATGTTTTTTTTTTGTTTTCTGAAGCAAGAGTCATAGCTTCATAATCATTAAAACAGAAAGGTATTTACATAGAATACAACCATCCACATGGAAACATGGATTTTAAACAAACACTACTTTCTAGAAAACCTAGGGTCACGAGTTAAGTGTTAAAACTCCGACCCTAATCCACAAAACTACACCACCCAAAATGGTAACAAGTACCAAGGCCACATAGGAAACCCGACAAAGCTGAAAAAGGGGGAGAAAGCCTGTTAATTTTTGCCTTAAGAACACCTAGTTCCCACAAACTGTAGCAGAGGACCTCACATAGCCAAGGCTCCCGCAAAAAATCTGTTTGGAAGCACCAGTGTGCACGACAGATTCTTAACCGTCAATCCTCAATTGATCCAATGGTAGAGGTAAATATCGCGCCGCCTAGAAGTCCGCCCTTTAACCTTATGGCCCCACAGACAAGCTCGTTAGATCACAGCTGTAGATCCACCGGACTTGATCCTACAACACATATTTCATTAAATTTGGAAGTATTTTATTACAAGGCCTTCAACAACATTCATTCTTTTGTAAATCGCCATATTAACTTGATTCAAAATTAAAATAATTTGCAAGTAATTTCAAACCAATTAGAGATCATGAATAGGTCAAACATGGGGTTCTTATGTACAATAGTATCAATACACAATAGGAGTGTGAAATTAAACTCTTAGAAGAAATTGATTTAAGCTAAACCATATTAGTATGTCAAACATCCAATAAATATATTATAGTTATGGATAACATGCTAGATTCCTCGATGTTTAAATTTTATGTCTGGCAACTCTAACCCCCTTTCCCCCAAACTACGAGGGATTTGTTGATTGAATGATGGTGATGTGAGGATCTTATTGTAAATGACAAGGATAGGTGTCCCTTGCATTGCATTTAGACTAGTCTACTAAAACTTAGTAAAATGTTCTTGTGCTCAATTTCCTACGGTCCCTTTGTGCCTTTATGAAGCACTAATGAGGGGGTCATCATTCATCTTCATAGCATGCAGGCAACCACTATAAAAGTTATACATTGTTGATCTAGGTATTTCAAGAAGGTTAGGTACCATTGATCTATCTCCACTCAAATCCAAGTACATTTAATGAGATTTCTTAAATGGGTATTCAAGTCATTCCATTATGATGGATAGTGTCACAAATTGAAGTAAACAAGAAACTTTAGTGGTGACTTCTTGTAAGTAGTGGAGGCAAGGGTTTTCAAATATTAGCGTAGTTGATGGTAGTGTGGATATTGATCTCTCCTTGTAAACATTGTCAAAACCAATAATAGTCTCGATGTAAATTTAGTGTCAACCAATTGTATGGAAAATCATGATTGACCATTACTTTCACTAAGAAGAGAAAACGATAAGCATTTTTAATGGGGAAGAAATAAATGTGAAACATGACTCATGTATTTTAGTTGAAATTTATATAAGTCCCCGTGTTCTTTAATTATTAAATACTTAATGTAAATAAAAATAAATTGTCATTAAGATATTGATTTTGAAGATTAAATATGTATTAAAAGGCATTCATCTATGACACTTGATTTTTCATGTAGCCTGAATAAACCACTTAAAGCTGATTATCAATTAATCCTAAATAGTTTTGTATAAGATAAATCTTTACTTGCATTAATAGCTTTATTTCAAAAATAAATTACATTTATAAACTTATATGAATACATATAACTAAATGAAATTCAACAAACAACTTTTGAGTCTTGTTGGATTCTATGAGATTATTTTAAGTACAAATAGTTTATTTAAGAATTCAAATTTACATGTTAATATTGATGGGAAAAGCATGTCATATGGTGTAAAAAGTTTAAAGGAATCCATTTACGGCCCATCTCTTGAATGAGCTTAAATAGTCTACTTAATGCTCGTGGTGAATTTATTAATCCATGTTTTATTAGAAAATTCATTTTCTTTACATGGTTTTTTATTCTAGAAATAACAATTTCACATTTATACATTCATATTAAACCACATGATAGTTAAATAAAAATCAATTAATGCTTTCTTGACTTATTGACTTATATGACATGATTACATATAGGAATAATTGATTTAATAATGCATAGTTAGAAAAAGCTGTCAATTCAAAATAGAATAAACTATTTTGAACTCATAAATAATTGATTTTAAATTATTAATTTTCTAAAAAATATATTTTTTACTTACTTTGAGATCTTTATTTCAAAAATAAATTCCATTTATACATACATACATTCTAAACATAATTTAAGACATACTTGTCTTGTTGGTTTCTATGAGATTATTTCAATTACAAATAATTTATTTAAGAATTGAAATTTACCAAATGTTAATAAAGGTGGGAAAATCAAATGTCATATGTTGCATAAAGTTTAAGTACACTTATTTATGACCCGTACCTTGAAATAACTTTAGCAATCTACTTAACATTCATTACCAATTAATTATTCCATGTGTTGTTAGGAAAAACATTTCATATTACATGGAGTTTTATTTAAAAAAAAAAGTGCCACATTTATAAACTTAGATTAAACTTCATGATATGAAAATAAAAGTCGATAAATGGATTTATATAGACCACTTAAAACTCATTGTCAATTAATTATAATGTGTTTTGTAATATATATATATATATATATATATATATATATATATATATATATATATATATATATATATATATATATATATATATACTTACATTAAGAGTTACATTTAAAAATTGCATCACATTTATGAACTTCTATCAATGCATATAGCCAAATAGAATTCTTCAAGTCATATTGGATTCTATGAAATTATTTAAACCACAAATAAACTATTTAGGAATTGAAAATGACAAAATGCTAATATGGATTGGAAAATCAATGTCTTATGGTGCAAAAAGTTTAAATACAACCATTTTTTACCCATCTCTTTAATGAGTCTAGATGGTCCACTTAACACATTGTTAATTAATTATTCCATGTTTTATTAAGAAGAGAATTTTGCTTTTCATATAGTTTTGTTTCAAAGCAACACAATATGAGATTAATACAGTCTTAATAGATTATGTGATAGACAAATAAAAGTCAATAAATGGATTCCTTATTAAATTAAATGAGATGAGATGATTGCATATACAAATAGTTGATTCAAGAATATATGAAAAAAAAAATATGGGTTAAAAATTGAATGCCCTACAATTTAACGAGTAGTATTCACTTATGAGCCATCACCCGTTAGCCTAAATAGTCCACTTAATACTTATTATCAAGAAATTAAAAGACTTATTTTTCGAAAAAATGCATCATAGTATATGGCTATTATAAATCACATTTATACACTCATATTAATGGACATAACTAAGTACAAGTCAATAATATAATTATAGCTCAAGTGATATGATTTCAATTTATTTAAAATATAAATTTACAAAAAAATGACTTTAAATAATGAAATTAGATGCCTTATGATTCAAAAAGTTCAATGACATAATTCATCCATGATAGTATGTAATCAAACCTTGATAATCCACTTATCAATCATTATCATCATATATATGTTTTTTTAAGAAATGCAAAATTATTTACAATATATTTTTATCTAAAAAATTACATATCACATTTATGCATTCATATTAGTGCATTTTATATGTAAACAATGAATAACTGACTTTGTGCCTTGTTGATTTTCAATATGATATGATTGCAGTTACAACCATTAATTGATTTTAGCATATAAATTTATGAAAACTATCAATTGAGAAATCACATATCTTATGCTTCAAAAAGATCAAATAATTTACCTATGACACATTTATCATTAGCTTTAATAGTGAATATTGCATTGTGAATAGTGAATAATGCACATAACATTTATCAAGTAAATTATTATAATTTCTTTAGTAAGAATAGCACCTTTGTTTGCAAGGATTTCTATTTCAAAACTTATATTTCACATTTATATATTATTATTGATACATATAAGTAAACATAAGTCATTAAAAATAACACGCCTCGATGGTTCATGTAACAAAATTTGAATGGAAAACAATTCATTTAAGAACACGTGGGCGTGCACACATATCTTAGAAAAAAAATCGATACAACAAAGTCATTGCAAAAACATTTATAAATAATAAGAAATATACATATTAATATAATTGGCAATTCCCATATATTTCAAAAAATATAAAATCATACAAATTGATTCAACAAAAACTATGTCCAAAATGTATTGAAAAATTAGAATGTACTTTTCAACAAATTTATAAAAGAACTTATCTCCATGAACTACAATGAAGTACATGTTCTATTGAACATTTGAATGTACTCATGTTTTTGTTTGATACGATGAAGTGTCTTAAGAAAGGGGAATAAAACTTGCATAAGCCACGTATCTTGCTCTTTTCCTGTATATGATTTTATCAGGATGTGGTTTGATCGATATCTGATGAAATGAGAAGTATGCTTTTCTGTATCTATTAGAAATACATTTGATTCTTCATAATTATCTCCATATTGGGACCACACATCAATCAACATTTTCTAATAAAATTATCTTGCTCTCCCTACTTCCAATTTTGTTTTCAAATGACAATGAGACCTGTCCCATGCAAATTTAAAGTCCTCTATATCAATATTTGATTTTTAAAGTACTTTTCGGATGTACTTGTCAGTGACATTTAATGTCCATATTGCGACATCATAATTTCTTAAGCAATATTTTAATACTTCTCACTGAAAAGGCCTTAAAAAATAGGACCTATCACCAGACTGCCAATCTGGTTCTCTTTGAATATGAAAATTTTGTTCATCTTTTGTGTATGATTGGAAGAATACTCTTCCATTTCAAATATGAACAACATCTTTTGACTTGTAGTAATTCCCAACTGCATCTGCACTGCAACCACATGTATGATATTAATATATCTCCACTTCAACACTTCATTCCTTAAGGACATAAAAACCTATCATTTTAAAAATGATGTTAATATTTATTATGAACTATTTCCATTTGTATGCAAACGTAATTTTACAATGAGTTCAAAGTATCACAAAATACAAATACAATTGCCCCATTAAAATGAAAAAACAAATAATATGTTTACTTTATAAATAGAGCCTAATACCTTTATTTAATTTGTATGGAATAAAGTCTTATAAGATGCATTGACCCACCATTTAAATCATTGATTTTGTAACAATTTATTTAATTGCAACTGAAAAATATAATTACAATGGTCTAGTCCAAGTAAACAAACTAATTATATATTAATTTTCACATACAATATAAGACAATTTTTAAATTTCAAACCTAATTAATTATATGTTAATTTATAGAGTTTCTACCTTAGTTTTTTTTTGTGCTTCTTTTAGTACAAATTGTATGTTTATTGTTTTTTTCCGAGGAAAAAATCAAAACTTTTTATTTAGAGACTATAAAAAGTTTTACATGCAATATTGGTCTTAAGCCATAACAGGTGGCTCATTTGTTTGCTGATCTGCTCAACATTTAGGAGCTGCTTCTGCTGTTTTTTGTACCTGTACAGTCTTCCTCCCATTGGAGGCATAGTAAATCTCATGATGAAAACCGAACAAAAAGCTGGGGTCTCCTTCAACGGAAGGAAAACAACCCCATACATCAAAAAATTATGAGTTTATAAACCGGAAAGTAACCATTAAAAGTATATATCTAAAACTGTTTGCTGTGGCTATATACCTGATAGAACTGATAAGAAGACTGATAAATATATAAACAGAAACATATATATCCGCGAAAACTGCTGTCAAAAAAAAGAAAGATGAACTGTAATCAAAGTGACTGTGTATAAGGAGGCAGATTTGATATGACTGACTGCCCCTGTCTGATCTCTTCTACTGTCCAGCTGCCCATATCCTGTTGTAAACCAGCCTTAGAAAGCTGGTCTGCTTCCTCATTCTTGTCCCTGTAAATGTGGCAGATAGAAAACTTATTAAAAGATGCCTTTAATAAAGAAATTTCTTCAACAAGAGTCATCAAAATCTGATTTTGACAAGATGCATTCCCATTGACCCAATTTATGACATTTAGTGAATCCCCAAATATCTGAATTGTGTTGATATTTCTGTGAAGAAGCCAGCATAAGAGGTAGCGCAGAGCAGATAATTCAGCATAGTTATTTGTGCCTGAATTGTATGTTTATTGTTGGTGCTACATACAACTTAATATATTTTTTTAACTTATATGGAATAAAAAGGGTTATAAGAATGCAATTGGTCATCCTTCACATTACTAATTTCTAAGAGGTAAAACGATAACTTAAACCACATTTAAAGCAAATAATTGTAATGATCTAATTAAAAAAAATAGACCAGTTATCTATTAATTTTACATACAATGTAATCCATTGTAAAATATATATATATATATATATATATATATATATATATATATATATATATATAGATATAGCATGGGAAATTTTGATATGAAAACATTAAATGACCATTCATCTCACCAAAAATAAAGAAAATCAAAATATTTTATTTATAGTAATGACAAACCAAATCAACAATTCTTTTATTAGTGTTGTTAAATAAAAGTAATAATTCATGATGTCATACATATAATAGCATGATATACACATCTGTAATCTTAAGTTACTTCTAAATGTAATTGAACATCCTTCAAAATAGCTCGCACATCCATAGCCTTGTTGAGTTTATGAAATATTCTCCATAGCTCATTGATCAACCAATTATCCCCTTGATTTGCTCCAATGAATGGAGGGGCAAGAATCACATTCTCTTTTGGATTCTATTTCCCTCTCTCAATTAAACAAACAACTATAATAGTACTGGTTGCATCATATTGGATATGCATTTCCCACACTTTTTTCAATGATTTAGTGTGTATAACTTTCGTTGGATTGTCAATGACCTTATGTCCCTTTTGTGGCTTACAGTCTGAAGAAGTCCACTTAAACACAAGTTTATCTTGTAATGTTTCTGAAACCAATTTTTTTAGAAATCTTGTTGTGCTTTGTTTAAAAGCTGTCGTCCAAATTGTAATGTCAAGAGATTCATTTTTGAAACAAATTTCAAAAAATGATTTTGCATATGGATGAATCCAAAATGAATTTTTCTCTATTGTGTAATCAGCATCAGCTCCCATTTTCTCAATATGCCCGTTGTTTGTTGTTTCATCATTGATGCTATGATAAAAAATGTCCTTTAGTTCAAAAATAACTAGTTTCTTTTTAGTTATTTTGGTTGCAACACAATGGAAAATAATATAGTCAAACCATTTTATTCATGTTACAAAAATTACTAAAAAATTGTTGAAACAATACACTTACCTTGAGTGGTTTTTGCACTATTTATAGATGAAACAATAATTTCTTTTATCATCTTGATAGGACCTGGAGTAAACATATTAAACCTTCAATCAAATACCAATTGTACTTCTTATTAAACCTTCAATCAAATACCAATACCAAGAAAAACATTAGTAATGCAACCTTTAAAAAGAAACACACACACACACACACCTTTAACATTACTTTGATTGTTAATTTTATCCTTTTTATTTGTTCCTATAATAAAAATATACAAAGTTATGGTAGTTACAAGAATTTGAGTTTGGAGAATAATAAGATAAACAAGAAGACAAGTTATAAGTATCTGATATGACATTATCTTCATCTTTGTCACGTTGCACCTCATCATCATTTTAGTTACCTTTATTTGTTTCCAAATTAAACATATAAAATATTTTTAATTGTGAAAATGAATAGAATCATTAAATAACAAGGAAAACAAGTGGACAAATTATAAGTACCTGAAGTTATATTTTGTTCTTGATTAATGTTTTGTGTAACTTTCATTTGATCAATGTCTTGGTTCTCTTTGATTGTCACTATAATAAACATAAAAAAATGTTATAAATTGTGACAATGAACAAAATTCATTAAACAACTATACAAAAAAAGAATCATCTATAATCATCCATAGTAATATTTTGGTCTTGATTGTAGTTTTCTGGGACAGTACCCTGGTCATTATATGCATTCTCTTTATTTCCAACTATAATCAACATATGAAATGATATGAATCACAATAATTTAAAATAATAATAAAATAAAATAAAAAAAGATAGAGTGACAATGATAAATACCCATTTCTATCTCCATCGTTCCATGGTCATTGTATTGATTAATTTCATTCATCTCATAATTCCCTATAATAGTCATCCAAAAATGTTATGAATATGGAAATTAAATAACTTGAAAAATTATCAAGAGAAAAAACCAAACAAATTATGTACCTGGTATGATAACTTCTTCCTCTCCTCCTTCTCCTCCTATTTCTATCTCCATATTTTTTTCAACAGCATGAGCACTATGTTGATTAACTTTTTTCTTCCCACTTTCATCATTCTCTATTTTAGAATATCCATCATTAGTCATTTTAGTGAACACTTTGACAATTAAGAAATATGAAAAAAATAGTATCCAAAGTATTATAAGAAAAAAAAATGAATTGTAGTACCCGAATTTTCCAAGAAGTTAATGGATACCAGATTTGATAGTTGAAAAGATTTGTAATTATTTAACATGATTGTCCTCTGTGACTCTGTTTGCACAACACATGAAATTCTTCTTCCATATGTACAAGAAACCTTGATTAAATTTTTCCCCGCATAAAGAGAAATAACCAATTTTGCATCACTACATTGTTGGTGTTTCTCCACTAAATCCATCTAGAAATCATAATCTCTCTCATTTTCATCAAATGTGTCTTCAAATGTGTGAGAGTATTTTATAGCCTTCAAAAATTTTAATTCTGAAGTATAGAAATGTATAATAAGAACTATATCATAACTATAATTGTTTTCAGACTTATATTCATAAATGCCACTAGTCATTTTATAGTTGAACTTGGAGTTCTTTATGGAAATTTCCAAAGACTGGCATACATCATTACAAAACCAAAGTTCTACTAAGAGAACTATATTAAAGTCATTCAACTCATTTTTTTCCATAAGAAATCGAAAAAATTCAATGTAATATCGCTTGTGGAATTGTTTTTTTTCAAAGCGAGTGTATCCAAAACAACAAGGTCAATATGTAAAATTGATTGCAACTAACATGGAAAAGAGTGCAAAAGTTTTGACAAAAGATGAGGGCCCCCAAAATGACAACCAAATTCAAAATTGTTATCAACCTGTTGAACACTTGTTGATCCATTTATCATTCTATCAAGGACTCCACATGCTTGCTGAGAAAGGGACTCTATCTTTGTATTACGTGTTCCTTTGAAATAAGTAGACCCCTCCACCGTGTTTCAAAAATTGGTAAATATGATATCATTAATTTCATAATTCTCAAGAATGTTGAATGTGGTAAGAGTCATCTCATTCAAGTTTTAATCATGACTTTGACAATATGTAACCATTGCATCCAATATTGTTCTGTTGGTTTTCAATTTAGAACAATAATATTTTAATTTTATGGCATTTGATGGATGATTAATTGGAATAGAAAACCAAATGGTTCCATCCAATAGCTTATATGCTACTGAAGCAATTTCTTCCATGGTTAATCCCTGAATGGGTCGAAGAGTAGCTGGTGTGAAACTGTGTAAACTATTTCTCTTGTAGTTCTCAAATTCAGGTTGGCTTGGAGAACACTTTAATGTGCCTAGTTGGTAACAGTTAAAAACAGTGTCCCATTTATCCCAAATAGGTTCATCAAAATATAAGAGAATTTTTTTATCAGAAAAGTTTGTAATTGGAGAGACAAAGAATGACCACAACATTTCATCATCACCTGATAAAATAATAAATATAAACTAATAAGAATTCAATGTAAAAATGAAACTAAATAATGTGTTATAATCTAATGAGATATCATTATAAATATGAAAAAATATGAATTATATTATCAGCTTTAGTCATTTATCTACAACAAAAATAGATACAATAATAAAATGTTAAATGTAAAAATAATTAAAATTACATACCTTCTCTTCAGCTGTCTTAGAACATCCAATCCTCCTTTTCTTTAATTTGTCATTGGCAATTAAGAAATGTCTTGCCGAGCGCACACAATCAATAAATGGAGTTTTGAAGAATACCTTATTTGCATAATTAATTGACAACAAATGCGGATCACCTCAGTGGGTTCAACTAATGGATGCAACAATCAAGCATTACATTTTTTATATTTTTTTTTCACTTCTCTCGATACATTATACTTAGGATTTGTTAAAATTTCTTTCACTGCTTCAATGGTATGTTGACCATAAACTATCCAAAAATTGATATTCTTACAATTTACATCTGTCTCATTTATAATTTTGATAGAGTGTACCAATGGATCAGGCTCATTGATGTCAAATGGAATCAGAAGAGCATTGGGTAATGAGGTTTGAAATTTTTCTAAGAATGATTTCCCTAATACTTGAACATTTAAATTATCTCGTGATCTTAATTTGAACACTTTGGGGGCTTCTTTACATCTTTCAACAACCACTTTTGTATTAAAGGAGTTTGAAAATAGATAGCAATGCTTGTGGGCTTCATGAATCTCATCACATTGATTTGCAAGGTTAGTTGTCTCAAATTCAACTTTCCTAGTTTTTTGAAATTCTATAGTGAGCTTGAAATCACTTTTTGTTATATTCTCCTCCAAATCAGATAAATATACTCTTCTCAAAGCAAGTAATTGAGAATCAATTTTATCAAGAAATTTACCTTTCTGTTGTAAATGAAGAAGTACAGATGATGTTTTTTTACTTCTTACATAGCGATATCTCAGAACGGTGGCGATGCATTTTAAAAGATCTGCACAACTATTTAGTCCAGATTTAGAGAAGCTCTCAAAGTTAACGGACTTGAACAATGAAATCTTTATCGTATTTGTTGAATCAGTACTTGAAGCTTCAATCAAATCTGGTCTAAAATTTGTATACTCCACTTGACATGAAATTAATTTTACCTCATTTTCTTTAATCATTTCCACTTGAAAGTCAATGTCATTTTCATTGTAAGCATAGCAATTAATTATTATTGCTAATATCTCTGGTTCGTTTCCATCTATTGATCCAAATAGATACATATCAGGAAACATATTCATCGGAGCTTCTATTTGGATGTACCAATATTGCACAAACTCATATTTATTATATGTATTGTATTTTTTAATCATTTCAAAATTAGAAGTAGAAGGTGTTATTAATACTACCTTTTAAGTTGAATAACTTTTCTTTTTCTTAAGTGATGGTTGTAACATTTCATTTTCTTTTGGGCCAACCAATTGTGCAAATAACAACAAAAAAATATTTACATTAATCAAAATGAAAATATAATTTCAAATATTGTCACATAATGTTCTTATTAATACTAAAAAACCACCTAATCTAACCATTTCTAAGAGAGTGTACATAAAATATAAAAGCACCATACGAGTTGAAGGAGGCGATGTTTGTATATCACTCTTTTTTTTTGTTTCTTCTTGACTACTTTACTTTGAATTTCAGGCACACCAGATTCTGCAGTTTCTAGAAAAAAAAATTATGGAATACATGAAATACCAAATATTATTAAACAACCTTATAATACACGATTTCCATTTACATGCACAATAATAAATGAGTACATATGCTATGCAAGTTTTACTATATGACACCAAAAGTTATCACGTGGGTAAAATTGCTAAGAAAAGAAACCACCTAATCCAACCATTTCTAAAAGAGTACATAAAATATAAAACCACCATACCAGTTGAAGGGGGAATCATTTGTATATCATTTGTTTTTCTTTTTCTCTTTGCTACTTTACTTTGAATTTCACGCCTAGTAGTTTCCATGGTTTCTAGAAAGAAAAATATTATGGAAGACATGAAATAACAAATAGTATTAAACAGCCTTATAATACACAATTTCCATTTACATGCACAATAATAAATGAGTACATATGTTATGCAAGTTTAGTATATGACACCAAAAGTTATCACATAGTTAAAATTTCTTGGAAAAAAAAATACCCATGTTAGTATGGGTTTTCCTCATTAAAACCCCGCTCCTAAGGCTATTTCCATAGGTTTATTAATCAACAACGAGTTATTAACACAATGTGTAACAATTGTAACAAAGTATAAACTAAAATTGTCATACCATTTAAAGAATTTGGTGTCGTGTGTCTTGAACTTCCTTTTTCCTTGGATGCTTCCTTTGAATTCTCACTAGCTTCATAGTCCATGGTATCTGAAAATAAAGTAAAAAAATGTTATCACAGTTTCGAATTATTGAAGAAAATATGAATTTATAAATACTATAACTACTTGCATCATTATATGTGTAACAAAATGAACAAGAACAATAACAAGTGTAGAACTCACAATAATAGCTAATCAAGGTTAGAAAAAGGGCACCCCCAAATAATTTATTATGTTCTTTTAATCGTGAATATAGGAAAGCAAACATCTACTAGGTTTCCTTCTAGCACGAGCATAAGAACATTTCCAAAAGACATTACATTGTGAATAAATAAAAACAATTGTAGAAACTACAACAACATCATATATACACAAAATTTATCTCTTATAGTCATGTATATTCTTAGTTTGCTTTAGAAAAAATAAAAGCAAAACACAATGAAAGAACATTAACTATGGCGATCGTTAGATTTTCTTCTAGATCTTCGTCTACCACAAAGACAAACACATAGCAACTTTGCAAGGTGAAACAAAAATAGAATGTGATATAATTACTTCTGACACGAACAAAAGCATATTGCCAACAAGAATCTTGCAAAGCAAAAGAAATATTCGCATCCTAGATTTATTTCTATTACAAACGCATGGATATTGTAAAAAAAACATTGTAAGGTGAAAGCAATATAGCACATGCTAGAGTTATTTTTAGTACGAACACATTCATATTTCCAAGAAAAACATTGCAAAACAAAATAAATATAGCACAAGCTAGATTTCCTTCTACCACAAACACAAACACATTGTCATTAAAAATATTGCAAGGCAAAGGAAATATAACCCATGCTAGACTATATTCTATCGCATACAAGAAGATTTCCAACAACAACATTGTATTGTAAAGCAAATCTAGTGGATGCTAAATTTCCTTCTAGCAAAAACATAAGCACAATGTCAATAAAAACATTGCAATAATAATATTTGTTGGGACATTTGACTTTGCCTTTTAGAGACTATGAGGTTTTAGTCCATGCCTACATAGACTGTTGTTATAATATAAAAAATGTTAAACCCTAAAATGATTAGAAGGCCCTTCATATGGAATATGTAGTCTAATAATGGGATAGTGTACAAAGATTTCCTCCTATAAAATACACAAGAACATTGGAAATAACAACATTACAAGGTGAAAGAAATATAATGCATACTATATTTCCTTCTAATGGAAACATAATCACATAACAACATTGTAGGGTGAGAAAAATTTAGTCTGTGTTACATTTACTTATAACACAAACATATAAAAATTTCCAATGACAACATTACACGACAAAAAAAATCTAACACAAGCTAGATTTCGTTTTAGCCTAAACAGAAACATGTAAGCATTCACAACATTCCAACATAAAATAAAATCTAGCATGCGTTAGATTTCCTTTTAGCGCAAACTTGAGCACATAGAAACATTGTAGAGTGAGAAGTCTATCAAGTGTTATATTTATGTCTACCACAAATACAAGCACGTTGCCAACAACAACATTGTAGAGTATAAGAATTCTAGATTGTGTTAAATTTTCTTCCAACACAAACACAAGCACATTTTAATTTGAAAGAAATTTAACACATGTTATATTTCCTTTGAGCACAAACACAAGAACATAACAAAATTGTAGGACTAAATAAGTTTAATGTGTGCTAGATTAACAACACTGCAATTTAAAATAAAATCTGACATATGTTAGATTTCCTTTTAGCGCAAACTCGAGCACATAGAAACATTGTAGAGTGAGAAATCTAGAAAGTGCTAGATTTATGTCTACCACAAATACAAGCACGTTGCCAACAACAACATTGTGGAGTATAAGAAATCTAGCTTGTGTTAAATTTTCTTCCAACAGAAACACAAGCACATTTAAATCTGAAAGAAATCTAACACATGCTATATTTCCTTCTAACACAAACACAAGAACAAGAACATAACAACATTTTAGGACTAAATAAGTCTAATGTGTGCTAGATTAACAACATTGCAATGTAAAAGAAAATCTAACATGTGTTAGATTTACTTTTAGTGAAAACTCAAGCACATAGAAACATTGTAGAGTGAGAAATCTAGGAAGTGCTAGATTTATGTCTACCACAAATACAAGCACATTGCCAATAACAACATTGTAGAGTATAAGAAATCTGGCTTGTGTTAAATTTTCTTCTAACACAAACACAAGCAAAATTAAATTTGAAAGAAATATAACACATGTTATATTTCCTTCTAGCACAAACACAAGAACATAACAACATTTTAGGTCTAAATAAGTCTATTGTGTGCTAGATTAACAACATTGAAATGTAAAAGAAAATCTAACATGTGTTAGATTTCCTTTTAGTGCAAACTCAAGCACATAGAAACATTCAAGAGTGAGAAATCTAGCAACTGCTAGATTTATGTCTACCACCAATACAAGCACGTTGGCAACAAAAACATTGTACAGTATAAGAATTCTAGATTGTGTTAAATTTTCTTCCAACACAAACACAAGCACATTTTAATTTGAAAGAAATGTAACACATGCTATATTTTCTTCTAGCACAAACACAAGAATATAACAACATTGTAGGACTAAATAAGTCTAATGTGTGCTAGATTAGCAACACTGCAATGTAAAAGAAAATCTAACATGTGTTAGATTTCCTTTTAGCTCAAAGTCAAACACATAGAAACATTGTAGATTGAGAATTCTAGCAAGTGCTAGATTTATGTCTACCACAAATACAACATGTTGCCAACAACAACATTATAGAGTATAATAAATCTAACTTGTGTTAAATTTTCTTCCAACACAAAAACAAGCATATTTAAATTTGAAAGAAATCTAACACATGCTATATTTCCTTCTAGCACAAACATAACATAACAACATTTTAGGACTAAATAAGTCTAATTTGTGCTAGATTAACAACATTGCAATGTAAAAGAAAATGTAACATGTGTTAGATTTCCTTTTAGCACAAATTCAAGCACATAGAAACATTGTATATTGAGAAATCTAGCAAGTGCTAGATTTTTGTCTACCACAAATACAAGCACATTTCCAACAACAGCATTGTAGATTATAATAAATCTCGCTTGTGTTAAATTTTCTTCCAACACAAACCCAAGCAAATTTAAATTTGAAAGAAATTTAACACATGTTATATTTCCTTCTAGCACAAACACAAGAACATAACAACATTTTAGGACTAAATAAGTCTAATGTGTGCTATATTAACAACGTTGTAATGTAAAATAAAATCTAACATGTGTTAGTTTTCCTTTAGCGCAAACTCGAGCACATAGAAACATTGTAGAGTGAGAAATCTAGCAAGTGCTAGATCTATGTCTACCACAAATACAAGCACGTTGCCAACAACACATTGTAGAGTATAAGAAATCTAGCTTGTGTTAAATTTTCTTCCAACCCAAACACAAGCACATTTAAATTTGAAATAAATCTAACACATGCTATATTTTCTTCGAGCACAAACACAAGAACATAACAACATTGTAGGACTAAATAGGTCTAATGTGTGCTAGATTTACAACATTACAATGTAAAATAAAATCTAACATGTGTTAGATTTCCTTTTAGCACAAACTCCAGCACATAGAAACATTGTAGAGTGAGAAATCTAACAAGTACTAGATTTATGTCTACCACAAATACATGCACGTTGCCAACAACAACATTGTAGAGTATAAAAAATCTAGCTTGTGTTAAATTTCCTTCCAACGCAAACACAAGCATATTTAAATTTGAAAGAAATCTAACACATGCTATATTTCCTTCTAGCACAAACATAAGAACATAACAACATAACAACATTTTAGGACTAAATAAGTCTAATGTGTGCTAGATTAAGAACGTTGCAATGTAAAAGAAAATCTAACATGTGTTAAATTTCCTTTTAGCACAAACTCAAGCACATAGAAACATTGTAGAGTGAGAAATCTAACAAGTTGTGATGGATTTCTCACACAAAACAATCTCATACTCACCTCCATATCCCTCCACATCCTCCTCCCCATCTAGGAGACGCATGTACATGTTTATAAACCACATCAAGTAAATTGTCTCTCTCACTCATGTGAAATCATGGGTCTTTGTAAGATTTCCCAAACTATGCAAATAGAACAAACTCTAACATTATCATCAAGAAAAAAATTCCCTCTCTATGTTGACTAAATCTAGAGTTAAGATGGATCTAAAGGAAAAGCTTGTACCTTGAGAAATTTGATCCCTTTGTAGGCTATCTAAATCTAGAGTTAAGATGAATCTAAAATGGTTTAATTATTAATAATTATAATGATTATTTTATTTTATTTTATATTCATGTAATTTGACTAAATTAGCAAGTTTAAATAACATTGCATAACCTTAGAATATCTCATTCACTTTGGGCTAAAGTCTCCCATGTAATCATTCATGTTGGACTAAAGTCTCTCCATGCAATTATTTAAATTTGTAGATATTTATTTTTATCTTAATCAATAATATTTAATATAAAGTAGAAAACATAAACTTGGAAAAGCCCATAAATATTATAAATATAGTGAATTACAATGAAATTTGAACCATTTAAAATTATAATTTTATATTTTTATTTTGGAAAAAATTCAAACCATAAAATTGATAATAATAATTTTTTTATTAAATATATGGTTATTTTATTTAATTTTATAAATATTATATACAATAATACATGAAAAATGTAATATAATTTCAAAAAATGTAATTTATAATTTTAAAATTACTAATAAAAAATATTAACATACCAAATTCTTTATTATTATTAAAATTTGTAGATATTTATTTTCGTTTTAATGGATAATATTTAATATATAATGGAAAGTATAAATTTGGAAAGGGCTACCCATATTATAAATATTAAGTGCATTATAATGTAATTTGAACCATTTAAATTTATGATTTTATATTTTTAATTTAAAAATAAAATAAAATTAAAACATATAATTAATTAAATTTATGATTTTACATTTCTAATTAAAAAAAATTCAAAACATAGAATTGAAAACATATTGAAAAGAGGGTCCTCTGCTTGGCACTGGTAGAAATGTTCACTGCAAATGAGATAAGGTGTCCTTGAAATCACATTATACACTTGTCTTATTCATCACTGTAATGAGCCAAGGTATACGAATTTTAGGGATACCCAAAGAGCAGCCAGTAGCTAAAATTATTTATACCAACACTATGGAGCTAGAGGGAATGGATTCAATGGAGATCAAGACCTTGCTTTGTGCTTTGCTAAGTGGAAGAGGTCCCTATAAATTAAAATTTTCCTGGAGATAGGGACAAGCAACTAATAACAAGAAAAAGCACTAAAAATGTATCAAGGAGTCAGGTTCCTCAAGGACATTGTGCAAAGGGATGTAGTTATTGTTGAGGACACCAACATAATCACAAGATTTACTTTAAGGGAAATACCATTGTACTATGAGGAGCATACAAGAGTATGCTTACGTATTACTACTATATTCAATGCTAACCCTAAAATTCATGAATGGTATATGTTGAACCAGTGTTATGATTTATTATCTATGTTGTTTACAATCAAGGTAATAATGAGAACCAACACCTTGCACAAAAATAACAGTTATCATGAAGTATATGGAAAGTGAACCAAATGGTAGCATACCCTCCTAGTGGAATTATGTCTTTCATAGTTGAATATTACCTTGTAATTGAGTCACAAGTGTAATCAATCAATCAAATGTTGTAAACATACCATTGTCATTTTGGAACTAGATTGGTAAGCCTAAATAAGATTAAATACTTGTTGAGTAGCAATGACATAGTACACTAATTAGAACCAGTCTAGATCCATCTTAATTCTGAATTTATTAAACGCTGAGAGGGATCAAATTTTTTGGCATGCAAACATTTCTTTATATTTTGCACTTAAAAAAGAGGTTTTCACTTCAAAAGATTTGACCTCTCTCAATAATTGATAAATGATTTAGGCTAATATGTTAAATGATTTAAATAGCTGAAATTCACATTGTATTAATATAAAAAGTTATTAAATCATTTATAATTCAACTTTATATTTCTTTTACTTTAAAATATATTGATAAATTATACTTGTTAAATAATTTAAAATTAAATATATCATTTATATTAAATTTTAAATCTAATTTTTTTATATTTAATGATAATTTTGTCTCACTTATATTAATTTCATTATTTTTATTAAATATTAAAATTTAATTATTTTTTAAAAAAATTACTAAAATCACTATTGAAATTTCAAAACTTTAAAGATATTAACATTTATACACAATTCAATTAAAAAGCTAAAACTTACATAACTTAGAAGGCTCTCTTATATATAATTTATTTAGCTAAAAAACATTTAATTTAAACAATTTGTTAAACTGTCTATCATTAATACCAATCTAGATCCATTTTAACTCTTTATCTACTAAAAAGGGATTAAATCCCCATGGACAATACCATGGGTTCTCATAAACTCAGAGCTCAAAAACTGACTTGACCAAGTCAAATTTACCATAACTACCCAATAAAAATTAATTAAAAAAATAATAACTTTTTATTTTAATATAGGGTTATTTTTATTTTTATTTCAAATTTACCTTAACTACCCAACAAAAATTGATAAAATAAATAATAACTTATAATTTTTATTTTAAAAATGTTATTTTTATTTTATTTTAAGTAACCAAAATTATAATATAATCTATCAAACATTTCACCAAAAAATAATGAAAAAAAATGTAATTAAATTAATTACATCTTACACCATTAATATTATTAAACATTTACCTAATCCATTAATATTATTAAACATTGACCTAATTACATTGTACACCATTAATATTATTAAACATTTACCTAATTACATTGTACACCATTGAACATTTGAAAAAAACTAAGGAGAAAGAAGAGTATCAACATGAACATTAATGACCAACACCAACTTTGAAAGAATCTCTTCGCTATCAGGAGCCAACTCTAAATAAAGCCACTCCAGATTTAGTGAAATATGTGCAGGTGTGTCATAGCTTTTATTACTCTGCCATATAGTGCATACATCTCGCTCAATGTTGGGAATTGATATTTAATTTGCAACCACCTTGTCTCTTTCATGATAAGCTTCAGGGCAAATATTGTCACAATAGTACTGTTTCAGGCACAGGAAAATATTAAAAGACTCGCTGTAGTAAACAAATAGAAAAAAAAAAAAAATCTAAGTTATTTTATACTGGTTATTTTTATTTTAATTATATTTCAAAACTATTTTAAAATTTTACGAACAAAATATTAAATAATTGACATCGTTTTTATCAATCAAATTTAAAAATATTCTATATGCAAAAAAATGTACAATCACATTAAATTAAACCACTGTAAATACTTTGCAAGAGAAGTTTCGTTATTTGTTTAAACACTTATATTGGACTTTGACGGAAGAAATGAGAACATAAGGAGTCAGAACACGTTCTATGGTGGATGTGCAATAACCATCAAAGTTGGCATCCCTTTCATTGTGCAATTTGTTTATCGAAAATCTAAGTAATATGTTGTAGAGCTTGATATCCACTGTTTAGACATTGAACCATACCGCTTTCTACTTGATTTCTATTGTTGATTTTTTTAATGAACAGTTAGTTGATACAACATTAACTGCTAGAACAAAAATAAGGAGCGGTGAGATTTTTTTATCAAATGAGTGAAAAAAGTACCTAGCCTGTTTCTTATTATTATACCTGCCCACTGCTAGGTATATAGAGATCGATAAAGTGCTGAAAGCCTATTATTTTCTTTAGATTTTTTCCATATGGCTTGATTTAAGCCAATGTTTTCTAGAAATTTTTATTTAAAATTATTTTAATTTTATTTTAAATTTTTTTTATTGGACAAGCAACTTAGGAGTCTTATTACAGTTTATTGTTTGCAATTTTAAGTTGGGTTAAAGAGTCAAGTTTAGATATAATATATAGAATATGACAGACATTTAATTTCAAAAAACTAATGCTAAGTCTCACGTAGCATTAATCTAATAACATTTTTTGTTTGGAATTTTTTAGCCTAATTACATACTATTGCATTGCTTAATATTACATAGCCATCTGGCTATTTCGTGTTAATTACATACTATTGCATTGCTTAATATTACATATCCATCTGGCTATTTCGTGTTAATTACATACTATTGCATTGCTTAATATTACATAGCCATCTGGTTCTTTCGTGTCAGTGAGCACTAAATTTCTCTGTCCAGCGAACTTCTTGTTTTAAGTCCTCTGCACCCAAACCTGGTCATGTACATTCTCTGTCCTGCAGGCTTCTGGTTTTAAGTCCTCTACAAGGATACACATTCTCAACGAATTGCTATGTTTCGAGCCATCGGAACAGCCGTAAAAATCAACCCTATGATCCACCCTAATTTGTCCCTGCTTCATAGGCCTGCGGCCTGCATAATGACTCGCCAAACACTAGTTAATTCAGGCATAATTTTTCAAGTACCAGATTTTTAGGTACTAGATGACGATTATTACTGTCTCGTTCCTTCAGTTCCTCAGCTCTTCAGGCCTCGCACTATTCTTATTACAACAGCATATCAGCGCTCTCTTCCTCTTCATACATGTTGGGTACATATAACAGGCTCCCCCATATACAATTTGATGGCATTGCTTGAGGCCTCAGTGCCTGTGCGCTCTTTGTTTTGCTTTTTTTCTCCATAAAACTGAGGCCATATACAATTTGATGGCATTGCTTGAGGCTTCAGTGCCTGTGCACTTTGCATCTTCCTTTTTTTTCTCCATAGAACAGAGGGAGGGACAGAAAGGAGAGTAATTGTCCATCTGTGCTGCGTTTTTCCTCTATAATCTAATGTTTGCCAAAATTTTATGTGCAATCCTCCAATCAGTGATCCTGTTACTCTTAAACACTTGCTTCGTCAACCCCCAAAACTGCTAATGCAGTAAATAATAATCGATTCCTTTCTACTCGTGTTTTGAATTTCTGGAATTTTTATATAAGAAGTCCCATTTTAACCAAAGCTCACCTAAGGGGGAGTCTCCCTAAGCACCCTAGCATTTCCTCAGCTCTTGTTGTTGCTACTTGAAGTCTTTTTGCAGAAGTAAAATGCAGTGGCATAGATTATCTTGTGTTCTATGTTCCCAATGCCAAAATGTTATGTGCAATCCTCCAATTATTGATCCTGTTACTCTTAAACACTTGCTTCGTCAACCCCCAAAACTGCTAATGCAGTAAATAATAATCGATTCCTTTCTACTCGTGTTTTGAATTTCTGGAATTTTTATATAAGAAGTCCCATTTTAACCAAAGCTCACCTAAGGGGGAGTCTCCCTAAACACCCTAGCATTTCCTTAGCTCTTGTTGTTGCTACTTGAAGTATTTTTGCAGAAGTAAAATGCAGTGGCATAGATTATCTTGTGTTCTATGTTCCCAATCCGAGTTTTCATAAATACTGTTTTTCCATTGTTTGCAGAGTTGGTATCCATCTTCTAACAAGACTGATTTGAACACTTTAAGTCAACGTAGAGTGTTACGTTGGTATCAGAGCTCCCCCCTACATAAATAAATCTCACAATCTGGAAGACGAAAGTGGAATCGGAAAACCATCTCGGTAATTGGCTAGTCCTTTGTGCTTTTATTCAAGTTACTCTAATATGTTATCTGATACAATTATGTTTTGTTCTAGCTCCTTGAATCTCTTGGTTGTATTGACTAAGTTGTTATTTGCAGCATCATGGTAGTTCACTGTGCACTTAATTTGAATTCCTCTTACTTATGATGCACTCTTTTATTTATTTCATTTGCTTTATTGATACAACCATATCTGGATTAAATCTCAACCACTTAAAGATTAATATCCAAAACTTATCCTTGATATTGACTATCCATGGACAACCCTCGAGGGATTCCTTTCTGTGCTAATTGTCTCGAGCAACCCAAGAGGGATTCCTTTCTGTGCTAATTGTCTCGGGAAACCCAAGAGGGATTCCTTTCTGTGGTAATCTTTGAAATGCATGGCAACAGATAGCATTTAGGGACAGAGTGCCCAACGCATCCATGAACCAGTGAACACTTAACCAACTTGGAATTGCATCCCTGTCCATTGCTGAAGTCAGTTGCAACCTCTATAAGAGTATCTTTTGACCATGCTCACTTTATCAGTTGCACTTCCACTTGCACCTTTAGTTAAAAGAGACACTTCCGCTGAGCATATGATAGAACCATTTCAGTGCACCATATAGTGTTACATCCAGTACCGTAGCACTTAATCTAAAGGAACCCTTATCTGCGGTTCATATCTTGGGCCCGCAAAATCGAACCTCGGTATTCTCTATGCCAAGCTCCTCACTATGATATGTCACCCCCGGTATAAACAAATCAAGGGCGATCTTAGAAGCAGATAGTTTAGTAGGATAAAGAAATCATGTTTGAAGCCACACTTGGGTTTGAACTACCACCACTCTACTGACCCCTTGATATTGTACTAGCACTGAAACTACTAGTACTTCCTCCTACTACTGCACCAGGCTGACTACAACTGCTAGAATAATGATTGTACCAAGGCAAATAGAAAGCAAAACCAGAAAAAGAAAGTACCATATGACTTATGGATGTCAGAGTGGTCAACAATGGGCTAGCTCTATGGTTTCCTGACATTACCTCTTCGACAACGGGGGTTTAGAATCTCGGCTTCCTTCATTATCAAGAAGCAGACAGTTTAGTAGGCTAAAGATTCAATCAGGATTGTCTTACAGTTCTCGATGATAGATTTTTACTGATGAAAAGTAGTTTCATGTTCTAACTCTAACCAGGGCACTATGCTTTGCTAATCATAGCACTATGTTTTTATACACCTATAGGGTGTTATAATATATTCTTTAGGTTCTTTGGACTTCTTTGGAGAGAAAATCTTGTTTGAAGTTCTTTAGTGCAGTGTGTCACTATCACTGGTCTACTCTCAACATACGGATGGAAACTTCCCTTCTGTAGATTTGCAACTTGAGGTCACATTGTTCTCCATTGTTCTTTATGGGTTTGAGGTGTGAGGGCCTTGCCTTTGAGACAAACTATGCCAAGATATAGAGTGTAGAGACCCATATGCTTCCGCATGATCAAGAGAAATAAAACAATTCCACATGCCATTTTTCAGGTAGAGTTTGTGACCCATTTACTCTGGCTTGAGACCATTTTTAGATTGGTCTAGCTGTTGCATCATATTTGCTATATCTTTGACACAATATTTAGTAGGGAGTGTTATCCATACTTTTCTTTTTATACCTATTAGGCCATAGCCTCGAATAGAGACCCATTGATTGGCTTCATCATTGAAAGCAGACTCAAATAGACCCATTGATTAGCTCCATCATTGATGCTTTCAGAGGTTTCATACCATTGTCAGTCAATTGGCATCTTGGTGGATAGCTTCCATATATACAGGCAGGATGTCTAGGCCTGACTTGACCTACCAAGTGGGTTAAAGGCCAAAATGGCCTTTTTTGTAGAGATTGTTCCCTCATATGGTATGAGGTATTCAACCTGGATTCTCGATGGATCTATCAGTCACAGTGTATGGTTTCTCCATTTGAGATACAACGTGTGGGTCTTTGTTCCGTTGGTAGTTCAAGGGCTTCCCTCCAAAGTTCACCATGCCAAAAGGAAGCAGTCAGATAGTTTGGGCCCCTTTTTTCATCGTTTAAAATCCTTGGAGCATCTTTTAAGGGATTGTAGATTTTATAGATCGTGCTGGAGGTTGGTGCAAGACTGGCATTTTGTTCTGCTTCATGGGCAGCTTGATTCATGCACACAACTTCATTGGTGTGCAGGTCTTCTTGGGGTTTTTCGGTGCTTGGTTTCATGCTTTCAAGGGTTTGGGACTGTATTCAGATTTCAGCTTTGATCCACAATCTAGAAGCTTCAATGCAAGTATGCTTGAGGTCAATTTCGTCAATTCTTTTTTTCACTTCTGGCGAAAAGAAGTAGGTATGAAATTATTTGTTAAAGGATGCCTCCTAATAAAGGATGCCAAAGAGCTTAGTGCTATCACGTACTGAGGTTATTGCTGCCTTAGTTTCTCTCAGGAAGAGGATATGATTCATGTCTGTATACACTCTTTTCTTTTGGTTGGTTTTTCTGTTTCAGATACTAAGTACAATAGAGAAAAATTTTATCACTCCTTCTGGACTTCCACTAATGAGGCAAGGTAATTTGCCTATTCTCGACTCTACACTACATATTAACAATGTAAAGCCCATTGCACAGTTTGTATAATAAATTACACTACATATTAACAATGTAAAGCCCATTGCACAGTTTGTATAATAAATTTTCAATTTTTGGATTCTACACTACATATTAACAATGTAAAGCCCATTGCACAGTGTTTTTAATAAATTTGCAATTTATGTAAAACATACCTAGGTAATTGCAGAGATCTTATAGATAATTTATAAACCTTGAGTGAGTAATGTGAAGTAGCATTAAAGTCATTTTTTTCAATATAACAATAGTTTTTTCAATGGCCAAGAACAAATGGGAGGTGCAAGTCATTTAAGCATTCAAATATTACTGTTGTAAAAGCCTTGCAGGGGCTGGGGGTCAATGTTTTATTGCTTGCTTCACTCTTCGACTATATGCAACTGTTTTCCTCTTACTCATATCTTTAATATCCGGGTTTTCTCTCAAAAAGGAAGGTTCTCATCTACATTTACATCGAAACTTTGTTTTCTGGCCCAAGCACAATTTGAGGAATGAAAAAAACTCTTGTGAAAACAATACCTATTTGTATACACTATCATCAATGCTATTTATTTCCATGATTTTCCTGTCTTACCTGTAGTATATCTTTCCCAGGGCTTTTTTTTCTCGAGATTTTTATTTGAGAAATGAACTGATTAGTTAGTCCTAAACTACCTTTGAACTATATATATGTGTATGTGGGCATTAAATTACCCTTGAGGTATATATATATGTGTATGTGGGCATTAAACTACCCTTGAGGTATATATATATATATATATATATATATATATATATATATATATATATATATATATATATATATATATATATATATGTATATATGTATGTGGGCATTAAAAAGTAACTTGAGAAAGTTGTGTTGTTCACAAAATCTGAACATGATCCATTGGCAGAGCTTGTAAATAAATGTTAAGGGATGTAATGGCTTTGACTGTGTTAGAAAATTTCAGTGAATAAAAATGATGGCTAGTTTGAACATGTTTGAACATATAAGAAAATGATCTTTGCTTTTGAATATCGAATTATTCTGAGCTGATTTGTCTAGTTTAATAACATGACCATATTCACATAGGTTTATTGTATAGAACATCTATAATCTATTAAGAAAATAAATTATTTATTGGGCAGGTATGTCGTTGCATCGCAGCCTTGTTGTTCTATCGAAATCGTTTTCACTCATGGGTTAAACAAATCACACATTTGTTTTTATGGTCTGGGGATAAATATTAAGCAACTTGTAAATTAGTTAACCATACCATCGTATTTACTACTGGCTATAATATTTGACTAGTAATTATACCTAGAGTGTGTAGTTTATATATAGCACACTTGATACATATCTTAACTTACAACCTTGAACACTTTCCAATTTTGCAAAGTAAAAACGTCCTTGCTAGCTACTAGTTGAGTCAAGTCACAAATTTTGGAGGAAGTACTCTATTTTATTCCATTTTATTATATTTGCCAATCAAGCCATAAAATCCTGTTGGGCTTCTAGGACTTCTATTGTTGATTTCACACGATTTAATTAAAAACAATGAACTACATTATATTTAGATGTCAGCATTCTCAATAATTGATTAAGATTGAAAACTTTCTTTGAATCTTGCACTTGAGACAAATCAGATGGAAGAAAAAAGCAATCATATTACCACAGGAATTTAAAGGGTTATGGTAAAATGGGATCCAGCTATATGAGAAAATCACAGTAACAAGTACCTAACAAAAATACTTTCAGGAAAATGTTTTTAGGGCTTAAAATGCATTGGGAGTAAAAGGGCTAGTTGGCCTCTTTTCCGTGGTGGATTCCTTCGAAGTAGTATTCCACATGGTAAGCACATTCTCTGGCCTCTCTGCAATAAGATATACATTTTCTAAAAATCATTAGAATTTCATAAAATCTTCCTTTTCCTCCCATTAATCCCCACCCTAAATCCATTTCTATCTCGCTTCTCAAATCAAAACAATTTAAGACCTCCTCCAAAATATGAGTTTTTTCCCTCAGCATAATAATATAGTTCTGAGATGACACGCAGGAGTGATCTGAGAACTTCACGTGCAATTCCTTAATGTAGACCATATAATTTGCCTCATATCACTCACTACGTTGTACTTTTCCTTATATCACTTACTGCGATGTAATAGACTAAGCCATGCCTATAATTCTAACTAGACTTAATTTTATTATTTTGGGGCCTAAAAGTTCTTTTAAATCTAAGAATTGTTGTGTATTTGGGATTGATGTTGTTCATGGTCACAACAATGTCTATGGGGCTACCATCCTCCCTCACAATGTTGTGCTTGGAGCTACTAGGCAAGTAGAGTATCAACTCCATTTTTTCTTCACAGCATTTCCTTGCAACTAGAAAATGTCATGGCTAATGATTTAAACAAATGAGTAGGTTGAGTGGTCAGCTATGTTTCATGAAAACCCTTTATCTCTGGACAATACTAGAGAGCCTAGGCCTATATCCGTAGGCATTATTTTTTCATCGTAAGTAGTATTATGATTTGGAAAGTGTCGAGGGCCACTTTGATTGCAATGAGAAAAATGTTAGGAGGCAATGATTTGAAAAGTAACTAGGGTTATCTGAATGATTATGGGCAAAATCTTGAGTCACTGAATTGGCATAATAACATAATCAGGATGAAAATGTTGATGTTTAATATATCATGGGAACTCTGGCTTCTGATTATTGCCCTCAAAATCAAAATCTTCTAGAAAGTTTGGCTAACAATTTGTATCAATTTTTTATGGATAAAGGGATCCCGATCTGGTTAAAAGAATTGGAGCTGCCACAGCTCTGGAAGTTCGATCTACTGGCATTCAATATACATTTTCTCCATGTGTTGTTGTAATACTCTGGCACGAATGTGCTCGATGGAAGTTCATTCAAAAATGAGAGTCAAGTTTTCACTGTTTAGAATGTCTTCTTTGATGCGAGCAGGTTTGCAGGATCTTTACAAAAAGGGTGGCGTATGTAGCTGGACAATATGTTTCAGACTTTTTGTTTTATCCCTACTTAGGACATAAATTTCTTTGATCAATCAATTGTACCACAGTTTTCTATATAATTGGACATTAAGCTGCAAACCTTTTGCTTTATCCATGCTTAGAATATGAATTTCTTTGATCAATCAATTGTACCACAGTTTCCTGAAATATTTTTCTAACCATGGGATTTATTGATGTTTGTCAGGTCAAATATTGTAGCGTGTGCTAAGCACTTTGTGGGCCATGGTGGAACAACCCAAGGTATCGATGAGAATAACACTGTCAGCAATTATAAACAATTAGTCAACATCCACATGACCCCCTATTTCGATTCCATTGACAAAGGAGTCTCCACCATTATGGTTTCTTATTCCAGTTGGAATGAACAGAAGATGCACGCTAACCGTTTTCTCATTTCTCATGTTCCAAAGAAGCAACTTAGCTAATAGAATTCCCAAATCTATTTTATATCATATTGCATATTGTAGATTAGTAGATTGATCTGGAATTTAATTTTCATTACTGGTCAAAATCATGTACATACTTTTATGACAAATCAACTTTCCTGAGAAGCATCAGTTAGTTAAAAAAACAAATGGAAGCCATTAGAATTCTCTGTATTTCAAATATCGGACTAAATCAGATTTGGGCTTCTTAATGTATTTGAATTTTATTTCCTGTGCTTCAAAAGATTTGTAGGCTCCAGGCTGTGATATATATCTAGTGATTTAAGCAAAGACCGGTTTTCAGTATACCTGGCCTCATTTCTCTGGTTTGAAGTGATGCAATTGGGAGTGGAGTCCCATTAATATTCTATAATTGCACTTCAAAGCTAAACTCCTAATGAATTCTGAGTGCAGGCATTGAGGGTGTCTTCAGTCTCATATATCACTGCGTGGTTCATTATATTATTTTCAAATGTTTGTTAGGATCCCCATTCAGCTTAATAACAATGAATGTAAACACATAATTTGGGAAATTTTAAGGTGTAAATTTCAGTCTTAAATTAATTTTGTATTTTCTAAAATGATTTGACTAGGATAAAAATATTTTACATTAAAAATCTCCAAATCTTTTTAAAAGCTATATAAAATCCTTAAGAATTCTATTTTTTTTAAAAACTACATGATTAAACATGTTATTATTAGTATTTTAAAAATTAATATTCATAAATTTGGAATTAACTTATATCTATGCTAATAGACTTGCCAGCTTGAAGCATTGGCTTCTTTGAAAGCTGAAATTCAAAGCCTTTCACACATTCATATGGTTCCTTAACCAGAAAACCAAATCCAGGTATTTGGCAATGTACCTACCATATACTTTTCATTTCAATGGCTTGTTAACATACTTGCTATAGGGGTGCAGAGCGGGGTATAGAAAATATAATTGGATCCTGCTATAGGGGTGCAGGGTGGGTTATAGAAAATATGATTGGATCCTGATGTGGTTTTCCTATTTCATAACATAGAAGGCAAAAACTATCAAGACACTTGTATCTAGTTGATGTATAGAAATTGCATCAGATACATGAATTGTCAGCACTGTGTGCATATATTTACAAGGCAATGATAAAGGAACTCAGTAAAGATCTGACATATATTACTATTCAGCTGAGCAGGAAAGAGCTGCACGGGAATCAATGGAAAGGCACCAAAGGTCACTGTATAAAGAGATCGTGACAGAGATCCTGCCAGCGAAGAAGTTTTATAGAGCAGAAGAGTATCATCAACAATACCTGGAAAAGAGATCGGCTGGTGCCAAACCATCTGGGGCCAAAGGATGCAATGATCCAATTCAATGTTATGGTTGAATAGTGACTCGATCAAAATTAATTGGACTTCTTTCAAAATTAAAGTATTTGTATCTTTTTGTTTAGTTCAACTAGATATTACAACAGAGTGTTGTATATGGGAATAGGGGAGTATTATGGTGGTGAAAAGTTTGCGTCATGCCTCAACCACCCATCTTGGATAGTGTCATCTGATTTCAAGCTGGTAAAGCTCGGGGCTCAAGTATAACTCTAGACTTATCTTCATTTGTAATCCTGTTGTCAAAATAAGTTTAGCTTATATAGTTAGCTATGTTGTTAAATGTCATTTGGATTTTAGTTGAAAGAAACAGAGGAAGAGATGAATTGTTTATGTTCTCTGCGTATTTATTGATATAATTTGATTCTCTTCAAAAGAAACTTTATGAACAATGATAGTTAATAGTTCATAACTTTAGGACTATTATCTTCTCTCAGGAAATATGGTTTCTAAGAAAGAGTACAATGTACTTATATTCTACTCTTGTACAGAAGGAATTCCTATTAGACATTGGAGGACTGTTTGTGGGATATGGAGTTAGACTTACTTGTTTTACTGTATCTTTCTGAACTTGATTAAATATGCCATTAGAAGACTATTTGTGGGATATGGAGTTGGACTGTTTTCATTTTTTGGATGCAAGAATTGACAGTATTTTCTCTTGGCATCATGCCCTTGGGAAGGGACTTGTTACTCGCAACCCATCTTGTTAAAATATCAATCCACAATCCAAGCGTATTTTACCAAAAAGTGTAAAACATAAACAAAACAAGAGACATGACTACATGGTGAATAGAACAAGAAATAGGACTCAAGGTTTCTGGTGAATTATAAGTGTAAATCACCTCAGTGATGGCGTACATTACCACTATAAAATTGAGTTTTGGAGATACAAAACCTACTTTACTAGAAATAGGAAACATAAACATAACTAGAAACAAAACAAAACTAGAATCATGACTATAGAATTTTGACGGATAAGCAACTTGAACCCACCCATCTCCCTGAATATATCATGCACTTAAAAACTGTTGGTGTTGTAGAAGTGTAATCCCAACAGAGGAATGGAAATGATAATAGGAACAAGAACTGAATGGAAAAGAGGTATACTAGTCACACCTCTACTGACATTGATCTGAACAATGTTGCATGTCATCAAATGGGTATGTAGCATAGGGTAGAGAAGTCCATCGGTCAGGGGTAGACCTAATATTCCATTCATTTCCCATCATAGTTTTAACAAAAATTTACTTGGGAATATCGACATCCAACCTAAACCGTTCTATTGAATGACATATGGCAAGCTATTAGTTATTTCAAAAGTGAAAAACTCGACATAAGCCACCAATAAGGCATTGGTTCACTAGTGAGGTCAGCAGAGTTTAACCCAACCACCAGGCTTCACTATCATTGTTTTCCACGCCACCTAAATGGCATAACAGGAAAGCACCGGGCGATTTTGGTAGAAAAATTACCATCGAGACTTATCACCTAAACCAACGGAAGTCACTCATGGGCAAGTTTCTTGCATTAATTCTTATAATTAAACAATAAAAATATAATGTAATTACCTACCTCTTGAGTGGGTTTAGTATCCTCTGGAAACCTCTCCTCTGGCACAGAGCCTCGATCGTGCTTGTCTCAGCTCACATCCATTTCCTCGGCATCTGATTTCATTGCTCCAGAACTCTCGGAACCCTGTGGTACAGGAAAATCTGAGGCCTTTTTTGTGTCTCTGACATTTATAGGGACGACTGGATCATCACAATCCACCTGTGGCAGAGCATCTAGATGGTGACCTCCTACAGTCTTGGGACATTTTATTTCCTTGTCTTAATCAACGCATTTTTGCTCTCTTTTCTGCTTAATTTCTTCACTGATTTCAGGGTCAGAAATACACCTGTTGTCTTCTTTGGCACATAACCCAGACCTTCGGCTCTATCTTCCTCTACGGAATCTTGTACATACAGCCTCTTGAGTGCCTCTTGCACTTGTATAGAAGTATTTTAAAGTTGCAAAGAGTGATGGAGGCTTGGGGATGGGCCATCGCACAGGAGTGTGGGGAACCTTGTGCAGATCCCTTCGTAGAATGAAACCACCATGATTGGAGGCACCTAGAATCCAATTTCTTGTATTCAACCAAATGTATCAAATCAAACCTGCGACAACATGGCCGCGACCTTCCTCTTTCTTCCTTGGAAAAACCCTGCAATGTGAGGGAAATGAATAAATTTTGATCTTTGAGAAACATAATGGGATGATATGGCGACCTTCCTCCCTGGAACGCCAGGGAAATGAACAAATTTTGATATTTGAAAAACCCTAGAATGCGAGGGAAATGAAGAAGTTTTGATATTTGAAAAGCAGAAATGCCGTGAAACCTTGAATGGAAATTAAATGAAATGCTTTTGTGTTTTTCAATTGGAATGTTTTCTTTGGCTTAATAGGGAGGTATTGCTTATGGTAAAGAATTATTAATCATATGATGCTTGTTTCTATGTAGGGAAAATTATTTGAGGGGATTTTGGTTGATTTTTCAATGTAATTATGTTACATTAAAGGTGAATTATGGTGACATAAAAATAAGTTGTGTGTGGTCAAAAAGTGCAGTGAAGTCGTAATGTTATAAGATTAATGATTATTTTTAATAAAATGTTTGGTTTAGTAAGGCTAACTAATCTATGGAGATGCCCCAATATTAGATAAGAAATTGTAGATAGAACAGAAATCAAATGGAAATAAGGAATTTTTCTAGAGAAGATCATATGCAAGAATCTGAGAGGAGTTTCCATGGCGGTCTAACCCTAGGGTTTTTTCTGGTGCGAAGATGGGTTTTCACCTGCACCCGGGAGCGATAACAGCGTGAGGGAATGGTCACAACACTAGCAAACAAGGGTCAGTACACCTAGTTTATATTTATCTACGGCGGTTTGGCAACTTATGGTCTCGCGGGTTTTCTCGGTCAACTAGTAAGGGGATCGAACGGTGGAGGTGAACGTTTTGTTCAGTTGCGCCAATGTCTCTCGGAGGGTGCTGTGCACAGCATCACATGGGGATAGTATAACGGAGTACATGTGAACATCATTTTGTATCTATGAGGAACATGTGGATTATTCTTCTCATTCTATGGAGGCTTCCCAAATTTGGGTTGAGGGGCCACATCAACACCAAATTGGGGTTTCACCAGCGATACACCATGAACTAGAAGTCCAGGTCAATGCATTTACCTCAGAGATGGATGATGTGAAGGTTTCCCTAAATTCCCTATGGTTTTCCCACCTGGGCTCGATGGTAAATCCAAACTTTCTTCAACTACAGGTGGACCAGGCTCAACCGGTCCTGAATATCCCATCACCATCGGAGTTACAATACTGGGAACTCGAACAACAGGGACTCGCGACAAATGTACAGGGGGCGTATTTTGTGGCGGTTGGGGGCATGAGCGTTCATGGGACTGATACATATGGCATCATAAATAATGGGAATAATGTACCATGCTCATCAGGAGCAGACCCCCAAGGCTAGCGACCTACTCCTGTGGCTCGCACTTCAAGACATTTTGATGGCATCACTCGTCAGGAACCTGGTATTGAGGATACTAGAGCAGTGGATTCAGATGAGTATGAGTCAGCAGAGGACGAACATCACTCGATAGACCACGCATAGAGAACGGGGGGAAGAAAAAAACAAAATGCACCAAGGTGCATGAGAAGGGGTGTCTATTGGTATTCAGAGAAGGTATCAGTATGGCCCAACAAGCTAGACACCTTCAAATTGTATGTCCCTTTCCGAAAGGGGCTTCCTCCTTATAGTCATCTAAGAACTCTAACCAGAGTTGGAGGGATCTTAAGGAGAGAAGGGGATCCAAAAATTCAACTAAATAGGGAAGAGACAACCAACAACATCCTAATACATTGAACAATAAATCTTAATGCATTTAGAGCATATTCTTTTGGATTAAATATTCCTCTACACGTTTCACTATAGAAGTAGATATGTCCCTCTAAAGTTGATCTATTGTCTATTAGTAGATCTGTGCTTAAGGTTGATTGCTACCTTGTTCCATGAATTAGGATAAACTTTGGGTCCTCTTTTAGTAGACACTCAAACAACTTTGGAGGGATATATCTGCTTCTATAATGAAATGCATAGAGGAATCTTTAATCCAAAACAATATAATCCCAATGCATTAAGATTTATTTCTTAATGAATTTATCTATGCTCAATATCATCTTTCTATTCATCATGGTACTCACAACTTTGAGCCCAAGAACTAGCATGAGGATAATGGATATCGATTGAGCCATATATAGGGGATATTGGCCCACAATGTGGATAGCATAGGAGGAAGACACCTAGCGATTAGGTCAATTTTGAATAATGGTTTTGGCATATGACCATTATTAGCTTAGTGAGAATAAATTAGATGATGTGGGAAATGTGTGGGTTAACCCAATTCATTGTTGGCACTAATAAGTCTTGATTATCGTTTGATGATTTGTCATCATGGTTAGGTAGATATCTATGATTAAACACAATTGTGGAGCTCAACGCTAGTGTATGAATTATGGTGCATGTACTAAAATAACTCTGGATAGAGAGATAGAAAGAGGGAGTGAGAGGGATAAGGATATGTATAGAGGGAGAGAGAGAGATAAAGATATAAAGAGAGAGTGGGCATGAAAGAGTAGTAGATAAAGAGAGAAGCAGAGGAAGAGATAGAGAGGGAGGAAGGGAGAAGGAGAGAGGGAGTGAGGGAGAGAGAGGGAGAGGGAGGTAGCGAGAGATCTAGAGAGTGGGAAAGCGTGGGAGAGAGAGGGAGAGTGAGAAGGATACAGTTCTCAGATATATTTGAGGTCATTAGGTCATATCAGATATATCATATTCTTTAGGCCACTCACATAAGTGTATCTTCCATCTTTGTTTGGCCTCCAATACCTCCAATACACAACAATACCCTTTTCCAAAAGATCCGAGAGAGAATGACCATAGGTAGAAATATCACTAGTTATCCAACCCATGAAAGGTAGATTTTTAATAACATTAAAATAAACAAAAAAATAAAAAATTAATTGCTCGAATAAAATTTGAACCAAAGCCTTATTAATTCCAGCACAATACCCCTTTCCAACCCGAGAGAGAATGACCCTAGGAAGAAATATCACCTTAGTCATCCAACCCGTGAAGGATAGATTTTTAATAACATTAAACTATAAAAAACTAAATTAATTGCTTGGATGAAATTTGAAGGAAAGTGTTACTAATTGCAGCAGGTGAATGCTTAATATCTTTTCATCAGTGAAAATCACAAAGTCTTAAAGAAACCATGAAAACATACTCAAAGGCTTCTATAGATCAGTTACTCGACTTTTTCTCAGTCTGGGACATTGAAGCTTCATTACTATGGAAATTTGTTCAAGTCTTTGGGATTCGACCATAGCTTTGAGCTAGCCTCCTCCCCTATCTGTCGATCTTTATTTTGGTGGATTGGTCCACAATTTCACTGTCAAACCCTTAGCGTTCGTGTTTTTACTAAATATATTTTCTTTCAATCCTGAGCTTTACCAGGCTTGTTAAGCTGGAGTGGGTATGCAAAGACCAACAAATTATTAGATTTAGTCATAAGTCGTTGTTCCCGGACCCCGTCTTGTTCGAGGTATCCAATGATTTTTTTTCCTATGGGAGGAAGAGGGCAGCCGCAATAGGGGGCTATTAGCAATAATACTCATCGCAGTAATAGCAATCACAATGTGAAGGTGCATTAGTCCTAGGGATTTCATGGACCGAGAAATCGGTCCATCGGGCAAACATCCTCAAATATAGGGAGTGAGCGCATGGCCTAGATAGGGAAAAAACGGGACACTGATACTAGTCAATGAGTTTCTTGTCACCCCTTTATGTCTTCATAGTCCTTGTCATGGAGCCACAATAGCTCACAAGACCACTTACTTTTTATGTCCTCTGGTTATTCCTAATAACACTATGATTCTAGGTTTTCCTTGTTATCATCAATCTTTAGGAGTCTCATAGTTAAAATTTGTATGGCATGGCCCCATCATGGCACACCATATGGTACCTCAACTCCTCCATGAGTTCATGTACGGGAATCCTTTTCTTGTGTCCAAAATAGGCACACATTGACATGATTGTTTTGATTGAGTTGTGATTGTACCTTGTACATAGAAGTGTGTGTGTTGTTTTGTATCCTTTTGGTTTGATGTGTGATGCGAGAACTTTTCTACTATATAATTTTTGAGAAAAAATACCAAAAAATTCTAGGGAATGAAATATTCTAGAAAAAATATATGGATGTTGGTTAGAAATGACTAATCTGATGCTTTGAACGCCAAACAATACACTAAGTATGGATGTTGGTTAGAAAAGACTAATCTGACACTCTCAAAGCCAAACAATACACTAAGAACGAATGGAGGAGGCATATTCCTAGTGTTGAACTAATGTTCGTGCTCCAACAAGCTCAAAATGAAGGGCCCAATATATGCAAAAGGGTAAAAAACATAATGATGACTACAAATAAATATAAGGAAGGAAATTGGTTGATAACACTTCATATTATTTTCTTATGCCATACACAATACACTAAGATTATATTTAAATTTTAAATTAATATTAAGTATAAATTTATTAAATTGCATAATAATTGATAAATTCAAAATTTGTCTTCTCAATTAATATATGTGATGAGTCTCCCATAATGTTTTTCTAACCACTCCTAGGCACATAAAGGCTATATTGAACCTAATTTTGTTCACTTAATAATACTTTCCTAGCTTAATGAGTTCTTAGGAGAGTCCAAGATATTTTTCTTTATGTGCCTAACATGACTATTGTGTAATATTTGAATGGATTTTACACAAATTTATCTAGAGATATTTGTGGGGCCTACTACCTTCTACAAAATAAAACCAACACGACTTCCTAAGGATAGTAAATCCTCCTTACTATTGCTACGTGGTGATCTAGGAAACAAGATCTAGGTTTTTATTGATTTTTGGAGGGAAAGCAATCCTCCACTCAAGGAGTTTTCCTCCTATCCACTTGTACAAACAATAGGCTTGAGTAGCATAATAGGATTAGAAGAAAATCATAGGAAAGCATGTGAATAATACGAGAGGTTTAGATTCTAAGAATTTTTTGTAACTTTGTCATGTACAAACAACATTTTTGCTAATCGAAGTGATATTTGATTTCAACTCTTAGTTTAGCTTTCTTCTAAGGTTTTTAAGTTTCCTTGTGTTAAGGCCCAACCTAGGTGGTCAATATCCCTCTTGTATCATTTCTGTTCACACATTTGTTTATGTCTACAAAATATTTATGAACATTACTTTCATGCATGTTTATTTAGATAGTTTATGAGCAATTTTTTCTTGCAGATTATCTTAACATTTGTTGATGATAGTTGTAGCACTGTTACATTAGTTATATAGAATTTTTACTTTGAATTTAGTTCATTTCCATTACTATTTTTAATTTTTTGTTCATTATGTATTATTCATTGTTTCTTACACTCTACTCTATTTTGCAACTACAAGAAACACTACAACCTTGCATTTTGTTAGATTAACCCTACCACAAGTTGTTTTGATGCATTGGATAGGTGCACTTTTCAATTTTCCAACTTCTCCTTAGCATCATTGCCATCCAATATCACGTTTAGCATATTCACCTTCACATTACACTGTTTCTTGTAGAAAAATAAGGACACTTGTAGTAGTTTGCAACTCGACTTCTAAGCTTGCCCAAATTCACACGAAACACATGATTTTCCTTAATGCTCTATACATACTTACTGTCTCGATACTCGACACCTAACATACAAACAAGCTTGTAGATTGAAGCCCTAATTTCTCAATACCCAATATCTTGAAAGGCCAATGGTCGAGCTATCAAGCCACTGGGCCCTCGGGAAGAGGCTAAAGAGTGTCATTGATACTAATTAGTTGATATCTTAACATCCAAAAGCCCAACATCCACGTCGTCACTATATGGTTACCACCTATACATCACCTTGGTGCCAAGTCAACCTTCCATTGCCATGTCAACATGCCACATCACTTGCCACATTGGTATGCCATGTCATCTAGACCCACATTGGTGCCACATCATAATGAGACGTTAGCATGTCAAATCAACTGCCACACAATTGACATGCGGTATCCCCGGGTCCACATCCACTCACCACATCATTACTCTATCGTTATCAAGGTTTCTTGTTGGTGACTAGTGTCCTACTTACTAATGTCTACTACCCAATATTGTGACATTTTGATAGGTCGATGTACGAACAACTAATACATTGCATTAGTGTTGGTTGACCTTGAGGTGTCCTTAACACAGTTAGCCCGACATTTGACCTCTTGATGGAATATAGTCCCCAACCATCAAGTGAGAGTCCTTGAACCCTCTATCTCCATGAGCTAATGGATAATGTAGGATAATATGTTAATATTGAGGACATCTAACCTAGACTAGGTTAGTTGGGGATTTTTGCACAATTAGGTGATGAGGAGCACTATTTGCCATCATTATAAACCATAGGTATATAAATGTTGTATGGGTGTTAATGTGAGGATTTTCCCAACAAGGATGACTTTTGTTGGGGCCTTGGACATCATCTAAGAAGAAACACCATTATCATCCTAGGGCCTACGAATGGTTTTTAAGGTTTAGCAATAATATAAACCATGCACATTGTACAAAACCACTTCCCAATGCCTCTAAGATGAAAAGTTTATAGGATGCAAATGTGTGTTTATATAATTTATAGGATGCATAGGTTAGTTAATATTATATGGTTTATATTAATAAAATAAATGCGCAAATTAATAAAACTGTTGGCAAATGAACATTTAAAAAATTATTATGATGAAGACTTTTCAAACATTTTTGTGATAAAATTTAAAATTTTATGGGAAAATTTAAAATTTTGTGGGAAAATTCAATTAATAGAACTGCTGGCAAATGAACCTTTAAAAAAATATTATGAAGAAGAGTTAAATTTAAAATTTTGTGGGACAATTTAAAATTTCGCTTATCTCCTTGGCTGGGCTTGGCTCGAATCGGCTGTTCTTATGTCCTTGGCTCGAAGTCCCACCACCTGAACATTCTCTTCCAATGATTGATTAAGGTGTCGCTGTCAGGGTTCACACCCAGGAAGAAAGCTTATTTTCTGAACCAGCTGGCTTATAATATTATATGATATTTGGCAAGTTGAGTTCTAAATATTTGGTATTCAATGATTTGGGAAACTTTTGAGCAGACAGATCAGTGTGCTTTGAGGAGTAATAGCCAAGACAGGTTTACCAGCTCTTCATTTACTGTTATTTTTTCTGTGAGGCCGATCTTCCATAGTTTTTGCCTAAAACAGGTATGTGTTTTAGCTTTCTGTTTGTTTTCTTAAAAAATAGCTCTTTGAAGATAGGGTGTAGAAACTGCAGGCAAAATTTTCATGTATGTTTTAGCTTCTGGATCCTCTCCAGTGCCATTCCTGCCTCCTTTGTAGCTTCCTCTATATCCACCTCACGCAACTCCTTAGTTGTTCCTAGGGTCACCTCCTCAACTCGAAAATAATTTCTTTTGAATAATTTTTCGATTGTATGGGGGACGCAACAGTTGTTCCTGGGGTTTTCGATTGTATGGAGGGCACAAAAGTTGTTCCTGGGGTCACCTCTTCAACTCGAAAATAATTTCTTTTGAATCATTTTTCCATTGTATGGAGGGCACAACAATTTTCATTAGTATTAGTATTTGGAGGGCATTTCTCTGCTGAGGCGTACCATCCCACTTTCTTTGGTAATCAAAGAGTTTTCCCTGATCAGTTCTTGCCCTGCAATCATCTTTGACATTGCTCCCATGCCCATCATAACTAAAAATGGGCAAATGAATTCAAAGGCACCTCCACTTCCCCTGAATTTCTTTTGTTGTTTGCACATCAAATCGAAGGTTTGAGGAGATGATTGTTCAAGTGGGAGCACATTGATGCCTAGTGATGATTTGGGTGGAGATTAAGGAGGGGACCCTCCACTCTGAGTTTTTTGTAAAGTTATGATGATGCTTAGGGCATATCTTATGAATCATTAGGGGAGATGGATCCTTTGGGTAAAAAACCTTGACAAATTAGATCTCTTTTGTGGAGAGTAGAGTGAAGGTTAGCGATTTCGTCTGCGGACAGGCAAGATTTGCAATCGTGCACATAGAAATTTGAATTGCAGAGATGGAAGTAGAAGAGACAGGGACCATAGCAGAACAAGGAAAGTAGAAAAGACGCACAACAAGCGATATCATAGCAGAACAAGGAAAGTAGAAGAGACAGGGACCATAGCAGCTTCCTCCCACTCCAGCGAGAATCATTACATCCCATCGTATACCCTACTGGATTCCCAGTCGTTGCAGATTTCGTCATAACCTGTCATCTCAGGGTTAAAATTATACTAAAACACCCGCGACTATTGACCTTCCAAAAAATCATAAAAATTTTGTTTTTGGCACTTCTGTACTTGCCAAGACAGCGATGAAGGAAAAAATACTGGTTGTGGCTGAGCAGTATACGTATATCTACACCGCAACCCAAAACTAGGTGAATCTAGCCGATCTTGCATTGCAAGACCTTGATAGAGGTATACCGATTTTATCAATAGGATACACATGTTTGTATAGTTTTTAATTGTTTTAATCATATGATGAAAACCAAAGTACAAGAATATGGTTTCAATTCTTCACAACTGTTAAGTTCTTGAGGCTTGGTTGCGACTTCGAGAACTAGGAATATTTTGCGAAGAGTATATATATTATTTTCAGTCCATGTCCTTGCCCTGCAAGACCTTGAGAGGGGTATATAGATTCTTCTCAATGGAAAACAATTGCCATTTGTGTTGTTGTTTATGATCTTGCCATTTATTCACGTATTTTTGTAGTATGTGAAAAGTTGCAACCTCATTAAATGACACTTACACAACTAGAATACACCAGTGCTACCTCTAGAGAGATAAAATCAGTTGCGTTCATCTGATTCCTCAGTGATCAAGATACTGGCCCATTGTATACACATAATTGAAGGGAATATCCTTCACTTTGACAAGTGAAATAGCTAGTAAACTCAAGGCAGCAATATCAAGATGAGTCCATATGTGCTACATTATTAGATTGACTTGGTAAACTGATATCCTGTTGTCTATTTAGATTTTTGGGGCTACCTTTAGATTCTTTCTTTTTGATTGTACAGACTTTAAACACATACCCAACCCATTTCCTTGTAAGCATTACTAAGCATAGGATGATAATATGGGGCATTTTCTTGGATCGGATTCCAGCTTAGTTATTTCCTCTGCTTTTGGGCATATGTAAAGTTAAGTGCATTTTAATGGAATGTGATTGCTTGTTTCTGTGTTAAGATATCTGCAAATTTCCTTCCTGACACTTTCACATCAATGTAAGAGAAGTCCTTATAATCAAATGGGTATTTATCCCAGGAGTTTATTCGTGTGCATTCTCACACTTTCAAGGCATGCATATGTGCCATAAATCATAGAAAAGTACCCATACTGGAAGAAAACTCAAAGTTAGAACCTCTTCTGACAGCGTATAGGTCCTTCTCATAAGACAATTGTAGAGACTTCTCCCTTCAATGCGGTTGGGCTTCAAGACTATAGCGAAGATGTGCTAGGTCTCCTTACTTGAACAACACCTAAAACACATCCTTTAGGATTGTGTATTGAGTCTCTTTCTTATTGTGGATTAGGGGTTCATTTAGGCTCCCTTTGACCGCGTCTTAGCTGTGAATAGAAGACTGCGGCTAGGGCTCTTTTGGAGCTTCCTTTGACAGCGTATGGAAGCCTCCTTGCTGTGATGAAGAGCCTTCTTTTGGGACATCGAAGGAGCCTCTCTTCACTGTGATTTAATTCCTTTAGGATAGCATATAAGGCTTGCGGCTAGGGCATGTTGTACAGCAACTAGGGCTCCTCCAAGGCTGCGACTATGGCTCTTCATTTAAGACTGCGTTTAGGGCAGCATTAGCCCTCCCTTGATAGCGGATTAGTGCACAACTAAACAAGAACTTCAACTCCTAGTTTGGACTGCAGTTAGGGCATCATATCTCTATTAGGAAAACGTATAGAATACTTCTTGACTGCAGCCAGACTATCTCATTTCCTCTTGTGTCTAGGGCTTCATCATCTAGATCTCTCTAGCCAGCAAAACCCAAAACAAGTGGAGAGAGATCAAGAGTTAAGTGTGTGTACAAAATGACTTGAAAACCTCTTTTATTTATAATAAAACGTTGAGGATTGATGGGGGTAATTTAGTTGCTGGAATTCTTTGACGAATTGTTACATAACACAAATAAATTCATATCTCCATGAATACATGTTGGAATTGGATGATCTTTAGATCAATCCTACACCTCTTGACGAGATTGTCCTATTGTGCCACTGGTACACTATGTCATGGTTGTCCCGTTGTGCCACTGCTGCACTATGTCATGCTTGTCTCGTTGTGCTTTGCCATACCATAACAACACCATAAATTTGCTGCACTAAATACTAGTTGTCCCATGTTGTACCATTGTACCATTGCTTTCCCATTGTGCACTATATGTCATTGACCATTGTTGTCACATTGTTGTACCATATGCTACACCATACTACACCAAGTTGCCTTTGCTATCCCATTGTTGTATCATTGCAACACCGTGTAGCATTGTTGTCCCATTGTTGCACCATACATCTTACTGTCCATTCTGCTGCACCATTGCTGCACCATACATCTTGTTGTCCATACTGCTGCACCATTATTGCACCATACATCTTGATGTCATCGATAGTAATACTATGGTCCCTAACCCCATTTCCCTGCTCATTAATTAGATGAGCGGTACTTCCAATGAGTCTTAGACTACATGGGTAGAATGCCTCGATAGGGGAACTGATCATCTGTCCCACAAGATAACTAATCATTCTGGCTCACAGGAGAATGAATCATCCTATCCCAATGTCACGTCGGGGTATCACAGGGGAAGGCTAAGTTATTAACCCTTTACACATCGCACCATTAAGGGAGGGTGAGTCACCCTATGGTCGTGCGTTGCTCCAGTAAGTACCCCAAGCCCCCCAGATCTCCCAGAGCTCAATGCATGCAACATGCAGGACCCTTATATGAAGGTCTTGTATCATTTTTTACATCTTCATATTTCCAAATTTCCAATTTGAACCATAAAATTTTCTACTATATAGACACTTAAAACATGCTTCTAACAAAGTGAAAAAAATGCAATTAATATCTTAGAGAAATGAACACAAAGTTTGTATAAATGTATATAGAAGTTAGTATGCAAGTACATGTTTGTATCTACAATATTGGTGGCAATACCCATGTCTCATAATGTTCGAACTCATCAATAAATGTATACCTTCAATTCGCTAAAAGTGTATTTCACTAATTTGAAAATTTTGGCCACTTGGAGAAAAATACATGTAGGGTTATGAAAATGCATGTTCAGGCTAAGATAATGACCCAATAAATGAGCAAGAAGTAGGAAATGATAGATCATGATGTGGAACACCTTTCCATGAGGTTATATGTCATGATTGAACCCTAAACGTCTCTCTAATAAAAGAGAAAGAGAAAACAATGTGACAAGTGTAAAATAACACTAACAAATTGCAAAAAATAAACCTTGTGCATGGTTGTTGACTTGGCTAGGGAGAGTTGCTCCTGCTATTATATTTGATTATTATCACCCATGATGCTAACCTATGTAAGCCTCTCATGCATCTTTTGCAAAAATTAGATTTCTAGTTTTTTATATTGGGTTATCACACCATAATTGTCTTGGACCTAATACATCATCATCACTCCAATGATTTTGAATGTTTAAAAAAAAATTCCCTTCTAATACATGCCCCATGTTAACTTTCTCAAAACTATCTTTGAGTTTTCCTCAAACCTATAATTTTGTTAGAAAATCTCTACATGATTGTTTCCATAATTTTTCATATACAATAATCTTTACCAATAATATTATGATTTTTATTATACTTGTGATAATTGCAAGCTATAATATTTTATGATAATACCACATTTACAACCTATATAGTATGGGTGGTTATTGAAAATCATGTTGGAGACTCTGATGACCCTATTGATTTTCACCATTTTTAGATTTTGGCTTTTTATGCAATTTTCACAAGCTTCCAATCATTTGTTAAAATTATAATACATAAATAAAAAAACATAAATTTTATTTTCAATAAACTAAGATAGCCTAAATGAAGCCACAAGTATGAATTTACAGCTTTTGTCGAAGCTCACCTTTTTCATACAGCTGAGTTTTGTGTACCTCAACATCACACTCAATGCTAAGTACATATTATGGTAAAGGTTCATCTATTTTAAGACTTCTGCTTAAGAACTTGGAATTATACTTCCAACTCCTTTCTTTCAATAATAAAATTTCTTTTTCATAAAATTTTAAACAGATAGACAATGCCTTCATCCTTATGAACGAAATTTACAATGCAAAGGGATGCAATTAACGACCAGTTGACTAGAGAATGCAATCCTAGCTCTCAACATGGAAGAACTGTATAAAGCTGGTGTTATGATGCTACTTGTGTTCATGCCATCCCCAGTAACTGCTGCAAATTTATCACCCCCTGGGCAAATGTTCTTTTTGGCTTGATTTTGTTTTGAATGGACACACACTGGAGGAAGCTGATCAATTCCCATCATCCATTGAGGGCAAGGAGTTTAAAGCGGGGACTTGGAGGCTTTACTGTAATTATGAAAGGCAGTTAAATTCTGATATAATTGGAACACTGTCCAACTGGGTCATTGAGAATTCAAAGAATGTATGCTTGCGGAATGGTATTTCATGCAGACAACACATTAGAAGAGTGGTTGCCAATGCCATAATCTTCTTCAATTATAGGGTTGGAAGATACACTTTTCTCCATCTCTTGATAACCTCTCGTTATTTGCATTTTGAATCTTTCATATAACATTTGACAGAAAGAATTTCATCATAGTTTGGACAACTTAAAGCACTACTGGAATGTTAGTGACCTCACCTTTATTTTGCGATACGGCTCTATTCCAAAGGAATTGTCTAATTGCACACACTTTCAATGGATCCAAATTCCATATAACAACTTGTTGAATGGGACCATACCAACAGAATCTGACCGTTAGAGGGACTGCAGCACTGCACGCCTCTAGCTGGTAATATCTTTATGCATTTTTTCTTTGAAACGAAATCACAATCGAAGATTTGAATGTGTACCTGTTCGGATTTGTCTTCTCAGGGATGATTAGTCCAGAGAAATTGCTGAGGAAGAGGAACATGTATTTACCCTCCCAATTTGTTTGCATACAAATTCAATAATGGCAGGCTTTTAAGGCTTCCCATGCTAGTGTTAAACAATTATACTCTGTTCTTTCCACCGGATTTTCCAAATATTGATTGCAAATTCCCAGAACTTGTTATGGTGAATTTATTGTTGTATAAAACCAACACCATAACAAACAAGCTTCAAACTTCCCTTCAAATCAACACCTGCAAGATTATTATAATAAAAAACAACTTAATTAGATCTGTAATCCAGGAATATAAAAACTGTGAGATCAGTGAAGAAAAACGAAAACCCAGTGCACAACAAAAAATTCTAAGATCGCTGAACAGGTACAACGTGCCAGGAAATTCACCTGTCAGTGAATTTTCCCGTGTACCCATCTGCTTGATACAGTTAGCTCAAGACTCTCGTATAGTGGCCAAGAAGTGATTACAATGATGAAGACTTCTATAGAAGCTGGAAAGGCTGTGACTAGATTTCACTGAGTTGCAAGTTGGATACAGTTGGTCGAGGAACAATGAGCAGAGAAAACTACCATAGATGCTGAAAAGACTGAGTCCAGATTTCCATTGAGTATCAATAGTAGCTTCCATGCAGATGGCCAAAAATCCCAAAATATTGGCAAAGATGTGATTAAAATGAGCACAGAGAATTGCCACAGATGCTGGAAAGACTGTATTCCGCTTAGATCTGGGACATTTTTGCTCAGATCTGGGACACCTTGGTTCTTTGTAACTGTATCTATTTAACTACCATGTAATGAAATATTATGTAAACCATGAAATTTAAAGTTCAAATTTGCATGAATCAGACCCACCAAAAAAATATACCTCACAACAAGTTACTTGCTTATATATAAGCTTCAACTTTCAACTTGCATGCAGATTGGGGAATCACTATTCTCCATTCTGCTTGTTTCCAGGAATGAGTCCCTCCTTGCTGTTTTCTGCTGGATCTAATCTTGCTCATAGATTTGTCAAGGTTAACTCATGATGGCTTCATAAATCTTGCCGGTGAGGCTACTTCTACACAGGTTTAGGAAGGCCAACTGACTCAAAGTGGCAATGGCTTTACGCCATGCTGTCCTTGAAGCTACATGCCCATATAACATCAGATCTGTTACTTACATAGGTGGCAATGTAATTGTGGTGTCTAGTTGAATGAATCCACAAACACTATCCCAAAATTACAGATTTGTGGTTAAAGATGAGATCGATCTAGCTGGATCCAAGCCAAAAAGATGACAGAGAATCAAGATGGGTTCAGCAAGTCAAAGGAGTTGGAATACTTCCTTTAAGGCCATTCAAAGTATGGACCCTATCAAACTTCCAAGTTTTGCCCCTTAAAGGTGAGTAGAATTAGACAATTCCTTTGAAATAAAACCCCACTGCGAACTAAAACTAAGGTCATGTATTCCCAGGAGCGCTTTAAGCTACACAAACTATGATGGAATTCTTTCAATGACAATTTTTTTTTATAAGATTCAGAGTGCACAATAACTAGAGATTGTGAAGCGATGAGGAAACGATACCTTCCCATCCTAATTTAGAGAATATTGTGGCAACCAATTCTCTGGTGTGTTGCATACACCAAATACCATTCCAAGGACATGCATTCTCTGAGTTTTCAGAGGTAAATTTGGACATCAATCAAGTTGAATCAGAAGGACAAAAGAGCCCCCACGTCTCTGATTTCTCACCCCACCCGCGTCTATCGTTCATATGAACGAACTTGCTTTCTCCAGCATGCGTTCATTCGAAACAAAAAATCAAGTTACAAGAAAACTTCCACCTAGAAGATCATATATAAAATCTTCTTAATGATCTGAATATGGCTTCTCAGAGCGACTAATAGTTGCAGTAGTTACAGTGGCTGGAACCATGGTGGATGCCCAAAAACTTCATGAAACATTGCGTTCCTTATTTCTTGTGTCCATAAATATATACAGGTCTGATTAGACCTTTCTAGTGGGTGGAAATATCAAAACAGAAATGATAAGACCGATTTACTGTAGAGGGCTGAACTGGATGGCCAGTAGACTGAACGGTGTCCATAAATAGCTACAGGTCTGATTAGACCTTTGTAGTGGGTGGAAATATGAATCCAGATCTGATAAGACTGATTTACTGTAGAGGGCTGAACTGGATGGCCACTGAACACATAAAGTCTGGTCAGGTCAAGTCTGGATGCACCAAAGAGAATTGAACTCACACCTCGAAATACTTTATGGAGTTCAACCAACTGAATTATCCATAGCACTGGGTGGTGCCTTTATTTTGCTAAATAGTTCTAGCGCACTACCTTTGCATGTTGTATATGTACTTGTATGTTTCTTTGGTAGATATTTCTCCTCCATGAGAAAGACTGCCCGAAGAATGCCTATCTGCCCTCTTAGACAGAGCAATATCTGCGTGATAGAGATTAGATCTATAATTTTCCCATTTGACATTGAGCTCCATCAGAAGAGCCAAATTTTCAGCATGTGGCCAACTGGAAGAGGAGGAAATGACAAATTGTTGGTAGCCAATATCAGCAAGAGTGAACAGCTCATGCCCGTGAAGAAACTGGATGGCTGGGGGAGGAAGAATGTGATTCCCAGCCAATCCAATGATTGCATCAAGGCCAATGCGAATTATGTCACCATGTCTAACCATCCATATTATATATCCCTGTATCCAAGGCTTAGATTTTGTCAAGCTATTCCAAATGAAAGACACATTATTCTTAACCGGAGCCCCAACTAGGATCAAGTTTTCCAGGGTAGCATGATTGAGATATTTTTTAATGATGATTTTTTGCTAAATACCAAGGCACTTGAAGGCCCTCCATAGATTTTTGATGAGAATTACCAGATTGAAAGTGTGAGTGTGTTTGATGCCCCAACCTCCATCAATGGGCTGGCAAATTGAGTCTAGTTTAGATAGGTGAAGCGTATTTTTGTAACCAGACCCAACCCATAAGGAATCTGCCATGGTGGAGTTGATTTTGTGAATAATTGACATTGGAAAATGAAACAAATGCATCCAATAGACAATGATACCTTGTAGGACTACCTTTATCATGACCATCCTAGTGTCTAAAGAGAGCCATCTGTTTTCCCATAACCACAGTATATTTTCAAAATTTTGAATGAGCCAATGCAAAAACCTCTTCTCATAGTTACTGGGCTTCAGCAAAAGGCCTGACTCTAATCCCAAATAGTTCTACAATTTTTTTAGTCTCCCCATCCTCCACACAGTGGAGAAATGACAGATAGCCAATATCAGCAAGAGTGAACAGCTCATGCCTGTGAAGAAACTGGATGATTGGGGGAGCAAGAGTGAACAACTCATGCTTTAGGGTCCACTTGTTGTGCTTTCCCCTTTGTACATCTTTTTTTTCTCGGCAGTTGCCTTTGGCACCTATTCTAAATGACAACAGACAAGTGATGTTTTTCATTGACAATGATTTGCCTGATTGTTGTGCACTATTCAATTTTGCAATTATCTTTAATGCCTGCAGCTGTAAACTTTACTGAGATGAAAACTAAATTGATTATCTAGCTGTTTGTCTTAGTGCCTGTATTTATGAACTTTACTCTGCTGGTAACTGTAGTAATGCTAGAGTTGTTGCCTTCTTGCCCGTGCTTTTCAGCTTTGTTTGGACAATAACATTACTACATTAATAGCTAGTTTATAAACTGAGTCCATATTAAAGGAATTCATAATAGATCAAATCATGGTGCTGGTGCTAAAAATGCTTTGTTTGATCATTTCTCTAATTTGTCTGCACAGGATGAGTGAAATGGTGACTGGAGAGCACGTGTGGATATTAGCCTTGGTCTAAGACTGCAAATTCTGCTTTCATTTTTCATTCATACTCTATCTAGTACTAGAGGCATGGTTGGTTGGGGTCATGTATTGAGCTTGGACCCCACACCAACACAAGAGGATATATTTTTATACGTGATGCCCTTCTTTTTCCTAGTCAATCCAATTCCGGGGTGATCCAGATTGACAAAAGTCTTTTTTTTCCTGAAAGAAGGCCCTTTTGACTTTTAGCAGCTCAAGACCCAATGATTCATCATTATTAAGGTTTTCCACATCTATATCTATTGAGATAGGGGAAGTATCCATTTTTGTATTTTTATATAAGGGAGGAGATGAAGCCGAAGACCTCAGGTCTGGATATAGATTGGAATATTTGCCTTTGGAAATGTGACATTGTTGACTTGTCATATGAATGATAATATAATCTACATTTTTCTCCATTATGCTATGTCTATGTGGCACTGATTGGGAGTCCATTCCAAGGATTATCTTTCCAAGAGCCATTTGACTAGTGCCCTTTATTCTGCAATTATGCATGGGAGCTTACTGGGCTTCAGCAAAAGGCCTGACTCTAATCCCAAATAGTTCTACAATTCTTTTAGTCTACCCATCCTCCACACAGTGGAGAAATGACAGATTGTTGGCAGCCAATATCAGCAAGAGTGAACAGCTCATGCTCTATTGCTTCGTAGTATTCATGGGAGGTGCCCAGATCAATGGATGGATAACGAGTTGCTTCAATGGTTTCATAAAATCATGTATTGAGCTTGGACCCCACACCAACACAAGAGGATATAATTTTATACTTGATGCCTTCTTTTTCCTAGTCAATCCAATTCCAGGGTAATCCAGATTAATAAACATCTTTTTTTCTTGAAATAAGGCCCTTTTGACTGTTAGCAGCTCAAGACCCAACTATTCATCATTATTTAGGTTTTCCACATCTGTATCTATATTGAGATAGGGGAACTATCCATTTCTGTATTTTTATATAAGGCAGGAGATGAAGTCGAAGACCTCAGGTCTAGATATGGATTGGAATATTTGCCTTTGGAAATGTGTCAGTTTTGTCCTACCATATGAATGATAATATAATCTACATTATTCTCCATTATGCTATGTCTATGTGGCACCAATTGGGAGTCCATTCCAAGGATTATCTTTCCAAGAGCCATTTGACTAGTGTCCTTTATTATGCAATTATGGATGGGAGCCTCCTTAAGCACAAACATATGCAGTTCATTTGAGGGCTCCCAAGGGGTGTGTTCCATATTATATAAAGTAGGAACCTAATTGAAACAAGGAGCCATTCCATTCCTTTTGATACGATCCCCACAAAATCTGAGTGAAATTTCCGGTATTAGATGTCTGGTATTATGGCACCCCAAACATCTAATTGGGATTACCTAGTAATCCACTTGTTGTGTGATTGAGTGAGGACCGTAGAAGATTTCAAGAGTTTCTAGCATACCTCCTTTGTAATCGAATTCAATAAAAACCAGGCAACCCGTTTGTCCAGTGCTCAAGATACTGACCCATTGTAACAGATACCTCAACGAGTTTAAACTCAATCCATGGACCATTGAAGAGTTAGATCCAGCATTCAATGTTGTAATGAGAATATATGAAAGACACCAATCTTATCTATGCATTCATAAGAAACATGTGATAAACACCTTTGGCAACTAGCCTTTAATTTTTACTAGAGATGCATGAGAATATATGAAATACACCAACCTTATCTTATGCATTCATAAGCAACATCTGACAAACACATTTGGCATCTAGCCTTTAGTTTTTACTAGAGATGCATGAAGCATTATATAAACACAATGCAATCTTTTGGGAAGTCCATTCAAATGTGGAACATTACTATGGAAGCCAAGTCAAGCATTGATTTTAGACCTTGCATGCACATTTCATGGATTGTTGTAGTAGTGATATAAAAATGGACTAGGTCAGTTATATTATATATGTCAAAGATAGTTTAACTCGAAGTATGAAACTGCCATTTAAGCTATAAACCTGACTAAATGGTCCAAACCTGAAACTATGACCCTTCCTTGCAAATTGCATGTGCTACCAATTAATCATAGTTAAATGGTTTTAGATTCAATACGAGAGTAATCTTATGGAGGAGCTATTGGGTTTGGAAAGTCACCATAGAACAAAGGCTAGTGGGTTAATCTCCTAAAACAAGGTGTTAACATAGTCTGCCGAGAGGTACATTTTGCATCAGGATAATCCCTAGATTGCTATCTTTTTATGAGGAAGCAAAAACATGGAAAATGTTTGGTTAGGTAGGAATACAACTTGTCAATTTGGTCTAGCTTGAGTGATTAAAAGAGAAGGTTGTTAGGCTCTCCACCATTTCATGGATTGATATAGTGATGAGACAAAAGAGGCTCTCTCTTGAGACTTGACTAGGTGATTCATAATAGTTGTGGTGTTGGTGCCTTAACTTAGCCAGAAAATGCCAAAACTCTATTGATGCACAAAATTTATTACTGAATCTACCTCAAAGTATGCCATAGTCACTGAATATGACATGCATGGTTTTACCAAGGAGGCCCTAAACTTTTGAACAATGAAACTTTACATTGGTATCCTGGCAGTAGCTGCATTGGTCTTATTAGCATTACACCACTTTTAATATGGGTCTTCACAATAGAGAATCACCATTACACTTTATTGATTTGTGTTAAAAAGAAACATAACACGCAATAGATTTCTTTTGGCATGCAATGTTGTTGTTGGTAGTTTTCTTGTATTTGTGCCACATGTAAAGCTAACATGCGTTAAATTTCTTTCACCTTGCAATATTTTTATTGGAAACGTGCTTGTGTTTGGGCTAGAAACTATGCTAGATTTCTTTTTCTTTGCAATATTGTTGCTGTCAATTTGGTTGTTTATGATAAAAGGAAATCTAGCAAGTGTTAGATTTCCTTCACCTTGGCAATGTTATTGGAAATGTTGCGCTTGTGTTTGGGCTAGAAGTTGTGCTAGATTTATTTTGCTATGCAATATTGGTGTTTTCAATTTGGTTGTTTATTATAGAAGGAAATCTAACACGTGTTAGATTTCCTTCACCTTGGTAATGTGCTTTTGTTTGTGTTAGAAGGAAATATAGCATGCACTAGATTTCTTCTAGCATGAAATGTTGTTTTTGGTAGTATGCTTGTATTTATGCTACATGTAAAGCTAGCATGCGTTAAATTTATTTTACCTTTCGACGTTGTTATTGGAAATGTGATTGTGTTTTTGATAGAAGTTGTTGGATTTTGTTTTCCCTACAATGTTGTTGTTGGCAATGTGCTTTTGTTTGTGCTAGAAGTAAATCAAGCGTATGCTAGATATCTTTCACACTGCAATGTTGTTTTTGGCAATGTGATTGTGTTTGTGCTAGAATAAACTCTAGAATGTGTAAGATTTCTTTTACTTTGAAATGTTTTTGTGAGTAATACGCTTCCATTTACATTAGAAGGAAATTTAGCATGTGGTGGATTTCCTTCGCCTTAGAATATTCTTATTGACAATGTGCTTGTTTGTCATAGAAGGATATCTAGCATGTGCTAGATTTATTTGACCATGTAATGTTGCTTCTAGCAATATGCTTATGTTTGTAGTAGAAGGAATGATATTGACTGTTAGCTTTCATTTGAGGAAACAATGTTTCATTACATACAATATTACTACCATACTATTTTAATTTTTTCATCTATATTACTTTTTTGTAAGTTGTGTGTTTTTGTGAAAATATAAAGTCGCACTTTACACAGTTCAACCTTTTAATTACAAGTTACGATTTAATTGTTGTTATAGAATTGATACAAGCTACAATGGAAAATATAATTTTGGCAAAAGGGTACTATGTTGATCTCCTTATTAATGATCAAGTCATTGGGCTAGGAAGGGTCGAATCTGCAGAGTTTGGAACTTATTATGTTGGAGAAAGGGTTAATGCTAGTTATGTTACAATTTTGATTAATGATGTAACTAAACCAGATTTGATTGATGAGGATGTTAATGAAGGGGACATACATCCATGGAAGATCATGGATTTGAGACACAACATAGGTAGATCAAAATATTGAAGCATGTGTTATATATTATTGATAGCATAATAAATGTTTTTTTTGAGTAAATACTAACCTTATTTACATTCGTTTATAGGTGCAAATGTTTCTTCCACATTTTCTATTGGAGCCAAGGTAGATCTTCTGCAACATGGAGTGAAGGTGGGCGAGGGCTCCATTTTCAATAAAGAGCTTGGGCATAAAGTGCATGGAAAGATGGTAAAGAAAGGATGCATAGTGGTTAAAATCGAGAAGGTGTTAAAACATAATGCTCCTCTACCACATCCAACAAGATTTGAGCATACACTTGGGGGTGCATTAGAATCTTATGAAATTTGGCCAGAATCAGATTTGGAGGCTCACTGTAATGATCATGCCACAAATATTCCCCAAGATAGGGTTAGATTCATATGTACAAAGGTTTCTCTTACACATGAATGCATGGGAACAAGCATGTGCATTGCCAAAGGAATGCTAGTTAATGTCCGCGAGGATGACATTGCTGAGGGTGAAACACTAGGCGAAATGGATTTTGGTGTTTTTCTAGAAGAGATAGATGGAAATTGTGAGATATGAAGAATTGGGGATAAGTCTATACACTGTTTGGTTAGATGGCCAATAAATAAGTTGGTGGACAACAAAGGTGTGATATTAAGGGTCAAGGAAAAGTTCAAGGAGCCACCCAAGGAAATGGTGATATGGGATGTTATAGAGGACACAAATCCCTTAAACAATTGGGATGGGTACTTTTGTAATGAAAAAGATAGAAACTCAATTGATATGCATGTAACAAGGCCATATAAAAGGATTAAACGAGTTATGGCTACAAAAAAAATTGCAAAATGTCAAACAAAAATAGATGAAGAGAAAGAAATTCGAGTTTTGGCAACAGATGTATGTTGTAGAAAAGATTGTCTTCAACATGTGGATAGGAAGGCCATTGCAAGTGCTAGAAGGGATATGAGACAAATAAATAAAAATGGTATTAGAGAATTTGTCTTGAATTCACTCATGTCAAACACAGTCATGTCAAAGGGCCATGGCCATGGCCTACCACCTATTGCTAGAAATGTAAAGGACATGAGATTTAATGGGAATATTATTTGTAAGAAAGCATGTTATAAGATACATAAAATTCCTCAAAGCACATTCTATAACTACCAGCATTATTTCCAACATGGACAGATCAAAAATATTCATGGTAACACCAACACATGCAAAGCAAGAGCTCACATAGTGGCAACCATAGAAATATTGCACAAAATTTTAATGGATAATTCAGATTTTTCACCAAACCAAACATGTCAAGTTGAAGAAAATGTAACATCTACTCCTTTAAGATTGCTTCCTTCGACTTACACACAAAATTCTTTGTTAAAAGAGATCAATGAGGCTCTTCAAAAGCTCAATTACCCATCAATATCACAGTCAACAATGAGTAAGATCTGGAATACTAAGTTTCGAGATGTGGCATTTTCAAAGAATACCAACTAAAGTAAATGCAATGAATGTATTGTGTTGAAAGCACAAATGAAGTCAGCAACTACAAAAGAGTTGGAAGAAAAGGCACGAGGTAGGTTGAAGAAACATAACAAGATTGTTATGTGTGGAAGATATTGCTACTATGCCCATAGAATTATGTCAGAGCGGTTTCCAAAGGAGTATTTGAGCCTTATCCATGATAAAATGGACAAAACAAAGACTTCAATCCCAAGGCTACGTGTCAAATCAAAATCTATTGTAGGAACAAATTTAGGTTTGTCATTGATAGGTATGCTTACACATGGGCATAAGGTAGGAGGTTTTGGTCATTTCTTCTTACCATTTGTCCATATGGGATCACAATTTACTATTACATCCCTTGCAAAGTGCTTAAGGGACCTTGAAGACCCACAAATGGATATGTATGGTGATCTACTTTATGAAAGTGGAATTTCAAGAAACCCACTTACAAATGCATTACTTGACACCTCTATTTACTCAAAATGTCAAGGGTACAAGGATTATTTTATATCTCATGGAAGTTCAAAAAGTCAAAATGTTGATTTTAAACCTCTTCCTCCACATTTGTTGTTGCATTTGGACAATGCAGCAAGTGATAATAAGAATCGCTATCTTTTCATGTTTCTATCTCTTTTAACTGCACTTGGTGTCTTCATCACTATTGAGGTTGGGTTCTTGCCTGTGGGGCACACCCATGAAGACATAGATGGAACCTACGGAAGAATGTCTTCCAACCTAAAAAGTAAAGATATTTATTCTTTACCTGAAATGATGGATACATATTGCATAATTGAAGAAAATCGAGTGTTTCCACCTACACTTATTGACAAGGACTATGACTTCAAAAGTTTCCTTAATGGATACGTCAAGGAGGGAAAAAATGCACTAGTTGGTTAATGTACAATACTTCCGATTTCTTGTACTCAATGATGTTCCAGTACTAAGGTACAAAGAATCAATTAGATATATTGAGTGGTCAGAACTAGTTGAGTTATGGAATATAGATGATGAAGGCCGACCTATAATTCCCATAAGGAAGCCATCTTTCTTAGCTTCCAAACAAAATGATGTCTATTTAAAAGAACTAAAGGAAGGGATAACATCATACATAAAAATGTGGAAAGACACTATTGGGAATGAGGATTCACCAATTGTTACAGAGGAATGGAAAAATAAAGTAGTGTATTGGGAAAAGGTTCTTGTTACATTAGATGGAATCTATAATGATCATAGAATAATAGATGGAAGTGATCCATCTTCTGAGGATTTCTGGCCCAGGACAAGGCACATTGTTGATGTTGATCGTAATGCACTCCAAGTAATCTCAAGTATTATGGATGGAGATTTTGATAATATGATAGATGAACCAATATATGTTGGACCCAAATGCAATAAGCCAAAACCAACTTTCAATCCGATGATTGATGTTGAGAAAGGAAAGATGTTGCTAGTTAGATCAGGAAATGAGGATGCAGGAGAGATGATTTGGATGGCAAAATCCATCTCGGATATCTTTAGGGATAATGAAAGTGAGAATCTTCATGTAAAGGTTGAATTGTGGAAGCCTATGTCAGGGAAATACAATGGAAAAATTTTAGAGCAATATTGGGTACCAAATCTTGATGACACAGAACTTGGCTCTATTCCAATTAATACCATAGTGTGGGCATGGATGCCAAAGAAAGAACATTGCAAGAAGCCCAAGATAAATAAATATGGTGTAGATGCCATTCTTGATATACTTGAGCGAATATCTTAAGAGTAGGTTTATATGATTCGTGAATGTAATTTTTTTTGAAGGATCTATTAATATACATTCAGACACACTTTTCCATATTTTTTGTATATCAAATATTCTCTTTATATTATTTTTGGAGGAGTTTTATATTATTTAAGTTTTCAAAGCTTTATTTGACCAACATGACTTCTCACCATATCAAATATGCATAATCAAATTTAATAATGCACTTAAAAACATGTTCTGAACTTGGTCTATTAAAAAAACAATGGAGTACTTAATTAGTATTCTATTTAATTTAAACCATTTAAACAGTTAATGAATAAATGCTAGACACTTGATATAATGTTTGAGGTGAGTTTTCCTTATTATAATTGATATAAATCAAATTCACTATTTTGTTGCCCTCTAATTTATAAAAAAAATATTTTGATCATTGAACAACACAACTAGAATTATAAAATATTTCCTCTTATAGATTTTGAATTGGTGCCAACATTGTACTAGTATAATTAATTTGTACTCAATTTAAAATGGTCAATAATAGTAAGAAAAACAATATTAGTATATTGTTAAATAACTTTATAGGTAAGTTTTTTTTTTTTTTTTTGTTAAATAACTTTATAGGTAAGTTTTTGTTTGTTTGTTTGTTTTTTTTGTTTTTTTTTTCGCAAAATCTATTATTCATGAGTCCAATGTTAATGATAATAAAAATAATGTAAGGAATCTAAGTTTTAGATGAATCTTAATATGTTCTTTTCAATATAATATCCTTAAACACTACAGGAAGAAAAACTAAACATTTCTAATAAATATCTTAGTCAATTTTCTTTCTTTCCTGTTGTATTTGAAAATAATCAAATTGTACTACTTTGTTACTATTCTAATTCATGATTGATTTTGATCATTAAAATTATTAGTAATTGAGACGAGAGGCTCATTTTACAACCCAATATGGGGGGGGAAAATAAAAATTATGTTCTAACTAGAAAAGGAAAAAAAATGAAAATTTTGTAAAGTAATTAGAAGTATATAAAATGTGTGAATTAGATGTTTAAATCTTATACTTTTAAAAAATATTTCAGCTAGAGATACACAGAAACTATTTGAAGATTTATGTTAACTAATTTATGTCAATATCAACTTCATATATATCTATATATGAGAAAAAAGTTTTTTATGGTTAAAATTTTTATTTGGTTGTATATATACTCTATTTAGCATTCAAAAATACAGTTTCAACAATGAAAAATAACACATTGTATCTTTCACTCAAAATGTTTGCACGTGAAGAAATTTGATCCCTACATCTGCACTTAAAATGGATCTATGATGGTATATATTGGACACATTACTATGATCATTTGTCATTAAATAACTTTATACTTAATATATAGCTTGCATATTAATCTATTATTCATTAAGTAAGCCTCAAGTTTTTAACATAAAAGTACAATTAATAAATAAAAACAAATTATGCTACTACTCGTATTCAACATTTAATTTGATTCTAAAAAAATATTTTCTCCTCAACTCTAAAATGGTACAAACTTCCTACAATAGTATGTAATGTTCATGGTGATAATGATGATTATCATCCACTAAGACCAAATATGGAATATAAGAAGGTAAAAAGATATTACTAAATGTTATTTCGAATTTTATTGTTATGCTCAAAAAATATTAAAAGAAGTGTTTCAAGATCATCATAATTTTTTTTAGTTAAACAATCAAAAAGGTTGGTAGCATGACAAATATTTTGAAATGTAATTCCAATATGAGTATAAACTGGATGATCTATGAGTGTTTTTTAATCTTCAACCATATTACTAGTGTTGCAAAGGCGATAGACTTTTAAATTGTGCCAACACTTTCTTAATAATAATTGTAGCTTAACACATACATGATATTTAATATATCTGACTATAATTAAATGGGTTAATTATAGTAACATACACATCATTATTTTCATAAAATAACCTTTAAAAAGTTATTTTTTAATATAAACCATAAAAACTATTAAAATAGATAATGTAAGGAATCTAAGATTAAGATGTGAAAGATTTGCTTTAGCAAGTTTATATAATTTTTTTTATAAATTTTATCATGATAATTTTTACACAAAAAATGGTGAATATCTACATTAAAATTAGTGAACTAAGTAACTTTCTAATTCCTCATTTTGAAAAAACTTAATCTAGTTAAAGTTTTAAATTCTAGATCCACTGAATACTTCCAAATTTAATGAAATATGTGTTCTACAGCGGAGGATCATATCACACTGAGCAAAAGAGCTTCTAGTTAACGTGCGATAAGGGTGGAAAGCAAAACTGCCCCACAGCCACGTGTCACCAAAGGAGTGTGATCTCTCCCAAATTTTGAAAACCACTTCCCACCCGAGAGGCCCCCGATATATCGGAAACCACTCCACTAGCGGATTTGCAACCTTTGACAACGTATTAGGAATATTCAGGTCGCCTTTGGAATCCAGATTCCGGGAGCTACCACTTTCACTTTTGTCGCCGTATGTGAGCCTGAGTAATGTACTACCCCTTCCCTCCAAACGACTACTGTGGTAGTAGACTCCTCCTAGCAACATAAGAATAAATGAGAAAAGGTAAAACTTGCACCTCATAAATCAACCAAATTATTGGACAGAGCTTCCATTGTTTTGGTACGGTACACCATCATATCCTCAACTGCTTGGGTGTCGCACTGATCCATGAAACTATCCTGAGGCAACCTATGCCCGCCCATCGTAACCCTATACATGGTACATTTCACACCTTGATTAGCCAGTAGATCAGCAAGTTTATTGGCCTGCCTTCGCACATGGTTAAAATTGACCGTGCGTAGGCCTTTGAGGTGGAGTTGGATCCTTTGGAAGACCTAGATCAGCCTCTAGTGTTTTGAAACCTTCTCTGGCTCTGAGCCCCAACTAATTTTTTTGATTGTGTTGATAATTATCTCAAAGTCAACTTCTATAATTACATTCTGCTGGTTATCCTGCACCAATAGATGTAAGCACTGCTCCATAGCCATGGCTTCTGCCATATCATTTGTATCTCTACCTAAATGTCCATGGAAGATGGAAAGGATATTACCCGTATCATCCATTAACACCCCTCCAAAGCCCGCACTACCCAAGTTGCCTTTAGAATCCCCATATATGTTATATTTCAGAAAGCTCAAAGGGGGAGGATGCCAGAATTCCTGCTTAGAAACAATTGCCAAAACCCTTCTGTTCAGGCAACATAAGCCCCTGCATTCCCAACAGTCCCAGAATCATCAAGTCAACATCTGAGGGTGGATTTTTAGGGGTGTTTCGCACTATGGTATCCACCATCTCTTTAAGTTGAGTCAAAGTCTGCTTCAAAAGACACTAAAGGGATCTTTTTTCATTTTTGAAAATTCTCTTATTCCTTTCTTTCCAGACCTTCCAAATAATGAAGCTAGGTGTAAGAGCCCAACCAGCACCAAGAAATTCATTATCTGAGTAATTACTTCTCCACCTAGTAAGGGTGTTGAAGGTACACCCTCTGTCCCTGTCGCTCCTTTGGAAGATGTTAGCAGAATATTCCCACAAACTAGAGGTAAAGATACAATTATTGAGGAGGTGTTCCATAGTTTCTTCTTGAGCTTCATAGAGCTGGCATCTGGAAGGCCCCAACACACCCCTTTTCCTTATGTTATCCCAAGTCATAATTCTCTTATGATAAACAAGCCACATGAAGAGTTTAATCTTCATCCAGCCTTGATGCCTCCACAGATTTTGCCATATTATATCCGGAGCAAGAGGGTCCATCTCGAGTAGTTTGCATTTAGCCTCCTTAAGATTAAAGGTACCCTCATTATTGTTTTCCCACCTCAATTGGTCATGTCCCCCTGTCACTAAGAACTTCCTTTGTTCCAGTATCCGCATGAGAGCCTCAGATTTAGTTTTCAAGGGGTTATCTTCCCCGTAAATCATATTCCTCCACTTTCTCCATTTACTTGCATTATTATTTGGGTCCCAAAAATCTTTGACCCATGATAACCCTTTGATGTCTATCTCTCTTTTGAGGTCTAGAAATGGCTCATTTAGCAGTATTGGTTCTTTTTTCCGTTTATCTTCCCAAAAAAGTGCCAAATCCCCCTCTCTGATTTCCCAGAAGCTATTATTTTGAACTAAGCCTCTGTTCTCCCAGGCCTTATTCCAGATGTATGAGCCCTTTATGTTGCCAAACATCCTTATATGATCATTATTTTCCCAAGTTTTGGCATATTTTTTTGTCCAGATATTAGCCCACTAGGTCTTTGGTTCTTTGACCCATCTCCACCATAACTTAGCTCCTAAAGCCCTGCTTAGAATCTCTGGATCATCCAGACCCAGACCTCCTTGAATTTTGGGTTTGCAAATCTTTTCCCAAGCAACTAAGGCCCATTTCCTTTTTTCCTCCCCTTTTCCCCAGAGAAAGTATCTTTGAATAGTTCTAAATTGTTGTAAGACTCCTTTTGGTACCGGGAGTGCTGAAAGCATAAAAACTGGGATAGATTGTAGAATAGCCTTTGTAAGCACCAGCCTGCCAGCCAAGTTTAAAGATCTGATGGTCTAATTCCTGATTTTATCCTGCATCTCATTAATCACTAGTTCCTAGATACTCTTATGAAGAGGTTTAGCAGTAAGGGGGACTCCCAAATATTTCGAAGGAAGAGAATCTCTTTGAAAGCCTAGAATTCTAGAGATATTCCTTTATATAGCAATATCAGTATTAAAGAAAAACATTTTAGATTTAAAAAGATTAACCTACATACCTGTGGCCAAACCAAATTCATTTAGAAGTTGTTTGTATGCCAAAGATTCTTTGACTGTAGGAACTCCCTACAACATGCTATCATCCACAAATTGTTGATGATTCAAAGTATGTCCATTCTCAGAAAGTTGAAGACCCTTGATTTTTCCTTCTGCTTTTGCTTGCTTAATCGATCTACCAAGTCCTTCCATCATGAGTATAAAGAGAAAGGGAGAGAGTGGATCTCACTGCCTAAGGCCTCTTGAGGGAATAAAAATCTCAGAGGGACAGCCATTTACCAAAATTGAAAAGCTAGAAGAAGTTACCAAAGCCATGACCCATCTAACCCAATTATGATCAAACCCAAAAGCAATAAGAACCCTCCTGATATCATAGGCTTTAGCTAGGTCCAGCTGCACGATCATTCCAGCCTTCCTGTTGCTAGTCAGTGAGTGCACCACCTCCTGTGCTTGAATGATGTTATTGAGAATTTGTCTACCTTCCACATAGCCAGATTGCTCCCCAGAAACTAGGGTGGGGAGAAGAGGTTTGAGTCTATTAGCTACAACCTTGGATATAATCTTGTAAACCACATTGCACAATGCTATGGGTCGAAACTTATCAGGAGTAAGAGAATTATCTTGTTTAGGAATCAGTGAAATGAAGGAGGTGTTGAGGGCCTTCAGGATAGCTCTATTCCCCCTGGAATCTTCTACCACATTCAGAATATCTTGTTTAACAATATTACAGCATGCTTTAAAGAAGTCCACATTAAAACCATCAGGACCCGGTGCTTTACCATTTTGCATTTCCTTGATGACTTCACTGATTTCCTCATTAGTTACTGGCTTGTTGAGGTTGAGATTATCCTCTCTGGACACTAGTCTTGGTATATGTCTTGTGATATCCTTAATGAAAGGCTCTCTATTTGGAATGTTTTCCTGTGCAATCCCCCTAAAGTGTTGAACTAAAACCGTCTCAATTTCTTCATGGGCACTGACTAGTTGCCCTTCCTCATCCTTAATCGAGGAGATTCTATTATGAGCCCAGTTTGCCAAGTTCGACCTGTGGAAAAATCTGGTATTTCTTTCCCCTTCCTTTAACCATTGCACTCTTGATTTTTGTCTCCAGAATATTTCCTCTTGTTTGCATAAGTTCTCCCACTCGTGGTGAAGATTGGTGGCTCTATCATTGTTGATTTTATCAAAGCCAACGTTGATAAGGGATTGGTTGAGTATCTGTAGTTTTCTTTCAACATCTTTTTTTCCTTCAAAAATATTGCCAAACTCTTTCTTGTTCCACTCTTTAAGCCTGAGCTTTATATGTTTTAGTCTTTTGTGAAGAAGGAACATATTTGTACCCTGAATATGCAGATCTTCAGATCAAAAACTTGAAATGTTGTTAATAAAATCTGGATGGGTGAGCCAGATATTCTCAAATATGAAAGGTCTATTCCTGGGAGTACCAATGCCCCTGATCTCTAGTTGAATTGGCCAGTGATTAGCACCTCCAAAGGGCAGAATCCTTGCCTCCATTCCAGTGTCATTGAGTATAAGGTCCTCTGGTATGATGAATCTATCTAACTTTGAGGCCACCAGAGACTCTCCTCCTCTCCTATTGTTCCAAGTAAAGAGACCGTTACTTGTATCAATGTCAACCAGTTTCATAGTGTCCAAAAAAGATTGAAAAGCGAAGGCATCTTTGGTGAGAGCTTTGGTGCCCCCCTTTTTCTCCGATAGTGATTTGATCATGTTGAAGTCCCCACCCAAAATCCATGGAATCCCAACGTATCTCTCTCTGAGATCCATAAGAGAATCAAGGAGTCTCATTTTGTCATCCATTCTCTGCGGGCCATAAACATTCGTTACCAAATAGATCTCCCTATCCCCCACAGGTTGCATTACCAATGATATATAATTTCTGGAAGCTTCAACATCTATTATACCAATCTTTAGGGGATTCCAAAGAGTAAGAATGCCACTTGCTATATTTTCTACCTTGACTTCTAGAAACTCAAAACGACTGAGCCATTTACTATGAAGTTCTTTAATTTTTTGTATAGAGCCTTTAGTTTCCTGGATAAATATAATATCCCAAGCTTCTTGTTTCATTCTGTCACTAAGTGATCTTTGCTTCCTTTTACTACCTAGACCCCTAATGTTCCAAGAAGTAAACTTCGTCATTAAAGATTAGTGAAAGAGTAACTAATTAGGTCTTTCATCTTACCTGAATCTATCATTAGCTTTCCACACTCCATCAGCAGCTCATTCTCCTTTTTTCTGCCTCTTTTCTTTCTTAGGCCTCGAGGTGCTAATCCTGCTGTGTTTTTTATAGTTTTCACACCTTCGTTGCCATGTTTTTCAGTGTTGCCTAGCCTTTCCACCCCACTAGCCTGGGTTTTCCATAAGTACAGCTGCTGTACTCTAGAGAACTCTTCTTGAGGTAATGAATCTAACCTTCCCATGGTTCCTTGTTTCAGGAACCCTTCCAAATCTAGGTGCTCTCTATCTAAAATCTCCTGCAGCTCCTGATCCTCCATTTCCATCTCACTCTGGGTCATTTCCTGGTCCATATCCAGTTCTACATCGGTCATCATAGCCCCTTTCTATATGTTATTGATCTTTGGTTGGTCTTTGTCATCCTCTGTCTCCTTTTCCTCTGGATTTACCTCTATTCCATGATCTACTTTTATTGCCTCTTCTTCCTCCCCAACATGAATACAATGTTAATTCCTAGAGAATAGGACTATTTGATTCTATCTCTTGAAATTGATTTCTAAAATTAGATCTGATCTGACAACTTTTCATTAAATTGATGGGAATATTAACAAGGATATATATATATATATATATATATATATATATATATATATATATATATATATATATATATATAAGTAGACTTAGAGCTAAATTTCTTGGTGACATTCATAACGGAAGATCACCAACACTAATTCTATTGTAGGTCGCCATATTGCATTTTGTTAACATTTGGGTTCACAATATTCTCTATATTTTTACTACATGTTATCATCTCGTGTTTTCTTATAACGTTTGGCCTCAAAGTATTTGTTTCTCTATCTATGAATTGGTAGTGCATTTAGGTCTTCTGGTCTAGATTTGGGGGACATATCCCTCAACAAACTCTGGAAATATCAATTGAGGTAGTTGCTTGTCTTTTGAGTGTATCTATTTGGCATGTTTAGAAATTAGTGACATCAACATAATCCTTTTGGTACTAGTTGTTTTGTTTGCAATAATCCTGATATATACTCTTTTTCACTCCTAGCAGAGTAGTGCATAGGTTTTCATATGTTTACACCAGATATATTTCTCAATTTTAAAAGGTATGGGGCCACATGTAAACTAGGGTTAAAAAGATCAGTTTTTTTCAATTAATTATTCCTATTGAGAGCAAAGATTGGCTTTCTTTTGATGACTAATTATTTAATACCATAGAAATTGATTGTTAAATTCATATTAAAATAGATAGATCTAGAAGAAGTATAAGAGTGATGTGGAAGATAGAAGTTTCTTAGAAGATAGTTGAATACAACAGAAGGTAGAAAAATGCACAAATCTAGTTGGAGAATTGACTTCAATATTAATATTTTTAGCCTATAGGCATTTTTTCATGGTTTAGATCATCAAAATTGAATTAAGCTCTTAGTTTTATATTTTCGCTAGTAATTATCTTGTTTGTCAATCTGGTAGCCTTTGAAATTTTCCAGGCCCTACCATGTGGCATTAGATCTAGCTATGATCGTCCCTCTACCCTATATTTATCTATTTGAAAAGATATTTACTCATCATTTTCTTGTGACTGTACTACACCTTTTATGACCTTTATGTGCCCATATGCATTCCCTTTGACTTTCCTCCTTGAATGCATTTTGTTGTTGAAGTCAGTTCTTCTCTTTGAGCTCCCTCATCTTGCCTTAAAGAAAACTGTGTATTGCCTTGAATCTTCCATGCAAGTAGCAACTTGTGTATTTCCTTGAAGCTCTATGCTAGTGGTGATCTCTATATCACCCTCCCAGTTTGAATCTGAGGTGTTTTTAGCTTTACAGATAACCAATTAATTGTTTGGATGGTCCAAGCCATGTCAAACATGTGTATTAACCTAAGTAGTAATATTTTTTGACTATAAATGTATGTCTTTCATTCAAGGTTTGCCTCATCAAAATTGAATGAATTCCTAAGTTTCAATTTTTTTAAAGTAATTATCTTGTTTCTTAATTTAGCACTCATCTAGATTTTTTAGGCCATATATGAGGTATCATAGATGTTTTTGATCTTCCCCTTGTCCTTTATTTGTCCATTATGGAAGATCTTTCATCTTCCTTTATCTTGTGACTTTACTGTTGAAAATGCAACAAGAAATTCCTAATTTAATTTTTCCCAAATTAATTAGAAGAAATTTCAATTTTAATTTCAGTGAAATACTTGGAGGTAGTTAACTGTGGTAACATGGCCTTGTCACTCAGTTAACTAATTTAATTTTAGTTCAAGACCCTAGATAAACTTATGAGTATGTGTGTTGTAAATTTTCTCATGTTTATGTTTTGATTTCGTGACCAATTAATTTCTTTCTATTGATGAGTATAGTAGATTGAAGTCTTTTCGTTTAGTAAATTACATAAGTAGTTTGCATCTTCAAGGAATTTCTACATGGTTGTAGAGCAAGAATCACAGTAGAGAAGAGAATTCAAACTATCTTTGTAGGTGGACCTAATTTACAGGCTCAATTGTTCAGAGCTAGTAAGATGGCTTTCTATGGACTAATACTCGAGTATGCTCTTGAGGGTAGCTTGAATTATGTTTCTTGGAAGGACAATATGGGGGTAGTGTTGCAAGATAATGGGTTGAAGGAATTCATAGATAATTTTATCCTCGAGCCTCCAACATATGATGCTCAAGATATAGAAAAATGGAAGAAGTGTGTAGCAAAGGCAAGGAGGGTCATATTGGAGGGATTGTGAGACCATATTGTCTCGAATATCCATAGGAAAGAGACTCCATATACAATGTGACAATCATTGACATATCTATTCTAGAGCAGTAGTGACCACAAGAAGTTGGCACTCAAGGACAAGCTTAGAAATATCAAGATGTAGAATGGTGACACAATTCCACAATACCTCAATAGGTTCACACAATATCACGATGAACTTGGTCGAGTTGGAGTTACTATAGAAGAAGACGATCTAGTAATCCTAGCACTTCTAGTCCTTCCCAAGAGCTGAAAAAACTACCAAGATTCAGTAAATGGGAGAGAGAAGCTAACAAATTGGGAACAACTGTGGTCAAATTTGGTACAGGGTGAATGCATGAAGATGGGTTACACTTTCAAGCCAAATGTGGGGATGAACTTTCAAAATTTTACTCTTTTATTGAATTGAAGCCCTCAAAATTCATATAAGCATTGTAAATTTTTTATTAAGAGTAAAGGTACATATTGTGGAGGATTATGTTACGGTTCTCATGATATTTTTTTCAAAAAAAATTAGTGTCGTATAATATGTCAATTTTCCATTAAATGAAATGCTCATCCTTGCAACTTTTCTACAAGAAGAGATAAGCTGGAGTGCCAGAGATGGAACCTCATCCAAGTGTGATGATGAGGAGAATTGTGCCTTCGATGGAAAGGAAAATAAGCGGAAAGGGAATAAATTCCAATCCAAATGGGATTCTAGTGAGGGTGGCAAGAAGAAATACTTGTTGAAGATAAAGTTCTTTCACTATCATGAGCTGGGGCGTTATGCCACGAAGTGTCCACATAAGAAGGTTAGAAAGAAGCCCTCAGGAGGAGTGGTAGGAGAATATTTGGATTCCAAATTAGAATTGAACTTACCCCTCATTTCAAAGATGGAAAGAACAATGATGGGTAGTGTTTGGTATCTATATAGTGGAGGAGAAGGATCTCCAGATACACATCAAGATGGGAGATGATGGAAGGTATAACACAACTTATATTAGTATAATTACTTTTTAGAGGGATTCTAGCTACCCTCTCAGGTTCAAGGATGTGACGTACATACCAAGTCTAAATAATAATTTGGTTTTTGTAGAGGTATCGGACGATCATGGCTATGATGTGATATTTAGTAAAGGGAAGGATTTCCTATGACACATCGCCACAGGACAAGTGAATACGATTAGGGTTCAAGTAAAGAACCTCTAAAAATTAGATGTTGGATATTGTGCAGCATTGAGCACAAAAGAAGAGAAGGTGTAAAGCCGATACATCGGTTAATTATAGCATATGATACTTTGCCATTTTCACCATGCCTCTTTAAATATCATGTAGTAGATTTCTACATGCCTTCCTAAAGGTGCACTAGAGCATCAAGATACATGCAAAGGGTGTACATTAAGGAAGTAAAAAAAAAAAGAAAAAATTAATGATTGAGATAGTAAGGTGCAAGAATTCCTTGAAGAATTCACTCGGATGTGTGTGGACCTCTCTCAGTAGCCTCCACGACTAAGCACAGGTATTATGTGATATTTATAGATGATTTCTCACGGATGTGCTAGATATTCTTCATGCAGAAGAATGACCACACATTCTCCAAGTTTTTTGAGTTTACAACACTTCTTGATAAGGAGACTGGGAGGAAAGTGGAGGCTCTCAGGAGCGATAACAATGGAGAATATGTGTCGAATGAGTTTAGTAGCTTCTATGAAAAATAAGGCATTCGACGGGAGTTGAAAATACCTCATAACCCATAAAAGAATGGGGTGGATGAGAGGAATAAGAAAAGTATTGTGGGAGTTTCAGAGCTGATGTTGCATGACCAGAGCCTACCACTACATTTGTGGGCTAAAGCATGCAAAACAATTGTTTATTTGCAAAACAAGAGTCCTCATAGGATTCTTGGTAGGAGTACATGAGAGGAATATTTTTTAGGGAAGGAACCAGATGCGTCACACTTCAGGATCTTTGGATCATCATTTTACTGTCATGTTTCCAAGGATGCAAGGAAAAATCTACAGCCTACAGCTGATTTGGGCATATTTGTGGGGTAAATAGAAACACCTCAAAACTATTGTGTGTACTTTCCATCTATTAGGATGACAGTGGTTAGAAGAGATGTAAAATTTTATAAGGAGAAGGAATGAGGTGTTGTCTTGAGAGGGAAATTCAATTGCAACCTCGTCATGAGCTTTATGACCCAAAGGAAGAACCTAAAGAAGTTTTGAAGGACCCACAAGCAGAGGAGTAGAGAGTAGATACAACCACACAAGTAGAGACATCCAGAGAAGGAATGAAGTGAACCAGGGAAGTTGACAGATTGTTGGATGATGCAAGAGAGAATGCGGGAGCATTGACATCTCAACACAGGAAGAGGAGGTCACCATATTGGTATACTGGCTACATGGGTCTCATGAGTGAGCTTGTAGAGACTGAACCATCCTAATTCGAGTAAGAAGTGTAGAAACCAGTAGGGGTTAATGCTATGGTAGAGGAATATGATTCCATCATTAGAAACAATGTTTGGGAAGTGGTCCGAAGACTCGTAGACAAGTCAGTGGTGAGTTCTAGATGGCTTTACAAGGTAAAGCATCCAGCATATGGTAGCATTGAGAAATACAAGGCCATATTTATGGCTAAGGGGTTCTCTCAGATAGAAGGAATTGACTATGAGGAGACATTTCCTCTAGTAGCAAGGTACTCATCCATACAGTCAATTCTAGCATTGTTAGTGTAGATGGGGTGGAAGATCCACCAGATGGATGTAAAGACAACATTCCTCAATGGATTGATTGAGGAAGAGTTGTAAATTGAGTATTCAAAAGGATTTGAGATCTTTGATAGAGAGTCACATGTGTGCATAATCAAGAAGGCATTGTATGGATTGAAACAAGCACCTCGTGCTTGGTACACTTGGTTCGATAGTTATCTCACTAGGTTGGGCTTCACCAAAAGTGAAGTAGAGGAAAAAAATTTACCATATTGTTGTTGAAGGTAAATTATTTATTATAGTATTATATGTTGATGATTTAATTTTGACCAGAGATGAGACGCTGATCATTTCTTGCAAAGAGGATATTGTAAGAGAATTTGAGATGAAGGTCATGGGGCGCATGCATTACTTTCTTAGTTTGCAAGTATGGCAAGGAGATTAGGAATTGTTTGTCTCTCACAACAAGTATTCCAATGAGATACTAAAGACGTTCAACACGGAGAAGAGCAAACCCAAGGAGACTCCTCTAGCGGGGAATTGGAGGAAAGAAAATGCTACTTCAGGTGAAGTAGTAGAGGCTACCATTTACATGAAGCTTGTGGGTTCACTTATGTATTTGGTGAAAACATGACCATGCATGTGTTATGTTGTTAACCAACTTAGTCAAGCAATGGTTAAGCCAAAAAAACTATATTGGAAGGAAGAAAATCATGTGTTGAGATACCTCAGAGGAACCACTTAGTTTTGTCTTTGGTACACACAAATAGAGGGAATGAAGCTGCAAGGCTTCACAGATGAAAATTGGGTGTGGAATCCATATGACAAGAAGAGCACATCAGGAGGAATGTTCAGTGTTGGGTCAACAATGTTTTTTTGATACAACAGGAAGCAGATATTTGTTGCACTCAGCTCAGCAAAAGTAGAGTACATGGTTGCAAGTCAAGCAGAATTCGAGGCTATTTAGATGAGAAGAAATGGTGTTGGGTTGTTTGGTCAGAAGATGAGTCATACAATGATTTACTATGACAATTAGAATTGTATCAAACTCTATAAGAATCCAGTTTTTCATGATCAATGCAATTATATAAGAATTCAGTGGCATCAACTATGAGATTATGTGCAAAGGTAGATTATATTGTTGGAATACATTCCTATAGAGGAACGAGATGCATACATTTTGAAAAAGGCATTGTCAAGAGGAAAATTCGAGTTTCATAGAGGCAGGATAAGAGTATCCAATAATCCATTTCTTGCTGAGAGGGAGTGCTGAAAATGCAATAACAAATTCCTATTTTATTTTTTCCCAAATTAATTAGGAGAAATTCGAATTTCATTTTGAGTAAAATACTTGGAGGTAGTTAACTAAGGTGACATGTCCTTGTCACTCAGTTAACTTAGTTAGTTCAAGTATGAGACACTTGATTTATGTTTATTTATGACTGATTGCTAATTTCTAGCAACCAGGTTCAATTAATTTGAGTTATTATGAGTTTAACTAGTTCTAACTGACTAAGAACTAATGGAGGGTCCAATAGTGGGGTGTAACTTCATCTAATATTTCAGTTAACTCATCAATCAATCCAAAATAATTGATGCATGCAGATAACTCAGGTTACCTAGTTGATATTTGTGTTCAAAGGCAATGTACTATTAGTTGTATAATATTCCAAGTTTCACAGGTGATGCATGTAATTAGATAAACGCCTAAAGGAATTTCACAATTCCCAATAAGAAATTGCCCTAATTAATAGGGGGTTAATTCATTATTGAACAGTGCAAGGAAATAGGAGCTTTGGTAGGAAGAAAATTGGTGAAGTATTGGCTAGGGTTTGTTTATGAAGTAGTGAGATAGATTATACTAGTGCAGAGGTTGCTTAGGATTGAGAAACCAGTGTATTTCTTCTCTATTTTCTGACTAATGAAATACATATAGGAAGGGGTTTTGAGATATTTCTTTCCCCTAGATAAAATTATGAGTATGTGTGTTTAATCTTGCCTCATGTTTATGTTTTTATTTCACAATCGATTAATTTCTTTTCGCTTATGAGTAGAGTAACTTCAAGTCTTTTCTTTTAATAAATTATTTAGGGAGTTTGAATCTACAAAGAATTTATACATTTACTTCTCTTTTTGTGATCTTTATATGCTGACATACATTTCCTTGGAATTGACTACTTTGATGCATTTAGTTGAAGTTGTTTTTCCTAGTAGAGATCCCTCTTCTTGCCTTAAAAAGAGGTTTGTGCATTTCCCTTGTAGATTGGATTTGTGGTCTTTTAAAATTTCCAAATAACCTGTTAATTTTTTGAATGATCTAAACCATGACAATCATGCCTATATTTATAAATAAATTTTTACATTTTGATGCGAGCCTAAGATGACAATACCCACATAATGCAAGTAAAATTGCATCTCATATACATGTCCCAAGAATTCTAAAATTCCATACTTAGGGAAACCTTCACAAATCAAGGTTTAACCAGTGGAAATATAATATCTGATAAAAACCCATTTTATCAAATTTTAATTCCTTAAGCAGAAATATTTCATTTAACTCTTCAAAGTCTAACCCTTCGGTAATCTCTAAGCGGAACTTTATATGACTCTTCATCACCTTTAGTTAATTCTTATTCCTTATAGCTTACCCTTCGGTAATCACCCACACATATTAACCATACCCTTCTTTAGTATTTGGTTAAACTCGACTTAAACCATAATACATATATTCCGCTTTATTTCTATTATAAATCTATATAATAGAAATTACACATAAACCACACTTAACCCTTATCTTTCCTCCATTCTACAACCTTGGCACATATATCGATGCTCAACCTTGTTCTTCAAATATGCACCGTTGATTTCTTCCTTCAGATCAACGGTTATCGCATGATCTCCAACTTTAACCCGTTCAGCCGCTGGAACACAAAGAAGTTAAAATTCTTTGAATAACTCACTCGGTTCGCCCAGTGTGTTAACCTATGTGCACATTCGAGTGTGATTACTGTCCGATCAATAAACCATTATGTTATCACCTAAATCTGCCTTAGGCTGAAGGAAGGCAAAAATTACGGTAACCACAAACCACGCTCAATCTGGTAGCTAGCCCTACCAGAGCAGGAGAGGGCTCTCTCTGAGTCACACTCAGCGAATGGATAAGCAAAATGGTCTGAGATGACCTGCAGTGCGATATTTACCTTAGGCTAGTAAGTGAAAAGGGATTTTGGAAAAGATTTTCGAAGTGACTGAACTTCTGAGATGTATATGGGACTGGCGCTTAGCAAGGAACAAAGAATTGAGAATGAAGGCACAGATTATTCCATGAGGCAAGGTAGGCGCGAAGCACAGCAATTTTAACTTAAGGTGATGTAGAATGGAAAGATTGCCGAAGATAGTGAAAAGGGCATGGTCTCATGAATCCTTTTCAACAGAAGAATAACACTGCACATGAAATTTTCCCACAGGCAGAGCAATATAAATTGAATTCTACCTAATCTCACTTAGAAAATTTAACTGAAATGAAACATGAAATGAATTACGAAACATAACAAGATATATATGGAACATAAGAACACATTTTCTACACTCACAACAATAAGAATCTCATGAAACAGAGTCGCTGCCTTTCATTAACTCTCTGTCAAAATACACATTGCAGAAACAGAGTTTCTTTCCCAGGGTCTCTCAGAAGTTACAAGCCAGCCCCCCCTTTGCAAATAACTTGCTTACAATATATAGAAAGTGTAGAGAAGAGATGTAACACCCAGGGGTTGGGAAGTTACTCAAATCATTTTGAAAAGGAGATGGAGAGCCAACCATCAACTACAGGTGCAGCGCTCTCAAGCATGACATTTGTCTGTGGTGACCCTTTGTATTCTTTTTCCACTTGGATAGATGCCCACCTGGAGAGAAAATTCTTTAAAAGGTGCCCTTGGTGCCAAAAAACCGAAGAGTAAATGACCGGACCCACTTGGGGAAATCGCGACCCGAAATTTCGTGAAACGGGAGTAATTTGGCAATTTTTTCCCGTGTGCGTCGCGCCAAATTCCCTGTGCGTCACACCACTTTGGAGCCTGTTTTGGGGCACTTGCAGGTGTCCAAAATGTGCCCAAGTGGGCTTGTTGGAAAGCCTATCCTATCTACTTTCCAACCCAACTAGAATTCCTAAATTTGAAGCTCATTTTCCCCTCCAAAACTTCATTCTCCCAAGACTGCTTTCTGTGTGTCCAAAAAGTGGCAGAGAGGCCATTTTTGAGGGTTTTTTGACCTTTAGGAGACCCAAAACTTGTCAAAATTTCTTGCCCAGACACCAGTAGACGTATTTTTCGATGCTGAATCCGAATATGCAAGCCATTCCTCGATCTGAGTTCTAGATTTTTAGCATCGTGCCAGTGGCGCGACGCACAGGGAGAAATTTCCTGTTTTGTGCCCAAAAAATTTGCCTGTGACCAAAATTTGCCCAAATTCCTTGAAATTTGGGCTGGAGGTTCCCTATGAAGTACTTTGCTGGGCCAAGGAAGCCTCAGCCAAGATTCGAAGCCGATCTTTCTCCTTTGCCTCTTTTGTCGCTTTGCTCAATTTTGCCTTTAGGCTCCTGATTCTCGCCTTGGAACTCATGTTGCGGGCCTGGTAGTGATGAGTCAAGCGCCTCAGCATGTCTTTCTCCCTGTTTGATTTGTCCAATAGCCTCTCCAAATGCATGTTGACCCTCTCAAGGTTGGACTCCCGGTCTTCATTGATTTCTTGCTCCAAAGAGGTGAGCGGAACCCTTCTTCTTTGAGCAACTTGGCACTGCTCACGGATGTTCTACAGCTCCATGATCGTCTATTGGTCCTCAAGCTATTTGTTTCTCCACTCCAGGTAGTTCATGTTCCACTTGGCCCTTTCTAGATCAATGGTCAAGTCTTCAATCTTTGATTGCTGCTATTTGATGATCTCTATAAGCTCCTCATTGGTGGGTTCTGCATCTGGCTCATCATCCTGGAGGAGAACAAACTCGATCTCTTGCTCACCTGATGGCCCCTCCTCATGCACTGGCTCCTTGCCCCTATCCTGTACCTGTGTCGTCGATGTAGGAAGCGAGGCCCCTTCCACCCCGGGTGGAGATAACACTCGCTTTGTTGCTGCAAACAACGGTCTGGTGCCTTTTGGATAGCCTCTCTGATATGTGATGAAAACTGGCATGGTGGCAGTCTCATGGCTCTCAAACTGATGTGCAGGACTTCCCATCTCAGGCTCAAACTGATATGAAGGACCTCCTAGCTCATGCTCAGCCTGATGTGAAGGACCTCCCACCTCATGTTCTGCCTCTGATGTCACCGGTGGAGCGCTGAAGAAATCACGGGAGATGAAGTCCTCCCAAGCAATACCCTGCAATCCCAACTGATGGTCCACCAAAATCTGGATGAGAGAAAAATGATAGACATTGTTTAGCTGTTGTCGTGGGGTCTTACGCTGCATGAATTTCTTCATCTTCTCAATGTTGTTGCAGATGAAAAATGGGAGACTCATCATCTTCACCCTAGTGAAGTGCACGAGAAAGCGGATGTGATAGGCATAAAGACAAGGAAACCTCCCCTCAATACTGAAATATTTCATGATCAATCTCATGAGTGGGGCATACTCATCCCTCAAAAATCTGAATGGAAACACCCTGGTGAGTTGGCTCAAGCAGCTATTCTTGATGTAAGGCTCATAATGATGCCTCTCCACCTTCTTTTTCTTATGCCACTACTCCCCAACATTAGGTATCCCCGTTGCCACTAATATAGCCTCCGGTGTCAAGGTGAAAGTGACCCCAACCAGGACAGATTGGCCTCCCTGTAGATGAAGTGAAAAAAGGCGGGCCAACTCATGATGTACTCTGACATTTGCCACCCTTTGGCAAAATTCATAACATGCCAAGTGCTGGAAACAAGACATGGCAAGTGGGCATGCCCGTAGCTCTGTGAGGGTGTTGGGCTCATCTCTGAGATGTCTGCCACTCCGGTGATGTCTCTTATGGGCCCTCTCCCCTGAAGATGTGTCACTGTGTGTATCCTCCTCATAATCTGATGAATTTTCTGATGCCATCACTGCTGCTTGTATCTTGAGTTTAGTGCTGCCTTTTGAATCCAATGACACTGATGAATGCTCTGAAAATCTATTACCAAGGGGACAATAAAACAGGGGAGTGTTAGGAGGGGACGATGAAAAGGGGAATAGGGGTTTAAAGGGGAAATTTATCAGGGATTTGGGAGCGTTTGGGGTAGGGTTTTGATGGGATAGGGTTAAGGAACTTTTGAGCTATATGAGTAAAGGGGACAAAGGGATATGATTGCAATGTAGCTAGGGTAACTATTAGGGAAAAATGCTCTAGAGGAATTAGCTGATAGAGGTAGGGTAGGAGCATATTTAACAATCAAGTTACTGTATCAAAACCCTAGCTTTTTTACCCTTTTTTGTGTCATTTTTGTGTTTGCTAAAAAAAATTTGTTTTTGGTCTAATGGTCACCAAAATCATATTTTTCTTTAAGCTTAGGATCAGTGGTGAAAAGATTTATGGGCAATTTTGCAATTTTAAGAGCCAATTCCAAATTTTTTGGGCGATTCGGTGCATTCTTAGGCTCACAGGCCTGTGCGCCACGCGCTTTGCCCAGTGCACCGCGCCAGTGTAATGTTAACACTGTGGCCGGGCTCCCAGTGCGCCACGCGCCCTCAGTGCGTCGTGCCACATTGTGTGTGCGCCGTGCACGGTCAAACGACACAATTTTTGTTTGAAAAATAGGGGAGGGAGTTTTAGGGGGATTTTAGGGGGTTTGCTTGGGAGACAAGGAGGAATGGAGGTGAAAATGATGAGGAGTGAGGGGACAAGGGGAGGAAAGTGACCTTGGTGCTAATCATTACAATTTGGCAACCCCATCAACCATTTTTCTTGTTGCTTTTTCCATGGAAGGCCATTGTGCTTTTGGATACCTTTCAAACATCTTACAAACAGCTAAACATTGACCAAATTGATGGAGAAGAGGTGTCATAAGGCCTACCTCGTGATTTGATAGCTTTCACAAAGATTTGAAACGGTTTGGCACTGTTTTTATGCCCCTGGTTGTGTGCATCGCGCGCCAAGCCCAGTGCGTCGCGTGCCCTGAGTGTGTTGCGCCCTTGTGGATTTTGCACTGTGGGCTGGCTGCCAATGCGTCGCGCCCTCCGTGTGCGTCGCGCGCCCTGGTGTGTGCGCCGCGCCACCTAGAAATCTGCCCTCCTTACTCGAATTCCTCCTCCTTAGCCCTCTTTTCTTCAACAATGCCTCTCTCAAGCTTTTTCATAACACAATGACTTAGTCTTGGGCCAAAACAAATATATATAGGCTTTGAGAGAGTTGGGTTTAATTTTTTCCTCTTTGAAGACCCACTTTCTAATGTTTGAGTTTTGCACTTTTCATTGACTTTTAAAACACTCTGTTTTTCCTTTTTCTTTGAAATTTTGGCTCTCATGATAAAATTTTCGGCGTTTCTTTGCGGGGACTGTGTGACTGAGCCTCTGGCTTTGAAATCCATGACTGCATCTGAAAATGTCAACTGTCGATTTTTGGAAAATTTTGTCATAGTTGACCTTGTTTGACTTTTCTTCAAAACAGAGTTTTGAAGAAGAGTCGATGTCTCTCACGGTGATGATGAAGCTTTCTGCACTATAGGTGTATAATATCTCCTTCTGGCCTGCATGGCTTGTTATGGACATGTTTTTTCAAGGACGAAACTGATGAATTTCTAGACCCTAACAATAAAAAATGACTCTATCCTACAATATGACCAGTCCTTGACTATCATGGATTTCATTGATTATGGACCAATTCACGAACCAGCTGAAGCCAGACATGAGGGGAAATGAGTAGCATGACTTTCTCCGTTAGATCATGGCATGTCCCTAGCGAAATGCAGCTTCGTGGATGGAGCGGGACACCTAAAATTGAAATGCACAAAGAGCTTTGATCTCTAACGGAGGGCTGACCAGACCGACTCTAACATTGGCTCCAATGGGGGATGGTAGCTCCTTGGAGGTGCCAAGAACAGTAGATCTCTAGAGGAGCTAGACAGTGCCTCTTTGTCCATTGGGCTATGGAGTCATCATTTGATAAACAGCACAAGACTCTGACTTATTTACAAAACTGAAGTAACCAAGAAATTGACTCAAACTTGACAATTGGAATAACTCAAAAACTGACTGTACATACTAAAACCAAACTGAAATAAAAATGGTATTTACAATGACAGTGGAAGTAGTGTTAATAGATCAACAATGATACCGCTTGAGCAGCCGACCATTGATCGGCCCTCCAGGACAGTCTTCCCCATTCATTTCTTTAAGAAGAAAGGAATTTTGACCCCTGTATGTTGCGATCTTGAAAGGACCTTTCCACAGATTTTCAAACTTTCCGTGCTTGCCTTTCTCTTCATTCCTTGCATCCCACTTCAGCACCACATCATCCAACTGAAATTTGTCCGCTTTAGCTTTTCTGTCATAAATTTTCTTTATCTTCTCCTGCAACTTGGATGTGTTTTTGAAAACTTCTTCTCTTGTTTGCTGCAAGTGGATCATTTGATTCAACCTTCTCTACATGGGATCTTCCTCACTGCCAGCCTCGTGAAGAATATTGACCATCGGGCGGCAAGAGAAGCGGGAAATACTGTGTCCACACCATAAACCAGCTCAAACGGTGATATACCAATAGACTTTTTCTGACTAATTCTATCTGCCCAAAGTGCATGGACCAGCCTCTTGTTCCAACTCTTCTTATTGATTTCCAGCAGCTTCTTGATGATGTTGACCAAATATTTATTTGAAGATTCCGCCAATCCATTGCCTTGCGGATGATAGGCAGTTGAATGACCCAAAACTATGTGATATTTGTGACAAAATTCTACCATCCTTTTCGATTTAAAAGCTGCTGCATTATCAGTGATTATTTTGTTTGGACAACCAAAGCGAGACAAGATGTTATTTTCAAGAAACGAGATGATTACCATGTCCGTCGCTTATCTGGTAGGTGATGCCTCAATCCACTTTGTGAAGTAGTCCGTCGGTGTAAGGATCCACCTATGCTGTCCGGAAGACGTGGGATGAATTTCCCCAATGAAATCCAACCCCCACTGTTGGAATGGAGTGCTCACTTCGATAGGTTTGAGTGGCAAAGGTTGTATTTTTTATTTTCCTTCAAAAAATTGACACTTATGACAGCGCTTTACCATCTTATGCACATCAGCAAACAAAGTAGGCCAGTAGTACCCCACTCTCAAGATTTTGTTTGTTGTTGACTTCCAAAAAAATTTTCCACCACACTCTCCTCCGTGGAAGTCTTCCATGACTTTCTTTGCCTCCTCTTCCACCAGACAATTTAGTAAAATGCCACCGGGATCTTTCCAATGCAGTGCAGAATTCAAGATATAAAATTTGGTAGCCTTCAATTTAAGTGTTCTCGCTTTGTTTCTAACCATGTCGGGTGGTGGTGATAGATTTTTCAGCACATAGATTATATCAGAATACCATGGGGACAAAGCAAAAATTTCGGATACCTGAACTAAAGTTCCTTCATAATTCTCATCAGACATGGCAGCGATCAGATTTATGTCCAATGCATGAAAATTCGACTCAGCCATTAGCTTCGCCAATAGCTGTCCTTTGACCAGCTTTGTAGGCTTTATCTCCACATTGTATTCTAGCAAGGTTGTGATCCATTTTCCCCTTCTCCCTTTCGGATCGGTCTGCACTAAGACATCTTTCACAGCAGTATTAGGAACATAGGCGAGAATGTGAGAATGTAAGATATACACCCGAAAATATTTCAGTGCCTTTACCAATGCCATGGCTTGCTTCTCAATGATGTTGTATTTCAAAGCTACAACCCTTATAGCCCTGCTGAAGAATGCAACAGGTCTTTCATGATCATCCCTTTTCTGCAACAATACCGCTACCATAGTGTTCTCAGAAGCAAATGAAAACAATATGAAATCTTGAGTATAATCCGGGCTGACTAGAAATGGAGCTGAAGAGAGGGCCAATTTGACCAAGTTGAAAGATTTTACAGCCTCATCCGTCCATTTCACCTAGCTTTCCTTCTTAAGCATGTTGGTCATTTCTTTCAAGTGTTCCACAAGATTAGGCACAAAGCGACGCAGAAAATTCATCTTACCATTAAATGACTGTATCTCCTTTTTGTTACTAGGCAGATCGATTTGCTGAATTGATTGGACACGTGTTGGGTCTATGTGGATGCGATCTTTTGAGATGATATGCCCAAGTAATTTTCCTTCCTCCATGGCGAACAAGCTCTTCTTAGGATTCAAAGATAGGTCATATTTCCTGCATTTTTGAAAGACAATTTTTAGGTGATGCATATGCTCTTCATCAGATTTTGAAAACACCGTCAAGTCATCCAAGTACACCACCAAAAACACATCCTTCTCATTTGCAAACGCCAAGTCCATTGCACGCTGAAATGTGGCACCTGCATTCTTCAAACCGAATGGCATTTTGGCATAGTGAAATGTTCCCCATGGAGTTGTGAATGCTGTCTTATCCCTATCATCTTCATGGACTGAAATTTGGTTATATCCTGAATAACCATCAAGCAGGGACATACGAGATGCCCCCACTACTCACTAAAGTATATGGTCCATCTTGGGCAGCGGATAGTTTTCCTTCAATGAGACCTTGTTTAGATTTCTGAAATCAATGCATAGGCGGATCTCACTGGTCTTCTTTTGTACAAATACTAAGTTAGATATCCAATCTGAAAATCTGATAGGAACAATGATACCTGACTTGTACAACCTATTTACCTCTTTTTCGACGGATGGCAACAACTTTGGATTGATCCTTCTCAGATTTTGTCTAAATGGTTTCTGATTGGGCTTGATAGGTATGGTGTGCTGAATGATGTTCGTATCATAGGTCTTTAAATATGAATAATCCCAAGCAAATACATCTGCAAATGAAGTCATCAAACTGATATATTTGTCCTTGATCTTTGGCGGTAGAGTCTTGGAAAATTTTACCAATTTTAGATTTGCTGTTGTACCGATGTTGACTTCTTCTACACCTTTCTCCGTGGGCTGCAAAGTTGTCTTGCGGGCTACATCATTCTGATCGAAAAGTTCTTCTAGGGGTATCAAGCCTTTAGGAATAATGTTGTTCTTTAGCTGCAATACGTCCATTTGATTGATTTGAACTTCTTCTATACCATTCCCTTTGTTCTCATCGTTTTCCACATCGATTAAGGTTTCTTTGAACTTGCCTTTGTTGAGCAGAAAATCCTTAATCTCCTCATCATCTTGGAACACTTGCCAATGTCATTGATTGTCTGGAATGGTTAGACGGTGCTTGACATGGATTTCAAATTTATTGCTGGAGTTCATGGGGATCTTCAAGCTGCTCGCTGCCTTGGCAAGAGCATCAACAATACTATTTGGTATTCGTGCACACATGTCAAGGTGTATTCGTAAAATAGCTTCAAAATGTCCAGAACTGCATTATGATAGGCCCGCATCCTAGGATGTTTTTCTTGGTACTCACCTCTGACCTGTTTTATCACCAACTCGGAGTCGCCATATACTGAAATCCTCTTCGCATTCAACTTTCTAAGAATCTTCAGGCCAACAATCAGAGCTTCATATTCGGCTTCATTGTTGGAACATTCGAAGGCCAGCTTGTAGGAGAAAACTCTCACGCTGCTAGGTACTTTGTTTGGGGTGGAGAAAGGACTGCGTACCCAAATACCAATACCAGCTCCATCATTCCCTACTGCTCCATCAAAATCCATGGTCCATAAGCCTTCTTCTTCCTCTTGCAAGTGCTGAAAATCTTTTTGTTGTCCATTGTTTGTTTGTTGTCCATCGTTTGTTTGTTGTCCATTATTTATTTGTTGTCCATTGTTTTCAACTGATTGCCCAATCTTTTGTTGCTTTTCTTGTCTTTCTTTCTTCAAAATCTCTCGAAAATTTTCTGTTATCTCTGGAATGTCGTCTGCTTCTACCATATGACCATATATTTCATTTAAACTATCTGAAAATAAAACAAAAGACTCTAAATCTGTATGTACATAGTTTATAGGATGATTTATCGGTTTCTCCTTGCTTGTGATCATATACTTCATCTTTTGTTCCCGATATAATTTCCTCATTTGTCCAAACACCGGGATTGTCGCATAGGAGAAATCTAGCTGTAGTGTCCCCTTCAATTTTTCCACCCAAGACCTGGAAAGAAGCATACCAAACCTTGGAGGAATGTCTGCTACCACTACGTCCATCAAAACATTTTTCATAGGAAGCTGATCCAAACTCACAACTAAGTCTTTGATGAGCCCTATGCATCTTACTCTGCTAGAGTCAAATGAGTAGAGATCATGATATTGGCGGGTGATGTCCAGACCAATCTTATCCATGATAGCCTTGGGAATGAGATTGTGAGAGGCTCTGGAATCGAACATGGCATTTTGTAGCACAAAGTCATGTAATCGTAAACTAATATAGAAGGGTGGCACCTCGCTCTTAGGAGACTCACCATTCGTTGCTGGCCCAAAATCATTTCAAGCTGATCATCTTCCACGTTTACCATGTCAGACATTGGGTCCAAGTTTAACATTTTAGAAATTTGTCCTCTATAGCTGTTGTTCTTCATGATGTAAGTCAAAGGGATGGATACCTTTAGCTTAGAAATCTCATTCTCTAGGCTGAAAGCAAGAGTTCTTTCTACCTCTTTGACTGGGATCTCTTTCCTTTCCTTCTCTTTTGAGGTGGCTGGTTGCTGTGATTGTTCTGGTGATTTCGATTTGCTGCTCTCCAGAACAACCGCCTCCTTTCCCTTTCTTTGTGTAGCAGATGGATCTTTCTTTGTTGTTTCATCCTCCTTTTTCTGAATTTGTTTAGTCAGTACATCTCTGTTTCGAAGGGAATATCGTTGTTGTTGTGTAGACAAAGCATTCATATACCCCTTTTGATATTCTTCTGACTCTTCTTCCAACACGGTTTCATTAGCTAGGATAAAATCAGTGTCTTTGTGTGTAGCTAAGTTCACTGCAGATTCTTCTTCTTCGGTGATGTAAGTAGGCAGCTCATCTAGGGTAAAAAGATGGTTTTCCTCGCCTATTACATTCCCTTCCTCATCTGATTCCGGTCCATGTACAAAATTCTACTGCAAAGGTGTTTGTATCGGTTGTTGCGTTGTCTGATCTTGAGTCCGCTGATCTCTTTGTCTTATCCTATATTGTGGCTGTTGTTGGCCAAGAAAGTTATGATTCCTAACTTGTGGTTCTGGCTTGTCAAGTTTTACCCTTTCGAGCATCTGTTCTACCTTCTTGAGTAGCTGATCCATTGAAGAAGATTCTTCTTTCACCGTGTTTTTCTTCTCTGCTTTCACTCTTTCTCTTTTGGACAGCAGGTTAGCCTCAATGCTGACTGCAATTTTCTACATATCTTCCATTGTAGCCAGTTCTCTCTCTCGTAATTGGTACGCCATGTCAGCATCAAAACCATCCAGAAACTTCATCATTGCTAGTCCCACCGGTGGCTTTAGATGGTCTGGGATATCATTGTAGACTGCATTAAATCTAACACAATAATCTTGGACCGACTCACTGGCATTCCGCTTGATTTGTTCATACTTGGCTAGAATTTGAAGGGGATTCTTTTTGACTTCCCACCTGTTCAAAAATTGTCTTTGTAGCTCCGCCAAGGTGGTGATACTTGCAGCCGTCAAACCTCTGAACCATTTCCTCACATCAGCTGCAAATGTTTGTACAAAGAGCCTCATTGCCACGTTCTCCGCATCGATCTCATGAAGTTCATAGAAATCTACCATTTTATCCATATGTTGTTGAGCTGTCATAGTGTTAGGAGTGCCATCGAAAAATGGGATTTTACTTTGATAGTCATTTGGCATGTCATCTAGGACTTGGGGCAGAACAAGAGGAGCAAAACGGGTAGCCATCATTCTTGGTGGATTTGGCCTTGGAGGTGTTGGAGGAGTGTGCACAGTTTGCAAGGGGCTTGCACTTGGAGTTTGGGGCTGTGTGGCAATGTAGCTATCAATTAATCTATTAGCTCTTTCCGTCTCAAGGTCTACAAGAAATTGCGGATCAGGGATGGTTTGATCAATAGCCTTTTTGGATTTATATTCAAACAGTGATATCTCAAATCGTTTGTCAAACTCAAGCTCTTCAAGATACTCAAAAATATCGGGACATGAAGGGGATTTGAACACGGGGGTTATGGTGCTTTCTTGACGAAGGAGTCTTGGGATCAAATTTGGATTTTCGTAAATGTGAGGAGGGTTCGGGTCCGGATTCACTCTGGTGTATCGTCTTGAAGCCAGCGTGCTATTGAAAGGAATTACGGGACACAACCAACTTACTCAACCTTTCCAATCCTAAGCTCATCATCCGGAAGCCTAGAATTCTTATGAAACAAGGGGATTTGATTTTCAACTTAAGCTCCCCGGCTGAGTCGCCACTATGTTAGCACCTAAATCTGCCTTAGGCTGAAGGAAGGCAAAAATTAGGGTAACCAAAAACCACACTTAGTCTGGTAGCTAGCCCTACCAGAGCAGGAGAGGGCTCTCTCTGAGTCACACTCAGCGAATGGATAAGAAAAATGGTCTGAGATGACTTGCAATGCGATATTTACCTTAGGCTAGTAAGTGAAAAGGGATTTTGGAAAAGATTTTCGAAGTGACTGAACTTCTGAGATGTATATGGGACTGGCGCTTAGCAAGGAACAGAGAATTGAGAATGAAGGCACAGATTATTCCGTGAGGCAAGGTAGGTGGGAAGCACAGAAATTTTAACTTAAGGTGATGCGGAATGGAAAGATTGCCGAAGATAGTGAAAAGGGCATGGTCTCATGAATCCTTTTCAATAGAAGAATAACAGTGCACACGAAATTTTCCCACAGGCAGAGCAATATAAATTGAATTCTACCTAATCTCACTTAGAAAATTTCACTGAAATGAAACATGAAATGAATTATGAAACATAACAAGATACATAAGGAACATAAGAACACATTTTCTACACTCACAACCACAAGAATCTCATGAAACAGAGCCGCTGCCTTTCATTAACTCTCTGTCAAAATACACAGTGTAGAAATAGAGTTTCTTTTCCACAGTCTCGCAGAAGTTACAAGCCAGCCCCCCATTTGCAAATAACTTTCTTACAATATATAGAAAGTGTAGAGAAGAGATGGAATGCCTAGGGGTTTGGAAGTTACTCAAATCATTTCGAAAAGGAGATGGAGAGCCAACCATCAGCTACAGGTGCAGCGCTCTCAAGCATGACATTTGGTTGTGGTGACCCTTTGTATTCTTTTGCCACTTGGATAGATGCCCACCTGGAGAGAAAATTCTTTAAAAGGTGCCCTTGGTGCCAAAAAACTGAAGAGTAAATGACCGGGCCCACTTGGAGAAGTCGCGACCCGAAATTTCGCGAAACAGGAGCAATTTGGCAATTTTTTCCCCTGTGCGTCGTGCCACTTTGGAGCCTGCTTTGGGGCACTTGCAGGTGTCCAAAATGTGCTCAAGTGGGCTTGTTGGAAAGCTTGTCCTATCCACTTTCCAACCCAACTAGAATTCCTAAATTTGAAGCTAATTTTCCCCTCCAAAAATTCATTCTCCCAAGACGGCTTTCTGTGTGTCCAAAAAGTGGCAGAGAGGCCATTTTTTAGGGTTTTTTAACCTTTAGGAGACCCAAAACTTGTCAAAATTTCTTGCCCGGACACCAGTAGATGTATTTTTCAATGCTAAATCTGAATATTTAAGTCGTTCCTCGATCTGAGTTCTAGATTTTTAGCGTCGCGCCAGTGGCGCGGCGCACAAGGAGAAATTTCCTGTTTTGTGCCCAAAAAATTTTCCTGTGACCAAAATTTGCCCAAATTCCTTGAAATTTGGGCTGGAGGTTCCCTATGAAGTAATTTGCTAGGCCAAGGAAGCCTCAGCCAAGATTCGAAGCCAATATTTTTCCTTTGCCTATTTTGTCGCTTTGCTCAATTTTGCCTTTAGGCTCCTGATTCTCGCCTTGGAACTCATGTTGCGGGCTCGGTAGTGATGATTCAAGCACCTCAGCATGTCTTTCTCCCTGTTTGATTTGTCCAACAGCCTCTCCAAATGCATGTTGACCCTCTCAAGGTTGGACTCCCGATCTTCATTGATTTCTTGCTCCAAAGAGGTGAGTGGAACCCTTCTTCTTTGAGAAACTTGGCGCTGCTCACGGATGTTCTGCAGCTCCATGATCGTCTGTTGGTCCTCAAGCTGTTTGTTTCTTCGCTCTAGGTAGTTCATGTTACACTTGGCCCTTTTTAGATCAATGGTCAAGTCTTCAATCTCTGATTGCTGCTCTTTGATGATCTCTATAAGCTCCTCATTGTTGGGTTCTGCATCTGGCTCATCATCGTGGAGGAGAACAAACTCGATATCTTGCTCACCTGATGGCCCCTCCTCATGCACTGGCTCCTTGCCCCTATCCTGTACCTATGTCGTCGATGTAGGAAGCGAGGCCCCTTCCACCCCGGGTGGAGATAACACTCGCTTTGCTGCTGCAAACAACGGTCTGGTGCCTTTCGGATAGCCTCTATGATATGTGATGAAAATTGGCATGGTGGCAGTCTCATGGCTCTCAAACTCATGTGCAGGACTTCCCATCTCATGCTCAAACTTATATGAAGGACCCTTAGCTCATGCTCATCCTAATGTGAAGGACCTCCCACCTCATGTTCTGCCTCTGATGTCACTGTTGGAGCGCTAAAGAAATCACAGGAGATGAAGTCCTCCCAAGCAATACCCTCCAATCCCAACTGATGGTCCACCAAAATCCGGATGAGAGCAAAATGATAGACATTGTTTAGCTGCTGTCGCGGGGTCTTGTGCTGTATGAATTTCTTCATCTTCTCAATGTTGTTGCAGATGAAAAATGCAAGGCTCATCATCTTCACCCTGGTGAAGTGCATGAGCAAGCAGATGTGATAGGCATAAAGACGAGAAAACCTCCCCTCGCAACTGGAATATTTCATAATCAATCTCATGAGTGGGGCATACTCATCCCTCAAAAATCTGAATGGAAACACCCTGGTGAGTTGGCTCAAGCAACTGTTCTTGATGTAAGGCACATAGTGATGCCTATCCACCTTCTATTTCTTATGCCACTGCTCCCCAACATTAGGTATCCCCGTTGCCACTGATATAGCCTCTGGTGTCAAGGTGAAAGTGACCCCAGCCAGGACAGATTGGCCTCCCTGTAGATGAAGTGAAAAAAGGCGGGCCAACTCATGATGTACTCTGACATTTGCCACCCTTTGGAAAAATTCATAACATGCCAAGTGCTGGAAACAAGACATGGCAAGTGGGCATGCCTGTAGCTCTGTGAGGGTGTTGGGCTCGTCTCTGAGATGTCTGCCACTCCGGTGATGTCTCCTATGGGCCCTCTCTCCTGAAGATGTGTCACTGTGTGTATCCCCCTCATAATCTTATGAATTTTCATATGCCATCACTGCTTCTTGTATCCTAAGTTTAGTGCTGCCTTTTGAATCCAATGACACTGATGAATGCTCTGAAAATCTATTACTAAGGGGACAATAAAATAGGGGAGTGTTAGGAGGGGAATGATGAAAAGGGGAATAGGGGTTTAAAGGGGAAATTTATCAGGGATTTGGGGGTGTTTGGGGTAGGGTTTTGATGGGGTAGGGTTAAGGAACTTTTGACCTATATGAGTAAAGGGGACAAAGGGATATGATTGCAATGTAGCTAGGGTAACTATTAGGGAAAAATGCTCCAGAGCAATTAGCTGATAGAGGTAGGGTAGGAGCATATTTAACAATCAAGTTACTGTAGAAAAACCCTAGCTTTTTTACCCTTTTTGTGTCATTTTTGTGTTTGCTAAAAAAAATTGTTTTTGGTCTCATGGTCACCAACATCATATTTTTCTTTAAGCTTAGGATCAGTGGTGAAAAGATTTATGGTAGTTTTGCAATTTTAAGAGCCAATTCCAAAATTTTTGGGCGATTCGGTGTATTCTTAGGCTCACAGGCCTGTGCGCCGCACGCTGGGTATGCGTCGCGCCAGTGTAATGTTAACACTGTGGCCGGGCTCCCAGTGCGCCGCATGCCCTTAGCGTGCCACGCCACATTGTGTGTGTGCCGCGTGCGGTCAAACGACACAATTTTTGTTTGAAAAACAGGGGAGGGAGTTTTAGGGGGATTTTAGGGGGTTTGCTTGGGAGACAAGGAGGAATGGAGGTGAAAATAATGAGGAGTGAGGGGACAAGGGTAGGAAAGTGACCTTGGTGCTAATCATTACAATTTGGCAACCCCATCAACCGTTTTTCTTGTTGCTCTTTCCATGGAAGGCCATTGTGCTTTTGGATACCTTTCAAACATCTTACAAACAGCTAAACATTGACCAAATTCATGGAGAAGAGGTTTCATAAGGCCTACCGCGTGATTTGATAGCTTTCACGAAGATTTGAAACGGTTTGGCACTGTTTTTATGCCCCTGGCTATGTGCGTCGCGCGCCAAGCCTAGTGCACCGCACGCCCTGAGTGCGTCGCGCCCTTGTGGATTTTGCTCTGTGGGCTGGCTGCCAATGCATCACGCCCTCCGTGTGCATCGTGTGCCCTGGTGTGTGCATCGCGCCACCTAGCAATCTGCCCTCCTTACTCGAATTCCTCCTCCTTAGCCCTCTTTTCTTCAACGATGCCTCTCTCAAGCTTTTTCATAACACAATGACTTAGTCTTGGGCCAAAAAAAATATATATAGGCTTTGAGAGAGTTGGGTTTAATTTTTTCCTCTTTGAAGACCCACTTTCTAATGTTTGAGTTTTGCACTTTTCATTAACTTTTAAAACACTTTGTTTTTCCTTTTTCTTTGAAATTTTGGCTCTCATGATAAAATTTTCGGTGTTTCTTTGTGGGGACTGTGTGACTGAGCCTCTGGCTTTGAAATCCATGATTGCATCTGAAAATGTCAACTGTCGATTTTTTGGAAAATTTTGTCATAGTTGACCTTGTTTGACTTTTCTTCAAAACAAATTTTTGAAGAAGAGTCGATGTCTCTCGCGATGATGATGAGGCTTTCTGCACTGTAGGTGTATAATATCTCCTTCTGGCCTGCATGGCTTGTTCTGGACATGTTTTTTCAAGGACCAAACTGATGAATTTCTAGACCCTAACAATAAAAAATGACTCTGTCCTACAATATGACCAGTCCTTGACTATCATGGATTTCATTGATTACGGACCAACTCACGAACCAGCAGAGGCCAGACATGAGGGGAAATCAGTAGCATGAATTTCTCCGTCAGATCATGGCATGTCCCTAGCGAAATGCAGCTTCGTGGATGGAGCAGGACACCTAAAACTGAAATGCACAAAGAGGTTTGATCTCTGACGAAGGGTTGACCAGACCGACTCCAACACATTGAACGGTCACGATTATCGGAACTCAACGAGGTGTTCATCCCATTGTATAAAACCTCATCGCGTCTGAATTCCAAATTAACCAACGTGCAATTTCAGAAGCGATATGCATCCAATCAATCATCCAACAGATGGTCCTGATGGCCGGAATTCAACAAGGGTTTAATTCTATTGCATAAAACCTTATCATGTCCAATTTTTGGAATGCTGCTTACAACTTCAAGGGCGCACGAGAAACAACTTCCTGCTTACAAAAACTTCTCCATCCTTCTGCTAACACGTGGCTTAATCTTCGCCGCTCGACTTCTTAACTTTATTCTACTCGACTTAATCCTAGTCGTCTATCTCCATCATTCTCGTTCGTTGATCTGTCTGATCCAACGACTATGCTCTACTGCTACACTCTTCTATTTATTACTGTGTATCAGTCCATTTGTTCGGGCTTTCGCCTGTGTCTTTGTTCTCGCCTTCTAGTCTTCAATTACTCTGATATAATCTTCATCTTCATTCTTTATTCCTTCACTCTTTTGCGCTTCCAATGCGTAACTCCTTAGGTTTTAAGAACCTTACAGTATAACTTCATTGTAACATTAAAGAGTTCCTCCAACATTGTTTGCGTGTAAACCCAATACACTCTTCCCTGCTCTTCGTCTTTGTGTTCTGCTTAATTTCACCTGCTACACATACTATGCAGAATTACTCTAATTCACACACAACTATAATTCCATTAATTATACACATCACACAACTTAGGAATCAAAATCTCTGTGCGTATATAAACAAATAATTACATCAAGAGTCTTTGTCTCTCTCTGGCCTAATTTTCTTACCAGTGGCCTTTTTCCTTTCCTGCTCGTAGGCTCACAATCAAACCTATCTAACTCTTGAACTAATTCCTAGCTAGCTAACCTTCTTCTATTCATTTTGGGCTTACATTTGTACAAAAGGATTCTATAACCAATTCCTGGTTTAGATCCATAATCTTCTCAACAAAATCCTAAAATCTCTTCTTTATCTCTAAGGATCCTATCTAATCCACAAAATCATGAACTAATTCCTAATCTAAGCCTTACAATTGATTTCCCAAATCTCTCAATGTCTCAACTATCCTAATTCTCTCATGTTCTCGTACATTCGAGAACATTTACAAATATGCCTCACAATACTTAATTAAATCATATTCTTAACACCTCTCATTAAAATTACTCAAACCCTTAATAATTACATTAATTTAATACTCAGGAAACCAACTTCCTTAAAACACAAGACCCCCTATGTCTACTAAAATACAATGATATTTCTGAGCCGAATGCTCCTGCATCACATTTTCTTACAACATTGTTTTATGTACTTTCTATCTTCCACATAGTTTCTATTATTTTTCTAGATATATCTATTGTAATACAAATTGGAAAAGGAAGTTCTTATGGCTCTACATATGTTCATTAACTGTATAAATGAATTCCTTTGTTTTATACATGATTTGCATTTTGTTTTTGTGTTAGGTCTTGAAGTGGGTGCATAGAGTCCATGTGTGTGTGTGTGTGTGTGTGTGTGTCTATATATATATATATATATATATATATATATATAAGGCTCACAACCTAGATTTATTTTTGGTCAATAACAGCTTCAATACATTTGTAATTCATTCAGGGTGCAACAAGGCACTATGCAAGGAAATGGAACATTTACATATTAGTATAAGTCAATAATCACTCTACAAAACCTACTAGATTTTGAGGCAATAGATACCATCTAAAATTCTCACATCTAAGTTAAAACAATATTTATAGTTGCAGAGAGATGTAGTTTCTAACTATTGAATATGTGAGAAGTTTTACAAAAGTAATGTTGTTAGGGATATATATGTAACTAAAAATTAAATGGTGAACTGAATTCGTAAGTCACCTTATTTTAACACTAACTCAAAATTACTAGAAATTATATAATAAAGTACATGATAATTATGATCATCAGACTAATTACACTATCAGGTGATCCCAGGTAACTTCACCCATACAGGGGTATAGGGATGGAGTGCCTTGAGAAGGCTTTGATACCATTACCCAAGTTTCATAGAAAATTGTTCTTAACATCATACAAGGGTCTCATAGAAAGATAAGGAAGTAGCCTATTTCTAATAGTATAGTGGAAATAACATTTGTAACCTCTCGTTTTGATTGGCCCCATTTTGTTTGGTTATATAGATAAGATCCCTCCACCATTATTCTTGAGAAGGGAAACTAGCTATTCTATTGAACTAGATAGGGAGTCCACCATCCCTATCCTCATATTCATTAGAAAGCACCATTCATTTGAGTTGAAGAGTATTTCTATAAATCCTATCACAACTAGAAATAATATGTCACAGAGAATTCAAGATAAACATAAGAGAAAGACAAGAAATAGACACAGGGAGAATTTGACATGGTTTGGTAGAGTTGTAGTATCCTCCATTGCAACTCAGTTGATTCTCATTTCTTTCCCTTACTAACTCTGTATTCAATAGTCAAGGTGAAGCTCTGTAGCTTGTCTTGCAGATGACACCTTGAAATTTGAATGGCTTTTGCCAATCATCATTTTCTTCTATCTCTTCATGTTTAAAGTGACTAGTGAATATTTATTGAATTTTTTCTTTGTCTGTATAGTTTTGGAATCAAATTTCCTTTTTTTCTCACTTCCTTTTATGTTTTTACAATTGTCCTCCTTATGTGTTCATTGTTTCACACTAGTCCAGATTATTAGACAAAGCTTCAATACAGTATCAAAGAATGTTTTGATGTTATTTTATTGAAATAAATTAAACATTTTTTGTTTGGTTTTAATCATCTATATGTTCAAAATTTTTATATAATTAGTTCTATATGATTTGATATCTAGAATTTTTTTAATGTATACATTTAACTCCAATATAGGCTTGACACTTGGCACTTCCGTGGAACATTACAGAATGAATGATCCACACTATTTTTTAATACATTTTAAAGATGTGTATGGGGCTTAATGATATTATCCAAGACGTGACAACCTTGTCTCTTTGTTTAATCAAGTCTTCTGTCTTGGTGATTATAATGTTGAATAAAATGTTTTAATGGAATACGACATTGCTACACTCCAACTGACTATTCAATTTTATGATAGGTAACTTTGAAAGGCACGCTTTCAAGTTCTACTAAGGAGATAGATTATTCATATTTTACATCCAAGCCTCCAATGTGTGAATTTTATTTATGAATATATGGTAAAGGCATGTTTGCTATCTATTTGTATGATTTGTTCAAATATGATTTTCTTATATATATGTAGTAGCATTTAAAATATACTATGTTGTATAATAGGTAGAGGTTATCTACTAGATTACTTACTACACTCACTACAACTAGCGCATGGATGCGAGACAAGTGATCTATTGCAATTTCTAGTGCTATGCAGGTTCCTTGAAGAAGTTCTAGGCTCTTTATTACATGAATGTTGGGTGCCAATAAAGACAATGGTTCGGTAGCTTATTTAAATGGAGATGTGAATAAGATACACACATTTCTTAACATTGCATTGTTGAAATATTATCCCTTTATTTTAATGTCTTTTGTGCTTAACTTGATATTTCATGTTTTGACAACAAAAACTTGTATTTGAGTTGTGATTTATAGATGGACTTCATCAACAGTTCACATATTTCATTTATTGGTAGCTTGATTATTAGTAGCTTCCATAGTCTCCACTCAAAGTTAGTTTTATGATTTCCTTTTGGAATGAAGATAATCTCATCCTGCGCTTTCCACCCTTGCTTTTTGTGGCATATTACATCCCACTAAAGCTGATTTTGGTTCTACATATATCATGAAACCTAAATTCTTGTTTACGACTTTTCTAAATGTATTTGTAGCCACCTCATAAACTTGGCATGATGTCTTCCGGACTTCAAAACTTTGGACCTTCGGTGCCAATGCAACTACAATATGTGGCTTGTTGATGTTTTCTTACCTTTATATATGTGCCATACTAATTAGTGTTTATTTGGACATTTGCATATAATTTCTATTTAATGAGGCATTTGACAATGAAATTGATGAGTGAATTCACTTTCGATATAGCACCACCACAAACAAGTGAACAATTTATGCCCTCATGTAGCTAAGAGTTTTGGCCTATGGCTTAAGATATACCACCACCAAACATTGAAACTCCTCCATTTGTTCAACCACATACTGTGCATCATCCTCCATAAATGCAACATTTGCCTCCACGTCCAGTGAAACAAAAAGTAGCTCCACCATCATTTTAGGCTCCTTCTATGACTTATGTTCAATAGGAAAATCCAGTGATAGGTGATTCTCCACCATATTAGTACCCTCAACAATCTTAGTAGCCTCTTAGAATTCTACCTCCACCTAGTCTAGGTGGCATGGCATTGCCATTGTCATTATCCTATAAGATACCGTTTATTTGTATAAGATTTATTATAGCATTTCAACGCATTTTATTTTCAAAAAGGCTTCCGGGAAGTATTCTTTTTAATATTTTCTTGATCTTTTATTTTATGTTTTGCGATTTGCTCCATCTACCTATGGTCAGTCACAAAATTCATACAATGTTAATCCACAATATCGAGTTGTTTCATATCCTTGACTATAATTAATATATTTTTAGGATTTCACACTTGCAAGTTGCATTTCATTCTTGACCATTTTAGTCGCTTGGAAGTATATGTGTTTTTGTAAAATCCACTAACACCACATCCAAGAGACATATTTAATAGATGGACAAGGTAGGCTACTATAAAAGACAAGCTACTATGACAGAAAAAATATTTCACAAGGATTTAATCTAGAAAAGATCTATATTAACATAGAGAGACTATATGTAACAAGGTCCAACCCATATATCCTTATAACTATGAATTCCTACACTAGGAACTAGTCCCCCCTTCTTATTTTTGTACCCACTTGCAGGTAATACCTTACTTAAGTGGGAATTTCAGTAGGAAAGCTATCATTGATTACATAAATAACAACACACATGAAACCATTAATATAAATCATAAAACCTTTCATATCCAGGTCTACCCAAACCATTGAAAATGAGGAGTTGTATCTTTTCCCTCACCCCCCTTATTTACTTTTGGTAAAACTAAATGTGCAATGGAGGTCAGACGAAAAAAAATGTATATATAAACTAGGCAGGAAGGAAACCAAAATCTATTTTTGGTCTCAAAATTTGACACTTATTCCTTTGTTGTCCTAGAGATAGACTATGTATACATGAAACTCAAGACTCTACTTCTAGGGCCATAGAATAGGTCCTAGATGGCCAACATAGGGATATCCACAATTTTATCATGTTTGTATCCTAAATGATAAATGATAAGTTTATGCTAGAATCCTACACCCACTTGGGAAATTATTTATGTCTATAGGGAGGAGGTATGGTGGGTAAAGGAAGGTTAATATGTCATATATTTAGAAGTAAACTGCTTATATAGGTTTTTTCTAGGGATAAATCTTGATTCCTTTTCATTTTCTAGCATAAGGGATAGGAACTAGTATATATCCCTAACATGGTTGCTATCGAATTGGAATTGACAATGAAGATGATTTTGGACCCATCCATAGACATGAAAGAGGACTTGGTAGGATAATAGTTTTGTGCATAAAGGGACACAAATTCAGGAAATGGGAAGAAATCAAGGATGACAAGTTGGGACAGACATGAAGAGCAATAAGGGGTTACCTCATACCTATTCATGAAATGTTCCTATGTACAGCCACATTTACCGACCAATAATTTGAATTTGGGGCTTGATATCTTAGCATAATTTTCCAAGAAATGAACCATCTTGGATGAGGAGGTAATGATTTAAATCAAAACATTAGTTGGATAATTGTGCAAAATATAACTTACTTTCTTTTCTCTTAGCATGGTTGAGCATTTTCTTTGAGAAATTAAATTAAAGCACATAAGACAATAAGAATCTTATCCAACATAAGAAGTAGGACACAATTGTTGGATTCAGAAGAGGATTCTAATGGTATGGGTTTGTGATAATTTAGATGGTCATATTGTATCCTTTTTCAAGCCTTCTCCTTTTCAGTTCTATTACACCACTCAAAATCCTTATAACATCGGGAGATGAAGGTGTCCTCTGGCCCGTGGTTACGGGTCAAGGTCTCGCAACCACTATAATTAATGGAGGTTGTAGAGGAGTTGAGGCAAGCTTGAATTTCAATAATGCCAAATTTGTATATGAACTTATAAAATCAAGAGCATGCTATGTTTATATTTTTATCTTCAAACATGGGAGTAATCTTCAAAATCTAGATCTATGTTTAGATTTTTGTGTTCAAACATGGAAGTAATCTTCAAAAATCTAGATCTACAAGTTTAAATCTTAATATAGACCCAATGTTGTGATAATATAATTATGAGAATATTTTTAGTAACTAATATTGATTAAAAAAGACAAATAAAAATCTATTTCTATATATTAAATAATGCATGTAATTATAAACTCAAAAAACTACCAAATTCATAGTAAAGTCCTAAAAGTCCTCACGGACGATCTTAAAAAAATAACTAATAAACATGATTACAAGGGGATATTGGTTGCACTTGAACCGTTACAAATTGATATATCATTTTGATACAAGAAGCTCTAGCCTAAATGATAACATTTTTCACTAACCTATCAAAAACTATGAACATGAAATTATGATATGTATGAATAAAGTTGAAAAATAGTCCACATTACCTTCAATGGAAGAGAAGAGTAGGTTACTATCAACTGCTATCGACTTGAAGTAGAGAAAATCAAAAGAATAATTTATCCACAAACATCTGGAAGACCCATTTAATAGAAAATTGCTAGCAAGCCAAAGTTCACCTAGACTTGGAATGACTTTGCTTCTTAAGGATGAAGGGAAAAGAAAGGGTGGGGATATTTAAGCATGGTGCTTCTATCTAAGTGATCTTATCGTAGCATGAAATTTGCAGGAGTAGTTGTAGTGGAACTTTGAATTAATTGACTTAGGTCGTGGTCCAAGAAACTCTCAATTCCTATATTCTCACATAAAACATTGAAAATCAAAAGTCAATTCCCTTGGTAAAAAGCTCTTTGTTTGCACTCTAATCTTTCTCAGAAGATCATTAGCAAAAATGCCAACCAAATCCATTCATTCTTCATGGTCATCATCACCTTCAAATGTTGTAGATGAAAAAACACAGTATGTTTTCACAACTTCAGAACTGTTGGGTTGTGTTATATTGTTTCCACGACTACCCCACGCGCACCCACAAAGTTATAGTCCATCTGCTTTTTTTTCAAACTTTTCTTTGTCTATTACTGATGATGATCCCAGAACTCTGAGGGAAGCAGTAGATTCAGAGCATGGAAAACTCTAGAAAGAGGCCATGGTTAATGAAATGGCATATTTTCACAAAAATGAGGCTTGGAATTTGGTGGAGTTGTTGGCTAGAAGGAAACCCATTGGGAGAAAATGGGTGTTTAAGAAGAAGACAAATGTATAAGGCAAGGTGGAGAAATACAAATCTCAGTTGGTAGCGAAAGGTTATTCCCAGGTGTCGGGAATTGATTTTGGTGATATTTTTTCTCCTGTTTCCAAGGTATCTTCTATTAGATTACTTTTATCTATTGTTTTTGATTTTGATTTTGAGGTAGAACAGATGGATGTGAAGACAAAATTTCTTCACTGGGATCTAGAAGAAGAGATCTACATGAAGCAACCTAAAGGCTCTACGGTGAAGGGTAAGAAAGAACTGGTATTCAAGTTAAAAAATTATTTGTATGGGTTAAAACAATCACTAAGGATGTGGTATCAAGAATTTAATACATTTATATAGGGACATGACTTCACCAGAAGAAAAGCATATCACTGTGTGTATTTTAAATTAAGTGGTTACAATTTTATTCATCTGGTCTTGTATGTGGATGATATGTTGATGGTAGGAAATGACAAGGAAATTATCTAGGATTTGGAGACCCAATTGTCCTCCAAATTCGACATCAAATATCTTGGTGCTGCAAACTATATTTTTGGCATGGAAATTAAATGCGATCAGGAAAAGAGGAATCTCTGGTTAAAGAAGAGGAAGTATGTCGAAGCCTTTTATTTAAAGGTTTAATATGCATGATAGTAAATTGGTGAAGATTCCTATTCCTGTAGGTGTAAATTTATCTGCTGAACAATGTCCCAACACATAAGAAGAGGAAGATAACATGTCATGTGTTACATATGCAAGTGTAGTCGGTAGCCCGATGTATGCAGTTTCTATACTAGACGAGACATTACACATGTAGTGGGAGTATTGAGCAGGTTTATGTCAAAACCAGGGAAGGAACATTAGACAACACTGAAGTGGGTTTTCAAGTATTTGTGTGGCATTAGTGATTATGGTCTGTGCTACCAAGGATGACCAGGACTGGACAATGTTTTGGACATCCATGGCTTTGTTGACGCAAATTAGGCTGGAGATTTGGATAAAAGAAGATCTACAAGAGGGTATGTGTTTAACCTATTTGGATGTGCAACCAGTTTGATGAGTAAGAGAGAATCTGTAGTGGCACTTTCAACCACAGAGGTAGAATACATGGCAACCACTCATGCAAGAAAGGAAGCATTTTGGTTGCAAAGATTGTGTTCAAGTATGGGGTTAATAAAACGAGCTATAAGGATAGACTGTGGTAGCCAAAGTGCATTTTTATTGGCAAATAACCCTGCTTATCATTCAAAGACAAAGCAAATTGATGTTCAGTATCACGTTTTGAGGGATATGGTTGAGGACAAAACGGTGTTGCTGGTAAAGGTGGACACTTTGAAGAATACTGCAGATTCTTTGACAATGTCTATGAGCACTGAGAAGTTCCCTTAGTGTAGAGAAACAATGAGTGTTTTAGGGCTCGATCAATGACTAAGCTCTCCTATGGCCCCCTGTGGAAAGAAAACAACAAGTGGGAGAATGTTGTGTTGTGTTATATTCTTTCCACGACCACCCCTTGCACGGGGGGTCACAAGGGGGGAGGAAGCCCCCCTGTATGTTGTGTCAGGCACTGCGAGTGGGGCAGTAGCCCCCCTGCACAGGGTCTAGGGCAACACCCCAGGAATTTTTTTTTTGACCCTATATTAGGTGGGAAGACCTACCTATGGTTTTGTGCATGGATTTCTCACATGGTTTTGGGCATGATAGTTTACTGTCCATGATATTTTGTAGATTCGGTCAAGGGAACTATGGTTATGTTCTAATCTATGGTTAATGGATTGGGTTTTATGGATTCTTCGACATGTATACATATATGTATTGTAATATTGAAAGGAACATATTGAAAAAACAATCTGGTATTCCTGGTTTTGGGATCTAGGGGGAATCCTTGTGTATATCTATTTTATGTTTTATGCTCTCACCATTGTTTATCTTTGTGTACATAATAAGAGTATATGTTATTTTCCTTATGGTTGCCTCACTAATGAATTTTTTCTCTTCTTTACTATTGACAATTTGTGAAATAGAAACAAACCCAACAATGATAGTGCCTAGAAATGGTTCCCTTCCAACAACATTTTTCATGTTGTTTTTGACCCCTCCTTGAGACTTAGGGCCTTTACCAAGAACTGATGAATTTGAGGTGCCTCTACCAAGTGAGGGCTTTATATTCTCTTTCCTAAGATCCATAAATTTGGTATCTAGTTGAGCCAAAAGGATTTTCTAGATGGTTCCTACACCTTCATGAAGATGTATTAGTGGATTCTAACACTTTAATAGTTAAGACGATCCTTGTTGATGAAGAGATAAAATATAGAGAAATACTTGCAGGCATGGTTTTTGATGAGAAGTTTCTTAATCCATTTAGATTTGGTAGGTTCTTTGGTATGTCCTCTGAACAGCCAAGAGGATCATTTTTAGTTGCACTTGCTGCCATTTTATCTTGTATTTTCTCCAATACTTCTTGCATAGCCTTTAATTTATCTTCTCTCTACTTGTTTTTTATTTTTATCCTCTCTTAACTTTGCATCTCGTTTCTAATTATACTAATTCATAGAATTTTCCTCTAAAATATTGATCATTAACAAAGAAAAAATCCTCTCCACAACCATTTTTGACACGAGTGACACCAACCATGTCCATCAAGGTTTACATATCATAATCCACTCCATTGGTCCATCAGCTATGAAGTGATTCTCCCCCTATATTTGATGCAGGTATGGTGAATAGATTGTCAGGTTCAACTCCTTTACTCATTTCTTTTGTATCCATATGCATTTCTCTTGGTTACTTGCTCTTGATGACTAGATTCTGAGCTTGTGAGTAGTAAATAAATCCTCCAAATGGTTAGGTTTCTCCCCAATCCCCTCCCTCCACTTATTGTTGCTCTTTGTATATGTGGTTTTAAAGAAAATGTAACATCTCTAGTTAAAATCCATGTAAAAATATATAAGACCACGGTGATGGGACACATATTCCAAACTAAATGGTGGGAAAGACATCCTAGTGGGTGTTCATTTCAGTTATTATGGATAAAGGAAATTGGAAAACACAATGGCTAAGGCTTTGGAAAGGAAAAATGGCATTTTTGGAAAATTTATCTACGAAAATAATGGAAATTAGGAGAAGAGGAAGGTGAAAGGTCACAGGTTGCATGTGAGGAGGAAATTTAAGGAAAATAATGGAAATTGAAAAAAATAGAGGCCTAGTTGATAAAAGGCTTCTGAGGATTAGTGTGTAAGCTTTTGCTCAGTTTTTGAGCTCTCTCATTATTATCTCTCTCTCTCTCATACTCTTGGACACTTAGACCTTTTTTGGAGCACTCTTAGAGGAGTGTGGCATACTTGGAAGGAGTAAGAAAGGAAGAGCAGGATCAAGAAACTATAGCAGGGTTCTTCGCAGGTATCGACTTGCATATGCATTTTCTTTGCTTGATTTTTCATGCATGGTATAGCATGTGGTTCTTTTGTTGTTATGGCATGGGTGTTTCCAGGTGTAACAGTGTTTTTAGCCTAGTCTTTCCATTTTTGGATAGGCATGGTCTGATGGGGTTCTCATGTTTTGGTTGAGCTAGATTTTCAGATGGATTCGAAGATGAGTGAGGTGGATCTTCGAATGATAGAACACATGGCCTAGTGGTTGTTGAACCAGACTATGGATCATGGTAAAGCCACTGGCATAGTGACCCCTCAGCAATACTGTTGGTTGCAGTAAATATAGGATTATGTCGCCTCAGTGGGCCTAGGAATCCTTGCCGATGAATGACAAGATACATGATAAAGCCAAGATGTGGGTTTCTCTCTGTTGGGACTAGTAATCCCATGTTTTGGATATGTAGTAAATCCTATTGAGTGGGTTTTGGTTTAGGGCCTCGTGATCTGGGTTTCAATTGCGGTAAAGCCCGAGAGACTTAGAGACAGGAAAATTCCTCACAGTGTAGTTGGAGAAATCTGGTGGCATCCATGCTTGTTTGGCCTAGTGATCGGGTGGAGACAATGGTAAATCTTGTTATGACATGTTTATTGTGTCAGCCTAGTGATCCAGGATGGATTATTGTAAAGTCTCATTTCTGTTGATGATGGTGAGGTGGTTTAGCCTTGGGATTCCCTAGTTGGTTCTTTGGTTTGAGTCCCACATTCATGCTTGGAATATGGCAGAGGGGTGAATGGCTGAAGAGAGATTTGGCTTTGCCATTCTATGGTCTGTTGGAACGTGGTAGTCCCATCTCGGGTTTGGATTTTGCATCGTCAATATGAGGTTATTTCCCCTTTTGTTTCTATGAGTATTATAATGGTTTATGTGTGGATAATATGGTTTTGATTTCATTGGTATTCCTATTTCTATTATGTGTGTTATGTATGTGTGTTATGTATGTGTCTTATGATAGTGGCTATGTATGGCTCTCAACTTGTTTTTACTTGTAAATGAATGGAAAATGTATCTATGATTGCAGAGGTAATCACAAAACTACTTTGGGAGTTGGGTATCTAGCCCTTCCAACCCCAGAGAGGGATCTCTATATCTAATTTAGCTATGTTCTTCTGAATAATATTAGGCTAGCTATTAAGTTCAGGTTTGGATTTTTAAAATATGTTTGGGTTGAAACAAGGAAGATAAGCCATTAGGCAATGGAGTCACGGCTTGAGTTCAATCAAGACAGGTTCTACAGGCAACCTTACAGGGCAGGATAGGAACCTTTGTTGGATTCTTAAGGTTGAGGTGTGATTTATAAGGAAAGAGGAGGGAATTAGATTATACCAGAGAAAATAAGAATTCTGATACTAATCATCAAGTAGAAAACATTAATATTATTGCTAAGTGAGAAGCATGGTGTATTTTGCAACAAACTATGTTCGTTTACTTCATTAGAAAAATCCATAAATCAATGAATAACATATGAAAACAATGAAGACAAAGATACAAAAGTAAATTTACTTCACCAACATAAATGACACGAAAATCCTGTAATTATTGCAACTGTATTACTGAAGTTTTATCAAATGAGGTCCTCTGAGCTGCTTTACATCAAAGAGTCTTTCTTCTAGAAAAAATTTCCAACCCATACTACTTCAAAGTTTGAAGTATTAATAGGTGAATTTTTACATAATATCTTGAGAAATAGAACCATCCAATAACTAACCTCATTTTTTTATCATATTTATACATGATAGGGATTCAAATTCCTCACTAAGTGATGGAATTCCTCTTTAATAGGTCAAAAGAACAAATTCAATGCACCTAGAAACTGAATGCAGAAAAACAAGGGTTGCATTTACTAAACCAAAATTGATTTGAAACAACAATATAGATGCTAATTAATGCTAATACATCCTTCTACTTCATCTTATTACATTTCTCCATCTCTCAACTACTCCATATCTGATCACATCTTACAAAAATTCGAAATCTTGACAAGGATTAGGTTGACTGTGATGTCAATTTTTTCTGTAAACAATGTAAAAATTGGTCTCCAAGTTACCTTCATAACTTTAAAACTGTATGACATGTGTAAAAAGTGAAAGAGGTTATTTTATATGAAGGTTCTTTTGAAATAAACCCCTCTCAGTTCCCACAAATTCTGCTCCAGTTGTTCACAAACGACTATTAAAAACGATGATTAAAATAGGACATTGCATAGTCAGAAAAATAGGCTGTAAAGATGTGAATGGATATCTCATGTTGTAATACTTGTGTAAAATATGAAGTAGGTTATTTTAGTTTAGAATATTAGGAACAAAAAAATCCTCCAGTTTCCCAATATTTAGCTCTGGCTGTCCACAAAACAATTTTCAAAATGATGGCCCAAACAGGAAAAACTTTGATATTTTTGCGCACTCAAAGCGCATTTAGGTGCAAATTTTGTTTTTGAAGGAGTCTATTGATCATTTTGTATATGAATGGATGAATAGGAGTATGAAACATGTTTATGTAGCCCTAATACTCTTTCTTAAACTGATACCCTTTGTCAAAACACCCTTTTAGACTTTGCACAATCAAAGGGCAGTCATGGTCAAAATGTCCCTAATATTCCTTTAGTTGTCAAATGATTGCTACGGCTAGTGGTTTTTCTTCCCTAACCTCCTTATAACATCAGTTCAAAAATAAAACTACCACACCTTATCATACTTCATGCAAAATTTCACAAAAGACAAAATTGCAGATGTTGCTGCAACATTAACTACTGGCTACTTCAACCAAAGTGTCAAGGTTGCTCCTATTCTCTCTAGTGTTTCCTTGCTTGATCTCTTTCAGTTGATTTCTGGTATTATGTAGCTTCTTCTCCATCACCCTTATCCTTGCTCTATGACTCATATTTATAGCATAGTAATGCCTTGTTAGGTTTCTCTGGAGGTTAATGTCTCTGTTGGCCTTGTGCAGTAGCCTCTCTAAATGGTCATTCACTCTTTCCAGCCAGTACTCTTTATTCTCTTCAAGGTCTACCCACATCTTATTTTCAATGGCAGGTTTTGCTTGAGGTAGAGGCATGTCCTTAGTGTTTTGTTCTTTCCTGGTCATTTCTTTGGTCCTTGGTCTCCGAGGCTTTGTTTCAGGGACATCAGCCTCTTCTAGATCAATCACATATTTCCCCTTGTCTTTGGTAGCAAGTGATGGTAATTTGGGCACTATTTCATGTTCTTTTTGTCTTTGTGCCTCCCTAACTGTGTGTTGTAATTCTCTGTTTTCTTGTTGTAGAAAGGCAATGGTGTAATGAGCCTTGCCTAGTCTTTATTGTAATTCAGCAACCATAAGGTCCTTTTCATCTTGTTTTCTGGACCGTGGCTGGACAATCCTTCTTCAAAATGAACTTCTTGACCTTTACCTCCAATCTCTTGGTCTTGAGACCACTGTGTCAAAGATATTTCATAATAACTTATGTCTTTCTTGGGAATGTCTTCTTCTGCCACTTGCTTGATGGTACCTCTTCTTTTGGATCTTTGTGGAATTTTGATTTTCTCAAAAGCATCAGTTTTCTTTGCCTTTTGGAGTTCACTTGCCTTTCTCTTCTTTGCATGTGATTTAGTAGTTATCCTTTGCCTTGTTGTCTCTTCAACTGAATCCTCTTTCTCTGTTGTGCCTTGAGATTCTTCAGGTGTCATATTTTTCTCTTGAATCTTGGACATATTAGACTGATTTATGAAATTTCAGGTTGCCATGAAATCCACCCAAGTGGTACCTCTCTTCTCTAGCTCCTTCAAAGCCAGCAGCTTGATGAGGAAAAAATGAAATAAGTTGGAATCATGCTTTTGTCCTCTTGTTTTCATTTTTTTGCCATCTTACCCAAATATTTAAACAAATAGAAAGGCATGTTAAGGCTCTTTCTCCCGGTGAAATGCATGACCAACCTAATATGGTATTGATAAATTCTACTGAATCTGCCCTCACATGTAAAGTACCTTTGGATTGCTTTTAAAATCCTATCATATATGTTCAAGAGATAGTACCTTGGGAAAAACTCTCCATAATTACTCCTATGCTGAGGTTTGAGGAAGGTCTTGTACAAAGAAGGGTCCAGCTCCATTTTTTTAAACCAACAATCTCCTATCAATGGGATATCAATGGCCAAAGCAATAGTTTCTTTTGACACTTCAAATTCTATGGTTCCTACATTTACCAAATTTCCTTTGAGTTTATGAGAAAACTGTTCTACTACTTGGGAATGAAAACCATGAATTTGGCATTTCTTACAAAATTTTGTACATCCTACCTTTTCAAGTGTTGTCTAAATGGCTGGGTCATTTGTCAACATTACTATGCTTATAGGTTCCACTTTGATGGGTTTTGTTGTGATCCTTCTCTTTCTTTCTGATGTAGACATCTTAGTTGGTGAATTTAAACATTTTTTTATGCTTGAGGATGATAGATGTGAGCAATACTAATCAATCTACTAGGAGTTGTAAACCTAACAAAATGAACAAAGATGAAGGCAACCAAGTGAAATCAGGGGAAGATTTGGTGTGAGTTGTCTTAAAACAAGGTGATGGGATGATGTTGCAGGGAATGTGAGAATGATTTCTCGGTCAATAGATGAAAATATTTGGACAAAGCTGACTATGCAAACAAGGTTTAGGTAAAGGTAAGGGAAATTGACTTTTCTTAGGTTTAAACAAGAAATCTATGGGAAACAATGGTTATAGCAGGTACCTAGGAGGCATTTAAGTCAATTTGATCAATCTTGGGAGGAATCAAACAAGAAATGGGCATGAAAATTCAAATTTAGGAATACTTTTTCTTTGTCGAGTCACCTAGGGATTTTTGATGGTTTTCATATAAGGAGGGTGTTCTAGAAAACACTAAAACATGGATTTTGAAGGGACAAACCTGTGGATGGTGAGGTGTTCAAAAAAATTGAGAAAATTTCATCGAGGTAGCATCGAGATGAGGGGGAATATTTGTGCGGTCACTCTGCGCAATCAGTCTTTGCACAATCATTGTGCAGTCAGCAACGATGAAGGCCCGAATTCGTAGAAATCCTCCTTTCTTTGTTGTGATGTGTTGCTCGGCCTTTGCTTTGGTAAATGAAGAATGAGGAATTATTTTGAGCATGAAAAATAGGGGGAAAGGTATGTAAAGGGAGTGATTGATGGGCATTTAATGAGGTGAGATGGAATAAGTGGATGGGATGAGTGAAGTAGGAGGGGTGGGAAAACTTCGATGAGGGGAGAGTAGAGGCAATTAGGTGTCAATTTCAATACTTGTACTTTGATTTGACCACTTTGATGATGACTCGCCAAGATATTTAGGATCCAAATACCATAATTAACCCTCTCATGATGAATTTATTCGTTCTTTTGAAAAATACTTTAAATCATTTTCCGGTGACCTATAGACTTTAGAAAATATCAAATTTTTGAGTTTTAAGGATCATTTATCACTCCTATCTTTACAAACTTTTCATAAAAAAATAAACCTCTTTATGACTAACATAGACCCAATTAGTTGGTCTTTTTATCTATTTTCTAAACTAGTAAATCACGATTAAAGAGTGTGATCAGCTACTAATTTAATCTAATGTTTCTTTTCAGGATTAATTACGATTAAACATTGTAATTAGCCTAATTTATTTCTATTGGTCTTATTTCAAAGTGGCATTTAAAACAAGTTGCACACTTCTTATTCCAAAAATTTTCAAAGACTACTTTAATGCTACTTTTTTATTGTTTTTGGTGGCGCTTAGTCCTGCTCACCTAGGGGGACAAATTTAATATATCTCTTTTCTTTTTCTTTCTTTTTCCATTTTTTATGCCTTTTTATTTATCATTTTTTCTTATTTTTCTACAATTTTTTTTATGTCCACTACAATATTTTTCTTTTCTTTAGGAATTTCTATCTATTCTCTCTCTCTATAATATTTTTCTTTTCTTTAGGAATTTCTATCTCTCTCTCTCTCTCTCTCTCTCTCTCTCTCTCTCTCTCTCTAGATATATTTGTTTTTTGTTTTTTTTAGAAATATATTTCAAACTTGAAACATTATTTACATTGTCAAATCTAGAAATCATCAGGTGAAGATACACTTCCTCATATGAAATATGGGACCCTAACAGGAACAATGGTTCTTAGCAATTCTTGGATAAGTGTGAAATCCCTATGCCTAAAGATGTTGTTTACACTTGCAGATTTCAAATTTGTGATATGTTTGACAGATTTCATATTTGTGATATGTTTGACATAATTTTAGTTTGGTTGGGGATGGTCAGGCCTAGTCCTAGAGTTGTTTTTTTTTATTAGCCATGTCATCATGTGTTTAATGGATTCTGAAAGTTACAACAATTTTTGGGCAGTGACCACAATTCTAGGCTTGAAAAGTGCCTTAAATTCCCCAGACTCTGGCACATGTCTGTTGGAAATAATCCTTGGATGCATGCATGCAAGCTTATGGGAGCATCCAAAGATCTTTTCAGGATTAATTACGATTAAACATTGTAATTAGCCTAATTTATTTCTATTGGTCTTATTTCAAAGTGGCATTTAAAACAAGTTGCACACTTCTTATTCCAAAAATTTTCAAAGACTACTTTAATGCTACTTTTTTATTGTTTTTGGTGGCGCTTAGTCCTGCTCACCTAGGGGGACAAATTTAATATATCTCTTTTCCTTTTCTTTATTTTTCCATTTTTTATGCCTTTTTATTTATCATTTTTTCTTATTTTTGTACAATTTCTTTTATGTCCACTACAATATTTTTCTTTTCTTTAGGAATTTCTATCTATTCTCTCTCTCTACAATATTTTTCTTTTCTTTAGGAATTTCTATCTTCTCTCTCTCTCTCTCTCTCTATAGATATATTTGTTTTTTGTTTTTTTTAGAAATATATTTCAAACTTGAAACATTATTTACATTGTCAAATCTAGAAATCATCAGGTGAAGATACACTTCCTCATATGAAATATGGGACCCTAACAGGAACAATGGTTCTTAGCAATTCTTGGATAAGTATGAAATCCCTATGCCTAAAGATGTTGTTTACACTTGCAGATTTCATATTTGTGATATGTTTGACAGATTTCACATTTGTGATATGTTTGACATAATTTTAGTTTGGTTGGGGATGGTCAGGCCTAGTCCTAGAGTTGTTTTTTTTTATTAGCCATGTCATCATGTGTTTAATGGATTCTAAAAGTTACAACAAGTTTTGGGCAGTGACCACAATTCTAGGCTTGAAAAGTGCCTTAAATTCCCCAGACTCTGGCACATGTCTGTTGGAAATAATCCTTGGATGCATGCATGCAAGCTTATGGGAGCATCCAAAGATCTTTGGATGATGGCATGCCCATAGCATGGGAGTGTCCAGAGGTTTAATAACTTAAAAAATTAGTGGGGCCACCAAGGGCTGGTTAGTACAAAGGTTGGGATAGTTCCTAGGGGTCATATTGTTGATGTTGAAGGTTTGTATGGTGTGTTTCCGTCTGTTCCACTTGCTTAACATGACTTAGGAGGTGGAACCATATCATAGTAACTTATTGTCACATGTTTAACCTGGTTGGTCGGTTACTTGGGTAGATGTGGGAGGAGGGTGTTACAGATTGGTCTCAAAGCATGATTGACCCCTTGGACTGGATGGGCAGTGTGTTGGTCATGCATTCATGTCAGTTACATATGTGTTGCTTATGATTGTAGTCCATGTTCTTGTTGCATTTTTATGATGTTGATCATGGTTGTAGTGATTTCACCATGTTAAGGTTGAGGGCTTTGTTGTCAGATGTGTCATCATGAGTGTATGGTTTTATATGCATTGTTATGCATGTCGATGTCTATATGCATGCATCTTCATGGTTATGGTTATGCATGTATGGTAGGTTAGACATGCATTGTGAGGTCATTATATGCAATTAGGTCATCATGATGATATTGGTATGTTATGATATTATGTGTTGGCTAGGCTAGAGAAGGAGATGCAGATCATCAAATTGAAGTTGCAACATTAGACCTCGAGGCAAGAGCATGTCGTTATACATGTTTGTATGTTGGGAATGTATGTATGTTAGTTAATGGATTGGTATATGCATTAGGTTTATGTACATGCCTATTGATGTTATGGTTACATACATGATAGGTGTTAGTTGATTAGTATAGTCATATGCACATGTGTCAAATAGTCATGAATGATAATATCCTGTGGTTGTATGCATTTCTATTATTCTTTTAGGTTAGATAACTTGGTGATTATGTTATATGTTGTTGAAGAGTATGTTATAGGTTAACTTGTTTTTTTATATGAAAGTTAGCTTGACGATTAGGTTATAAGTTTTTGATGAGCATGATATGTATCTTGTTATTGTTATATGATAGTAACTTGATGATTAGGGTCACTACATTTAGATCTTGATGTTATATGTATCATACTAATTTGGATTGGTCTATCCAAATGGTTAGGGTTATGGAATTCAGGTATGAGTTAACATGTTGTTATATTATGTATTACTAATCTAGACTGACAGTGAAAATGTGATTATTATGTATGAATGATAATTATTTATGAGTTTACGATGTGAACACGTTAGCTAGTGACTGTTATGAATATCATGATATTAGTTGTGTTTGAGTTGATGTGTTTTGAAGTTATATCGTGCTAACTATATTTATTGTTCCAAATATTTTCTTCTGAATCCATCGCATAATGTTTGTTAGACAATCGACGTTTCGAAACCTCAACTGTGGTTCATCATCAGGATAAAATGAAATGTGGAAAACTGATCAAACTAGGGTAGATGATAAATAGGAATGATTTGGTGAAAAAATGACTGACACTAAAAAACCCTAATAAAAAAAGGAATTTTATTAATACATAGAATGTATATATTACTATTAATGAATTTAATAAAGATTATATAATTATGAATATAAAAATGTATATAGTATTATTAATGATATTAATAAACATTATATAATTATGAATATTAATAATGATCAAATTTCTATTGATTAATGAAATGATATTTGATGGAAATTCATAATAATGCTTGATGGATATATTTGAAATAAAGCTATATTGTTTGTAATAGCAATAATCATGTATTTGTTATAAGTTAATGATTAACTGATTTCTGGAGATTAAAGATAATGATATTAAATAATAATTTTTGGTTGAGATGATTTAATTATTGAAAAAATTAAGGTTAGGGGCTTGGGTAGTTTTAGATGACAATCTAGGAATCCATTTTTTACTAATACTCCAACCTTCATCCTTATTGAGGTTATTCGAGTGTTTATTGATTTCTATGGTCTCTCTAAGTTTTCTAGAGAAATAGTGGTCAATTTTGGCAAGGATGCTAGTTTTTTCAATACAAATTTGATGTTTCATTTCATTGGAATGTTCTGTAAGAAAAAAAAAATTTGAATGGTTATTTGTAATATCAGCGGGATTTTCTTGGATTCTAGTTTTGATAGATCGACCAGTTTCTCCAACATTAGGAACTCCGTAAGAACAAGGTATTAAATAAACACCTTCCTAACATTTAGGGTCAATGGGATCTTTAACAGATTTGAGACAACTCCAGATGGTTTTTAAAGATTTGAAGGTGGTTAAAATGTTGATTTTCTTTAGAATGTGGGCAATATTGTCTGTGTTTCCATGGATGTAAGGATGGTTTACTTTGCCAACAAAATCATTCTTATTTTCATTTATATGACCAGTTACTTTGTTTTCATTTTTAATAGCCTTGATAGCTTGATGCCTTTTATATCCATTTTTTAGGAATACATTCATGAGATGGGATTTTTATATTTCCAAATGTTCCTTATTAGAGATTCATACAGTTCTTGTTGCTAGAGTGCTTAAAATTCCTAATTTTTAGTTAGGATGATGTAAGAGGTGGCATGAAGATATTATTTAATATGGGTCTTTTTTCAATAAACTTGGTGGGATAAGGAGCCATCTTGGTTTTTAGTGATGAGGATGTCAAGAAAAGGGAGGCTATTATTAACTTCTACTTCCATGGTTAATTTTATGGATGAAGAGAGGTTATTTAAATGTTACTTAAAAGTCTCTAATTTGTCACGCCCATGGGACCATATGATAAAGGTGCCATCTGCAAGCATTTTCCATAATTTAGGTTTTAAGGGAGTCGATTCTAAGGCTCTAGACTTGAAATCTTCCATAAATAAATTAGCAATAATGGGTGAGAAAGGAGATCCCATTCCTACCCCACAAGTCTATTCATAAATGTCACCCATGAAAATAAAGAAAGCAGATCTAAGACATAATTCAATTAGTTTAGATGTGTCAAGGCCAGTTAATTTATGGACCACCTCCATGGCTCCATCAATGGGAATGATGGTGTATAGAGATGTGACATCAAAACTAACAAAAATGTCATTTTCATTAAGCTTGATGTTCTTAATCTCATTGATGAAATGGGTGGAGTCTTTGACAAATGATTTAGTGTTTCCAACCAAGGGTTTCAGTTTTTTGGCTAGGTATTTGGAAAGATGATAAGTGGGTCCAACAATAGTATTCACTATGGGTTGGAATCCCTTCTTTGTGAACCTTAGGAGCCCCATAAATCCTAGGGGTATAGGGACAACTATCTATTAAGTATTTGTTATCATGGAGATTATAGGCTTTGATAGAGTTGCAAACTTCCTTAGTAATTTTCTTTAAAGGATTCTTGTTTAATTTTTTGTAGCAACCACTATTGTTCAAATGGTCTATCATTTTGTCATTATAGTCTTTTCTATTCATTATAACGGTAGCCCCTCCCTTGTCTGCTTTTAAAACAACAATGTTAGGGTTAGATTTTAATGATTTTAAGGCTACGTATTCTTCCTTACTAATGTTACTTTTAGGAGGAGGTTTAGATTTTCTAAGGATGATGGAGCAGTCTTGCCTAATTTATTCTTTAGTGTTATCAGACATATCTTTGATGCCATATTCAATATTACATACAATGTCTTCTATAGGAATTTTTTTGGAGTCATAGAAAAATTTAGACCTTTGTTTAAAAGATTTATGATGGTTGAATCTAATTGGATATTTGATAGATTTATCACAAGGTTATTGGGAGTATGGTTTTCTAATGATTGGTTAAATGGGAGGACTGGTTTCTCATACAGGGAGCTTGTATTTTGAAAAAAATTGAAATTTTAAAAATTTAATGATAGAGACATATATAATGTATTTTATTGATCATTGCCTTTATCAAAAGAATGTGAAGTCATAATTACATCAAGATTGAGTGGTGAGTGAATAACCTGGAGATGTGAAACCACTCCATTATGAATCAGATTTCTGGATGGCATAGTAGATGGAACGATGTTGGGATTAATTTAAGTGTGTTTTGATCTGAGAGCATGTGGGAGAGTGTTAAACTGAGCATTGATGGGAGGATGAATGACCTGGATATGCGTAGATGTTCCATTATGAATTACCTTGTTGGAAATCAAATTTAATGGGGCATCTTTCAAATTAATCTCTTAGGTTTGAGCAGTGAGTGCACATGGAAGAATATTGAGTCGCATGTTGATGGGATGAATAACATAGGGAGATGAAATTGTTTCATTATGTGTCAATGGAACAACATTGAGACCGATCATGGGAGTATGTGAAAGAAAGTTCGATTCAGTGTATTTTGTGGGAGCATGAGGAATAATGTCACGTTGCGTATTGATTGTGAATACAAGATAGCATCCCATGAGACACACTAAGGTATGAGTTTTCTTATGTCATATACTTGGTGCTTCATTATTTGATTATGTCGTGTAATTGGTGTTTGAGTGTTTGGTGTCGATTATGTCATCTAGTTGATTTATTTAACAAGATATGTTTGCAAGTTGGTGGAATGTTTGATGAATTGCATAATACGAGTATGTGTTCAAATGATCTTGTTTTAAGATGATTGTACTAACACATATGTGTTGAGACAATTGATATGTATTTTAGTATAGTAGGTGACAATTATAGAATTATGTCTAATGACTATGAGTTGACTATGGATTATGACATGATTTTTAGTCTTTGTGAAGGTTGATTTTAAAATTGATAGATATGATTGTCTTGATATTTGGAACATGTGGTTGACATATGTAAACAGTTGCAGGGAAAGATGCTTGGTATTAGCATGACCAAGTAACAATTGATTTTCTTATATATACTTAACAGCTGGATGAAGTGATAGCATATAGTAAGACTGAATTGTAGAAGGATAAATGGTAAAAGAAAAGGAATTAGGCAAGAATTCCTTTGGCTATGTTTGGAAACCCTAATTCAAAATGATTGAATGCTTTGCATTAAATGTCTTCTTAACCTTAATCTTGTCTGACATTTTGTGGATATGTGCTAGATTCATGAACATGTACTTGACAAGTATATTAGCTAGTCTCTAGTTACAGGTGGATCTCTCAAGGGAATTAGAGTCCCTTGAGGGATGATATGGATGTGTTATGTTGCAAGCAACGTGCTTGGCATAGAAAGGTAAGCTAACCCGTGTATTGTTATATTTATTTATACAATGATAGTTATGTGTTGATGGTAGGATGATGCAAGGCATTGCGTGGAAACGAAATTGCCATGGAATCTTGAAGAAGGCTCAGATTGAGATTTCCCTTGGAAGCACTGGGAACCATGGGGATTGAGTCATGGTGTTTGTTGTTAGCCTTGTGATTTAGGTATTTTGGTGATTTTTTGTGCTTGATTGTGGTTTTGTTTACGTCTCATGCATGGCCATGCCACTTTGTTTGCAGTGTCATATTTTTAGTGATTTTCATGGTTCTCTTCTTGTATGTTTCTTATCTTGCTTCTTATGGTTTGAGTCTTGGGAATTGGTTGGGAAAGAGAAAATTTAATGGAGCTTGGATAGAACTGTGTGGTATCCAACACGTAATGTAAGTCATGGATGAAGCTCAGCGCATGATTAAGAGTAGTGGAAGGTAAGACTATAACAGTCGGTTGGATTGGTTGGGTCCATTGTGGTAAATGGACGGTGGCAGTATAAACATGAGAAGGTAACCAAAAAATGTAAAGTAAATGGATCTGAGGTCTAGGATGCCTTGGCTAAGTTTGGGACCGTGGTTCTCAATGTTGTTCATGCTGCGCACAAACAAGGAAGTTCTCTTAAACTAGACCTTATGTTATCTGGTAATTATGTTGCGATCATGACTATGTTGATGTTTATATATGTATACATGTATGTACGTATGTATGTAGATATGTCATTGTCTGACAGGAAGATGATTTCTTTATGCTAATGATTATATATGTATCTATGTCACTATCTGATAAGCTTGTGAGGGATCATTATGTGGAGGAATTATTTCTTATGCAGGTGAAGTGCATGAAAGAGGTTCCTGGTCTTATGGGAATCAAGTGTGAAGAGTAGCCTCGACGGATATATGAGGTCAGTAACATGTGGTTATGACTTGATATAATGTGATTATAATCCATCTATATTTATGCTTTGATAGGTAACACTAAAGGATACATCAGTGGAATGAAAGCAGTGTGGTCTCCGACATGTTGGAACAAGCATGGATAAGACACTAGAAGCAAGGTTGCTTAGTAGAGACAGTGTGGTACTATTGTTTTGCATATATTATAAATGTTGTACATGTTGCATCGCGATATTGTGCACATGTGGTGTTGTTTATATATAGTGTGTGTACATGTTTTTATGCAATGTTATGTACAAGGTGATACAAATAGTGCTGTGTGAATATTGCATATGTAGTGTTGGGCATAAATGGTGCTATGTACATGTTGGATATGCAGTGTTGTGTACATATGATGCTATGTACATGTTGGATATGAAGTGCTATGTACATGTGGTGTTGCGTGCATGCTGTACATTGGGTGCTTTGTACATATGGTGTTGTGTGCATGGTCGTATAAGGGGTGAGGTGAGCATGTGGTGCTGTGTACATGTTGTACATATGGTGTTGTGTATAGGTGGTGTTGTGTAAATGTCATGCATATGGTACCATGTACATGTGGTGTCGTGTGCATGTCATGCATGTGGTGTTGTGTATGTATAGCATTATGTACATGTTATACATGTGGCATTGTGCACGCGTTGTACAGGTGGTGTCGTTTACATGTGATTTTGTGTACACGTTATGCAGGTGGTGATGTATCTAGGTGGTACTGTATACATGTTGTACGTGTAGTATTATGTGCATGTCGTACATGTTGTGTTGTGTACATGTGGTATTATGTATGTGCATGGTGTAGTCGTGGTATCATGACATGTGTATTCATTGTGTTGTACTCAATGTATGTATATATATTGTGTTGTACATTGGGTGTAGGTGTATGTTTTCTATTGTGGTGTGCACCGGATGTAATGTTATAGACATTTTTGGGCACTGCAACCCCAAGCGTAAATGTCCATAAACCAAGGGCTCCTAAGTCCCTAAAGGTGTTGTTCCAACCCCTAAAAGAATAAGGTCAACTGATTACAACATCTCCCAGAAGTTCTCCATGAAAAACTACTCAGAACTGGTCAAAACTGAACCATTTCACCTGCTCCATAGGCAAAGTGCGTTGCATCCCACCTGAATACACACATTAGGTGCGATGCATGTCAAAAAGCCTTTCTATGGGGTTCGATGGGCGAGAAGGGACAAATGGCAAGGTCAATCCGCAAGGTGGAGGAGCATGGAATCTTCCAGAAACCTCTCCTGTGACACTTGCCTCTTTGAATTTGACCACGGATGAGTAAGAGATCATAAATCTCCAAGTGGAATCAAGAACTATCAGAGAGAAGACACTAATCAAATCTCAAAAGCTTACTCACCTCCCTTGCAGACATCTATATATGGATCCCTCATCCCAGAGATCCAGAGGCTGGAATTTTGTATCTTGTAAGGAAGTGCTGTTGGTTTCTTGGTGCAATATCATAGTGTTGGGTGATCTAAGCTTTTCATGAGGTGAAGAAGGGATTTCTTGTTGAGAGGATGATGTTGGGTCAGAACAATTGGTTGTAATCCTCTTTGCTCTTTCTTAATTATCAATAAAGCTATTCAAGTTTTCCTCCACATTCTTGTATGGTTGATGATTTATGCATTTGTGTGGTCAATGTACATCTGATCCTATATTGTTTATGATAATATATCTATGTTCTTGGATAGTGTTATGTTGCTTTGATTGTACAGGTACTCCTTGAAGCTGGGTAGACAAGGAAGCAAGTGGCAAAGACCTACCAGAAGAGAGAGGAATCGAGCAAGGAACCAAGCGCAAGACAGAGGTTGGTCTCCTTATTCTTCTCTTTTGTATTTCTCATAAAGGAAAAGGAAAGTAGTTTTTAGTGTGTTTGTTTCTAAGGTAGCTACCAGCCTTAGTGGGACTAGCAGCTCTGTATAGACACTAGTTTTCCCGATAACAAAATGGCGACTCCACTGGGGAGCGAGTAGATTGTTTGTTCATCTACAGTTGTTTACTTTATAAACTTACAGACGGAGCCTGAAGTCAAGCCAGCTAGCCTTCGAACTGCATTTGCTATGCAAGTGCAAAGTAGATCAACGATGCTTCAGTCAATCTTCGGGTTTTGTTTATGAATTAAACGATTGATTTACAAGCTTTCTAATTGCCCTTGTGATGGCTCTAGCAACCTCCTTAGATCTACCCCTGTGATTGATTTACTGATTACCACTTGCTCGGCCTAAATCCCTAAACTGAACTGCAAACTGTGACCCATAACCCAATCAAAGTCTCGTCCCTGGTCCAGCGCACTGTCTGTTCCGTGAACTTCAAATGCATCGCACTTCCCGAGTGTAGTAGGTGCATTGCATTTCAGTTTCACTGTGTTACAGGTGCGCTGATCAGACAAGACCTTGTTCCTAAATTTTGGTTTCTGTGTTCACTCTTTTCAGATCTATTCAGGAGTTTTGCTGCCTGTAGTCAGTACACCTCTATTTTAAACCCCTTTCCTTGTTGTTATTCCGCCTCCATTGTGCAAAGAACTGTAAATGCTTTTATGTATTTTTGAGTCATTTTTAGTTCTCATTTACAAAGCAGCGTAATTGTACTGTCGTTTCTTGATTTGAAAGTGTCGCAAGTGTCGTTTTCAGTCATAGAAGAGAATCTGATTGTTCTTGATAGTCGATTACACTGTTACTCTTGTATTTGATTTGAGTTAGTAGTTTTTCAAGTGTCAAAAGCAAGTTTTCATTTCCAAATAACAAAGTGTCATCATTGTCCTCATTTTGTTTTGAGAAGAAACTTGTTAGTAATTGTCACTTTGGAAAATAATTCAGATTTGCGCTTAGCTTTCTTTTTATCATTCACACATTAAGAAGGCTGAAAACAAATATATGCATGTGCATTTTCATTTAGACTGTTTGTTGGCTTGATTTAGGACTGTGCATATAGTGTGTGCTCTGTGCTCTCTTTTGAAAGAACACCATCTCTCTTTCCTTAGTAGCTAGGATTTTCATTGCAGAAAGAAGATTAAACGACTGTTTATCATCTTAGATTACAATTTAGGAATTGTACATCTACATCACGTGGTGAACCTGAAAGGAAAATTTCTTAAGCAAGATCAACCATAAAATAAATTTAATGAATCTAAAAACGCTTTGGAACCTAACACACAACATCTAGAAGTCTAGGCTAGAGACGTATTTTGGTGTCGTAAAGCCTGGTAACTGTTGTTTTCACTGTTGGTTGGATGATTCCTCCACATTGAGACAATAAGTGCCAGTACGGACTTGTGCTCCCACGTACCGTCGAGTATATTTTGGGAGACCACAAAAGTCTTTATCCTTTATCCATAGGAAGCTGTGTCTGTCGCCCTATCGATTGCAATGCACTGAACACAGCATTCAGGAAGATTGACTGCCGTACCGTAAAAAGTATTCTGCAGTTTTTCAATTGGTTTGGTAATCCCTCTGTCTAGATTTCCAGAGCAATCCCTTTCGTTCCTTTTCAGAATCGTTAACGGAAAAGGTCCATCTGAGCACTTGTCACTTCAGGCTCATTAAAAATCGAAGGCGACTAGAGTCATCTTTTGTTTTTTCTCGACTCTTAAAAATTGAAAAAACAAGTTGTGTCAAAGCATCTAAAATTTATTTTAAATGGAATAATCATCACCTTTCCTACGTTGATCTGAAGTTGAGAAAAATGGAGTCCACCAACCAAGGAGTTCCCCTTGGAGGAAATCCTAGTCCCTTCTCCTCTTGGGGAGATGTTGGTGCACCCCATATGGCCACATTATCTCTTCCAGGATTGACAATCGGCTTGCCTGTATGGCTCTTCTCGACTTCTGTCATTCATAATACCGTGATTCCTGAACAGTCATGTCAGCAACTAAACGATATTAGAGTTACCCCCCAACCCTCTACTTCGTCCAATTATTCCTCTCCTCCTTCCTCTTCGCTTGATGAAGCTGGTAAAGCCCAAAATCAAGTAACTGAGAAGAAGAAGTAGAAGAAGAAGAAAGAGAAGAAGAAGAAGGAGCCAAAGGCGAAAAGGGGTAACCAAGCATCGTCTAGCAAAAATCCACACACTGCACCGACCAGGCCTAAATCGCCATGTGTCATTTGCAAAGGAGACCACTATCATCGAGATTGTCCTTGCATCCCTCAGATCTTAAGGGACTGGTCTCCTCGTTTGCACAATCCAGTGTCATCAACCTCTGACGATCATGTTGAGTATGCACCGTCAACTATTGAAAGTGAAGCCCCTGGACAAAAAGGAAGATATAAATTTCCTTGTAAATTGTGTGAAAGCGATCACGCCATCCACCGTTATCCCTTCTTAGATGAAGCTAAAAGAGTTTTGGATGACCATCCGGTTTCACCGTTACGGCTTCCTCCTGGATACAAGAAACTTTTATCGAGTCCGTCACTAGTTGAAAATCCGACTGACACACCCTTGTGGTCAGCCGAAGCATCTATCATTAAACATAAACCATCTGAATCCATACCAGACGAAAGTCAAAAGGTCGAGGCGGCAGTTGACCCGGTCTTGCCTTTAGAAGGTCCATCTTCAGATGATACGGTCACCGAAGAGAACAAGAATGACACCATTCAAATTCTCTTCATAAGCACAGACTCCGATGAACATGGGGGCAGTCTATCCGTTCCTTTACCGTAGGAAGGAAGTTCGTCAGAGTCATATTTGGCTGTCTATTCGGTCCCACCTCCAAGCAACCTGGTTGTTTCCTTTGACTGGAATCTACTAGGCAGACCCCGTTTACCGGCTAGTGTACCATTCCGAATTATTGCTCAAATATACAAAATGGTCATGGTCGGTACCATCATAGATGAAGGGGCTTCTGTGAGTATCCTTTCCTCAGCTGCTTGGAAAGCGCTTGGTTTGACATCGCTTTTGCCTGAGATGAGAAATCTAACAGGCTTTGACAAAGGAACCAGTCGACTGTTAGGGATCCTTCCCGATGTGCCGATAACAATGAGAAGGAAAACTGTTCACATGAACGTAATGGTAGTCCAAGGACCCCTGGATTATAATCTACTCCTTGGACGAGACTATATTTATTGCATAGGAGCCATTGTCTCCTCACTCTTTAGAGTAATGTGTTTTCCACACGAAGGAAGAGTGGTCAAGCTCGTAGACCAGCTTTCATTCCCTGGTTCACACATAGCAAATAGTCATATACCAACCCTGAATGGTCTTTTCACATAAGGAATGTCTCATCAATCCCTAGTCCATCCTCCTGATGAGCGTGAGTGATTTGGAGGGCATGACTGAAATCCAGGGGGCATGCACCCTGGCCTGTTTTGACAAGAAAACTTCAGGTATACGGTAGGTTTCCGCGAAGGATATTTGACTAGTCTTACACACCTGTCCGTTTAGGAAAATGGGATTAGGCTAGAATAAGATTCCCTCATCAAAATTATGTGAGTGGAGGCGTCTGCGCCACTCACCTTTGTCTATTTTGGTAGACATCGCCGAAGAAGTGTTTTGTTTGTGGTACAGATAGAGCAATCTTTGGTAACCTGAAAAAGGTAAGGCTTTCCCGATAAAAGAAATGTTTTGTCTGCAAATTGAGGGGTAGCCTGAAAAGGTAGGACTTTCCTGATAAAACAAATGTTTTGTCTACAAATTGAGGGGTAACCTCGAAACTCTATTTCACTATACCTGGGGGCATGCAAACCTTTTGGCATGCAAGCGAAGAGCGACCATTTATTTTTTAAATTCATAGGCCCTCTAACCCTTTAAACTCGTAGGATTGGTCGTTTCCTAACTTGCATAAAGAAAGGATGTGGGGCAAAGCTTTGAAATAATGCCACTTTTATATATGAGACATCCTTATTATGCGACTGGATTAAGCGAGCAGTTTTAACACGGACTTCAAGCTCGTTAAAAAATAAACATAAGCAATGAGCAAGTGCTTCCCCCAGCGTTTAAGCTCATTTTAAAATAAAAAATGAACCAATTTCCGGTAAATAACCATCGTGAATGTATTACTTCAACCTTTGAAGCCTTGGTCGTGTTCTCATCATCACCTCCACTCTGTATTGGCCGATCATTCACCTCCACTTGATTGTTTACCCCTTTTGAGGAACAGCTGCAAAGAGTGATCTTGTTAGCCATCCTTGTGACACTACCATGATTGGAAAATTCCAAACCTTACCTGGAATCAGCTGCTACCCAAATCTATCACTCGTTCCTCAAAAAACGAGTCTCCTTTAAGCTCTTTTCAACTGACTCGTAAAAGATGAAAAGATTGTCGAGCCATTGGCCTCTCCAACTTGTTAAAGTGACCAGAAGTTCTATCCCTCCTTTAGATTTTAATCTTTTTGGACCTGAGGGATTATTACACAAAAAGATCGAGCAATTGTTTTGTTCGGGTCGTTAAAATTACCGAAAATTCATCCCTTTTGTATTATTTTATACTTTTTCAGACTTAAGGGATTAGATGACGAAAAAGGATTTTTGGAGTTTCCTTTACATTCCTTTTCAGACTCTCTAAAATTGAAAAGGATCGAGTTATCTTTGTCATTAAACTCGTTAAAACCTAATAGCGACAAACTTGTCCATAACAGACAAGAACGAGTTTCACTGTCGCTAGGCTCGTTAAAACATAGCGATGGGTTTGCCCGAAGGGAAAATTATATAACAAGCATATTTTATCCTCCTCAAGCTTGACAAAAATAAAGAGGTACTGGTCAGCAATGACTGGGAAAAAATTGGGAAGAAAACTTGAAGAAACTTTGTTGGTAGCAAGTCGCTCTTGAACATGACACTTTCACTCCGCATCCGAGTCTGGTTGGGTTGTTCCATTCACTGGTCACATCACCATGGTTCCATCACACCATCCACATTTGGGGTTAATGCTACCAATCCATCATGTCAGTGTCGTCGATATGTTCAAGAGAAGTCGCTCAGAAAATTCACCTGTGTCTCACCCACTATAATACATTTTCGCTCCATTCTTTCATGACCACCACCCTAAACCGTATATCACCAGATCGTTTTCACCTCCATTAAAATCATTTTCTCCGTTCCGTGTCATTGATGTGGGATTCACTAAGGCCCTCCTATGACAGATCGCTTCTTGTCGACATCAGCTCATTATCTAAGAAGTCGATCTAGGAACAACCCTTTTAGTACTTTGAAGCTTGCATGCCTCAATGGCAAGTTTCTCACTTCCGGCGATAGGTTTACATGAATGGCCTTCGACCGAAAGATTTTGCGTGGTGTTCGACGCCAAGTCCCTTATTCACACCACATGAATTGTACTGCAGTACCTTGAGGATCATTATCATTATCGGTGATTCCTCTCGCGCCTGTTAACCGCTTACATCATTGGCTGGTAATCAGGCGATGTCTTTCCATGTTCGACTCCAGAACATCTCTCACATGGATCGACTTGTACTTAGAGTGAATATCGAACGAGATTGAAGACCCCGGATCTATTTTCATCCATCTGGGCTACGATATATATTCAGGAAAATAAAGACATCAAATGTACATCATTGCTGCACAGATAATCATCCAATCTAAGGGATGATGGCTCTACCAGAATCATCAGTCTACACTCAGACAATTGTTTGTCCTATGTACATGAAAATGAATTTATAAAGCTGAGCATGGGAATGCTCGCCTCAGCTAGATCATGAAAATATTATGAAGATAATGTATTGTATTGTATCTTATTACAGGTCGCCTTCCAGCTCGAAAAAACTTCGGATCCTCATGATAAAGCATTTCACCTCACATCAAAAGATTAACGACCTCATGCTTTAGGAGGCAACTGTTATAGACATTTTTGGGAACTGCAACCCCAAGCATAAATGTCCATAAACCAAGGGCTCCTAAGTCCCTAAAGGTATTGTTCCAACCCCTAAAAGAACAAGGTCAACTGATTACATCATCTCCCAAAGTTCTCTATGAAAAACTACTCAGAACTGGTCAAAACTGAACCATTTCACCTGCTCCATAGGCAAAGTGCGTTGCATCCCACCTGAATACACACAGTAGGTGCGATGCATGTCAAAAATCCCTTCTATGGGGTGCGATGGGCGAGAAGGGACAAATGGCAGGGTCAATTCGCAAGGTGGAGGAGCATGGAATCTTCCAGAAACCTATCCTGTGACACTTGCCTCTTTGAATTCGACCACGGATGAGTAAGAGATCATTAATCTCCAAGTGGAATCAAGAACTATCAGAGAGAAGAAACTAATCAAATCTCAAAAGCTGACTCACCTCCCTTGCAGACATCTATATATGGGTCCCTCACCCCAGAGATCCAAAGGCTGGAATTTTGTATCTTGTAAGGAAGTGCTGTTGGTTTCTTGGTGCAATATCATAGTGTTGGGTGATCTAAGCTTTTCATAAGGTGAAGAAGGGCTTTCTTGCTGAGAGGATGATGCTGGGTTAGAACAATTGGTTGTAATCCTCTTTGCTCTTTCTTTATTATCAATAAATCTATTCAAGTTTTCCTCCACATTCTTGTATGATTGATGATTTATGGATTTGTGTGGTCAATGTACATCTGATCCTATATTGTTTATGATAATAGATATATGTTCTTGGATAATGTTATGCTACTTTGATTCTACAGGTACTCCTTGAAGTTGGGTAGACAAGGAAGTGAGTGGCAAAGACCTACCAGAAGAGAGAGGAATCGAGCAAGGAACCAAGCGCAAGACAGAGGTTGGTCTCCTTATTCTTCTCTTATCTATTTCTCATAAAGGAAAACGAACGTAGTTTTTAGTGTGTTTGTTTCTAAGGTAGCTACCAGCCTTAGTGGGACTAGCAGCTCTGTATAGACACCATTTTTCCCGATAACATGTAGGTGTATGTATTTTGTTTTGTTTTACACTGAATGTAGGTGTATGTGTGGTATGTCACGTGTAGGTGCATTTATTGCATGGTGTTGTATGTCGTATGTGGTTTTATGTGTGTGATGCACACTATGTATATGTGCACATGCTTGAGGAGAAGGCATTGTGTATTTTTCAAGTGTGGCATCCGATTTAGAGTGCCTACAAATTCAGGGCAAAGGTAGAAGCTAAGGATTGATAAAAGGATAAGTATCAATATTTTATTTCAATTTTATTATGCATGTGATCTATGGTTCTAACTTATGATGATTACATGTGATCAACGATTTTAGTTTATGATGGTTACATGTGATTCATGACTTTAATTTATGATGGTTGAGTTGTAGCTAACCTGATGAGATATTTTTATACATGTTGATCTGGTCAAAGATGCTAGTTTGACTTGTTGTGACAGGAAGTAAATAGGATTGTAAGTGTACCTTATTAACGAGCTACCAATGAGGTATGATGTGAATCATTAGAGGAAATTTTAGCATAAAAGTTCCCATGAAATTTGGATGTAATTTCCATGTCATATTATGTAAACCAATCAAATTACTTTAAATTTAAAACGAGGTACTTGTAAAAATTTTGGAGGGAAAATAATAAAAACTACTTTTTTTTAATTCTATTTTTTGCTTATATCCTTATAGGTTAACTCAAATTTCAAGTGTAGACACTCGTTGGATGCAAAATTGAATTTTGCACACAACGAGTACCTATCATGCATACTTTTGTGAACACCCAAATTGATGAAAAATGAAGATACATTAAGAAAAAATGTGTTCAACGCACTTCTTTAATGTATCTTCCTTTTTTGTCAATGTAGGTCTTCTCAAAAGTGTTCATGATGGGTACCTGTTGCATGTGAAATTTAAGTCCACATTCAATGAGTGTCTACACTAGAAATTTGAGTAAACCTATAAGGAGATAAGTCAAAAATACAATTAAAAAAAAAAGTTTTCTTCTTTTTCCCTCCAAAATTCTTAACTCTTATTTTATTATTTTAACTATTATTTTATTATTTTTCTTAAGGAAGTCACTTTTAGGTTGAAATTTCCTCTAATGTTTATTTCAATTTATTTTAAATCTAATGGAAATTATGTGCTTGGTACAGGAATGCATGAACATGCTCGGTTGGGTGGTTGAAACTGACTACATGAATTATCAACAGAGGTGAAAGGAATTTGAACAAGTAGTATTATGCTCGTAAAGTACTTTAGGAGCAGGGCCATTGTGGGACGCTGGTACCCAATAGTGTCCATTTATTCCCATGATCATGCTATGACTATTATGATGGTTTGATGCAGGAATATGCTTTGGTTGTTGACCTTCTGATGCGAGGAAGCCTTGCCAAGGGATGGATCACTGAGGATAGGGTATGCTGGGGAATTTGGAAGGTGAGTGACTACATGGAAAGGGGTGACTAGATTGCTCGAGGGACTATGTAGTAGAGAAGGGAAGGTTGGGGATATATTTTTTTGGTCATTAGCATTAGTAGATGGGATCAGATGCACATTAGGAGTGTGCCCTGGAACCATGAGTCAATAACTGTTCACTGAGAGAACAAGTGGTGCAGGATTACATCATTGGACATTAGATGCAGATTTGACCTTGTAGTGGATTCTAGACTTCCTGGGAAGGATGTGGATCTTGGTATTACTTGAGGTTGGAGGTGTGAACCTCTAGATTCCATTGTTGCGGATGCAGACATTGTATCCTTTTATTTGTTGGATGAGAAAATGTGCATAAGTGTATATGTGTATATCATTGTAAATATTGTATCAAGTTGGATTTATAAAGCTCCATAGACAATGTGCTTATTTGTTGGGTGAAGAAAATGTGTATGTGAGTATATGTGGTTATTATTGTAAATAACCTAATGAGTTGTGTTATAAAGCTCCAGTAAATGGTATGTTTGCCATGTTTTGACAAATGGTCATTGTAAAGACTACAACAAGCTGTGTTATAAATCTCCATGGGTAGTATCTCTTGTTTTCAACAATATTATTGGTTATAGGTGTCATTGAACACAGAGGAGGGTGTTCCCCTAACGTTGGCAAGGCATCGTAGTGGGTGTTCATTTTGGTTATTATGGGTAAAGGAAATTGGAAAAGGAAATGGCTAAGGCTTTGGGAAGGAAAAATGGCATTTTTGGCACAATTATTTATGAAAATAATGGAAATTAGGAGAAAAGGAAGGTGAAAGGTCACAGGTTGCATGTGAGGATGAAATTGAAGGAAAATAATGGAAATTGAAGAAAATCGAGGCCTAATACATAAAAAGGCTTTTGAGGATCAGTGTGCAAGATTTTTCTTAGTTTTGGAGCTCTCTTATTATTCTGTCTCTCTCTCTCATACTCTTGGACACTTAGAGTTTTTTGGAGCACTCTTGGAGGAGTGTGGCATACTTGGAAGGAGAAAGCAAGGAAGAGGATGATCAAGGGGCTACAATACGATTCTTTGCAGGTATCGACTTTCATGTGTATTTTCCTTGCTAGATTTAGCATGCATGGTGTTGCATGTGGTCATTTTGTTTTTATCGCATGGGTTTTTCCAGGTGTAATGATGTTCTCATCCTAGCCTTTCCATTTCGAGATAACCATGGTGTGATGGGGTTCTCATGTTTTGGTTGAGCTACATTTCCAGATGGATTGAAAGATGAGTGAGGTGGATCTCCGAATGATAGAACACATGGCCTAGTGGTCCCTGAACCAGACTGTGGATCATGGTAAATCCACTGGCCTAGTGACACCTGAGCCAGACAGTGGGTTGTGGTAAAGCCAGGATTGTGTTGCCTCAGTGGGCCTAGGAATCCTTGCCAGTGAATTCTAGGATATATCATAAATCCAAGAGGTGGTATTCTCTCCATTGGGCCTAGTAATCCCAGGTTTGCGATATGTGGTAAATCTTGAAGAGTGGGTCTCGGTTTAGGGCCTAGTGATATGGGTTTGGATTGCGGTAAAGCCTGAGATACTAGGAGAGGAAAATTCCTCACGGTGTAGGTGGAGAAATATGGTGGCATCCATGCTTGTTTGGCCTAGTGATCGGGTGGAGATCATTGTAAAGCCTGCTATGACATGTTTATTGTGTTGGCCTAGTAATCCGGTATGGATTAAGGTAAAGCCTGGTTTCTATTTATGAGGGTGAGGTGGTTTAAGCTCGGGATGCCTTGTTTGGTTCTTTGCTTTGAGTCCCACATTCATGCCTGGAATATGGCATGGGGGTGAATGGATGAAGAGAGATTTGGCTAAGCCATTCTATGGTCGGGTGGAACGTGGTAGTTCCATCCCGGGTTTGGATTTTGCATCATCAATATGACGTTATTTCTCCTTGTATTTCTATGAGTATTACACTGGTTTATGTGTGTATCATATGGTTGTGATTTCATTGGTATTTTTGTTTCTATTATGTTGGTTATGTATGTGTCTTATGACATTGGATATGTATGGCTCTCATCATGTTTTTACTTGTAAATGAATGGAAAATGTATTTATGACCTAATAGATGATAATGCAGCAAATGATATGAGGGAACAATGGTTCCTAGAGATTCTCAAATAAGTGTGAGATCCCTATGCTTAAATATGTTGTTTACACCTATAGATTACATATTTGTGATATGTTTGAAAAAATGTCAGTCCCGGTTGGGGATGGTCAGGCCTAGTATTTGAGTTAGCTTTTGGTTTATTAGTATTTTCAACACGTGTTTAATGGATTCTAGAAGTTAGAACAAGCTTTTGGTAGTGGACAGAATTCTAGGCTTGAAAAGTACGATAAATTCCCTAGACTCTGGCACAAGTCTGCTCGAAATAATCCTTGGACACAAGCATGTAGGCTTGTGGAAGCATCCATATCTATCTAGACAATGACATACGAATATCATGGGAGTTTCCAAAAGTTTAATAGCTTAAAAACTCAGTGGGACCCAGGCACTAGTTAGAAAAAAGGTTGGGATGGTTCCTAAGGGTCCTATTGTTGATGTTGAGTGTTGGTATGGTGTGTTTCCATCGATTCCACTTCCTTAACATGACTTAGGAGGTCTAATCATATCATAGCAACTTCTCATCACATGTTTAACCCGTTTGGTTGGTTACTTGGGTAGATGTGGGAGGAGTTTGTTACAGAAAATGTCACCATGGGTTCACAACTACTAGACCTACTTGTCATGTGTGAAGAAACATTAGAAGTTTAATACTTTATTGACAGCAAAAGCTACCATTTGTAATTTTTGAGGAGAGGTTTGCATTAATTAATTCTTGTTTTCTCATGTATTATTCATATGCATAACTACTGGCACCAATTCTTGATCTGTATTTAACATTTGTGCATTGCAAGATGAGACCACGTGGGCTTTACTGGGGGAGAAATACCATACCACATGCATTCATATTAGGGAATATCTATTAAGGAAAAAATGACATAATATATTGGGGATATATAGGGGTTAAAGGGTTCTTATATTGGTATATAGAGAAGGGAGCTAAAATTTAATGAAAAAATATGAAGGGGTATAAAAAACGTTAATTAAAAGATGGATACCTACAACATCTAGTGAAAGTAAGGGTCCTTTAAATTGGGAAGGTGTAGGGTTCATATTGGTAGGGGGTTAAATAATATGATATTTAGAGGTATTTTCTAATATGTAGTCAAATTAAGGGTATTTATTAATATTCCATGAACGCACGTGATATGTCAGAGGTTCATTAAATGAAGCCCTTATGGATGAGACACATAGGTCATCAAATTTATCAATGTGGTCAGCAAGGGGTATAAAACCTACATATTTATTTTCCTCAATGCCTCAAATGCTATTAGATAACGGTCTTAATTCATTATTGAATTGAGACTTCTGTGATCCATATCAATTTTTTGAAGAATTCTTCGGCGAAAATCACATGGAGAAATTTATGTCGACGCGTTTCGAACCAACCAGTGTGGTTCATCATCAGGACAAGTTGAATGAGTAGATCAGGCTATGCACTTTAAATAGATAGGGTAGAATATCCAATGACTCAAATTCCTCGATAAGGTCACAGCTGAAAAGACACCAGCTAAATTTGACCTGATAACGGCTAGTTTGACCATGATATGGTATTACTTTATATTATTTATTTTAAAATATCAGTTAATTAATATATAATAAAATAAAATAAATTAATTTTAAATAAACCTAAATTAATTTAAAATTAATTCCCTTTGAGGAGTCTCCTTATTTGAAATTTGATTTCTCGCTACAATGTATGATGATTTCCCTATGCTTTGAGATGAAGACATTTCCTTGTCAAACTTTCTCCCGGTTGATGGCAAAAAAGTTGTTTGATTTTGATTGACATCCTTCGCTTGCTTCAGTGTTGAGACCTTCACACCTGTGTCACTAGATCCACTCCATCTCCTCGAAAACACCATTTCATTAGAATTCTCAGCCTTAGATGAGAACCTTCAATTTTCTACCTTTCCAAACCTTTTCATTCCCTTACCTCTAGGCTATCTCATCTCATTTTCCTTTCTTTCAGACAGATGTATGACATCTTGGACACTCAGCCTTTGAGTGCACTCATGATTATGAGCAAACTCTAATATATGGTTTTCAATGTCATCGTTCTCAGCATCATCATAGTCACTCCTTCTCAATTCCCTATTTTAACATGTGTCTTTGTTAGGCCAATCTTGAAAATAGTTTATACTTCTAATCACTTCAAAGTTAGATTGATGTGATCTTGTTCTGTTTAATTGAACTTGTCGTGTTGGAAAATATGACATTCTCCTGTGAGGAGACCTAACTAAATTCCTATTTCTATCATCTTGAGATTCATTACCATTATGAGAGTTAAGTTATTCAAATTTAATCGACGCAATGTTGGTGGACTTTGGACTTGCCTCAATACTCAAATCATCAAATACAGAAAATGCATCAAGCTTAATAAGGGAATTTTCAATCACTAATAACTTCTCTAAGGTGTTGGTAAAATTTTCCTTCCCATTCGAAATTCCAACTGAGTAAGAGGAATCACTTTTGCATTGATGAGTATAAAGAATTGAGCAGAAATCAAATAATTTGTCTAATGCTTGATTTTTCTTTGAAATACAGGGAGGGGCACAAGCATGATATACCTTCAACACTTTATTAACGTGCTTTGAATCTGAACATGATAATTCCAATCCTCAAACTTCACAACTTGTTTCCACTGCAAATTCTATTAGACTTAACTCTAGAGATTCTTAACTCAACATATTTTTTCCTCATAAAATTGCATTTTATTCTTTTAAAGTTGTTTTTTTAATTATTTAAAATAAGATATTGTTATGTAATTTATTTTGTTATTTTTTTCCCTGGGAGAGAAAACATAATTTCATTAATTGGTGAAATTACTTGTTGTAGATGCCCTTAAGCATATGCAAGACTGTGACCAAAGTCAACTGTTTGTAGTTCAGAGATAATTACAAGAAGACCCCAAGGGGTGTACTGTGCTACTGTGTGAATACAAAAAACCAAAATGTCACCCAAAGGTGATGACTGTTCATGAACAAAAGCTGTTATTTACATCATTTATATAAATTTGCATTTATAAAGAAAATTTGTTGTGAAAATTAGGGGCTGCCCCACTCTGAAGATCCCTATCTATGTATGGCTTGTGGAAAAACTAGTAGGTTCTTTCTGGTGTATGTTCTGTTAGCGCTCGAATTTGCCTCAGGCTAAGGAAGGCGAAACTCAAGGCAACATCAAACCAAGCTCAGCCTCGTAGCTAGCCCTACGAGGACAAGAGAGGGCTCTCTCCGGGTCTATCTCGGCAAGAGGTCTTCAAAGGGGCTGAGATGACCAATATGAATACTGATTTTAGGCTAGTAAATTGATAAGATAGTTTGATTTAAGATTTTTAGGGTTTTGTTGGAAAAAAGGGAAAGGCAATTTTGGGTGCGGGGATGTGACACAGTTTTTGCAGAGGCCTTTTTGGGGCAAGGTAGGAAATCGTCCTGATGTACTTAAAGGAATTGAATGGATAGAAATTACTGGTGAGGAGCTAAGGAGAGTGAGAAAATTTCAGGAGTTCTCCTTAAACAGATGAAAACATAGATATTAAACAAACTTAAAGGCAGAGCATACAAGATTATGAATCCTACCTTAACACTTCATTTTTTTAATTTATAGAAGAGAATAGTAGGAAAATGATACACATAAAAAACTTACAAGTACATGAGAGAAACACACCATCAACACAAATAACCACAGGAATCCCAAATAGTGCTGGAAAACCCTAGTCTTTCCTTTGCCAAAATTGCTGAGATACAATGTGTAATACAGTCTAAGCTTATCCCCCAAGAGTCCAACCATGAAAATGACTAAGAAAGTACATAATATGGGCAAGCTAACACATTTCATTGCCTCTAGGGGTCGAGCTCATCATCCTAGGAGTTGTTTCAACCAATTCTAAACTAAGCACTACAATCTAGGCAGTCAAAACAACTTGCCTCTATAAGTTAGGAAACCAATTCATTCATTAATTTTTTGATATTTTATGAATGAATCTTATAGAATAGGTAAAAAAGTGTCATGTCATCATGAAAATACATTAGTTACATCAAAGAGGGTGAAAAATCCCATGAAAAGTCAAAAATAGTCAAAAGCTGCGTTGTCCTCAGTTGTAGATGAAAAACTGGCAAATTTCCCTGATGCGTAGCACGCTTTTGAGCCCACTTTTGGGGCACTTCCCAGCATCCAAATGATGCTCAAGTGGGCTTGTTAGAAATTTCTGGATGTCTACTCTCTAGCCCAAGTGGAATTTATCAATTTGGTGCCCATTTTCCCCTCCAAAAATGCAATCTCCCAAGACTGCTTCCTGTGTGTCCAAAAAGTGGCAGAAGGTCATTTTTTTCTTGTTTTTTGACCTTTTGGGGGCCCAAACCTCAATGAAATGTCTTGGCAGTGGCTGAGCAAGTGTAATTTGTCATGAAAAATCCCAAAATGCCGGGTTTTTGTGAAATAGACCTCCCCATCTTCAGGGTAGCGCGCGGCGCGGTACGCGTTGAGGGCAAAAACCTGTTTTTAGCAAAAAAAAAAATCAAAATTGACCAAAATTGCTCCAAATTTTCTGAATTTTGAGCTGGGGGTGTATCATTGAGCACCATGCTCCTTCAAGGAGGCTTCAGCCAAAATCTAAAGTGGATCGGGCATTTTCCTCCGTTTTAGTGCCTTGGCCAATCGTCCTTTGAGTACCTTCATTTTCGCTTTGCACACATGCATGCGGGACCAATAATGATTCTTCATGTGGCGGAGCATATCTTTGTCCCTGTTTGCCTTGGCTAGCAACTTCTCTAAATGAGTGTTCACCCGGATGAGCATAGATCCTTGCTCAATAGGTGTCAAATCACCGGGTCTCTTGCGGGCCAAGTTTCAGTCTACTCGGATTCGCCGCAACTCATCAAAAGTGTGTTCATATTCTAGCTGCTTGTTATGCTGCTCCAAGTAGTCGATTGTCCAATTGGCCGTTTCCAATTTCTGTTGCAACAAGCGATTTTTAGCCTTCTGTTGTTGAATGATCTCCTTTAGCTCCGAGCTAGGAGAACTGATGTCAAGGTCAATAATGTCTATGTCCGGATCACCTGATGGTCCCTCATCAATCATGGGCTGCTTGCCTCTCTCCTGTACCTGTGCTACTGTCGAAAGCGAGGCCCCTTCCACCTGATGTGGAGATAACACTCGCTGTGCTTATGAAGAAGGCGAGACCCCTTCCACCTGGTGTGGAGATAATACTCACCGTGCAGATGCAAATAAGGCCCTATGGCCTCTCTGATATGTAACACATGCTGGAGTGCTGACATGCTCGGGCTCTGGAATGTGAAACTGTTGTGAAGGCCCTCCCTCATCATGGACAATCTCAGGGGGTGGTTGTGGCACCGTGAAGAAGTCGCAAGAGATGAAATCCTCCCAAGCAATACCCTGCTGTGCCAAATGATGCATCACTATGATCTCGATCAGTGCATAATGATATATACTCTTGTGTTGCTGTGCGGGGTTATTCCTTTGCACTAAGGGCACCATCCTCTCTATATTGCGGCACATGAAAAATGGAATGTTCATCATTCGTACCAGGGTGAAATGCATCAACAAACGGATATGGTATGAATATAAACGTGAAAATCTGCCCTCACAAGTGAAATAGCGCATAATGAGCCTCATCAAGGGTGCATACTCATCCCTTAGGAATCTGAAGGGAAAAACAGTAGTTAGGTGTCTCATACACCCGGGTTTGATATATGGTTCATAATGAAATCTGTCTAGTTGTTGGCGCTTGTTCCACTCCTCCCCAACATTTGGTATCCCGGTGGCTTGAGCAACAATTTCGGGTGATAGGGTGAAGTCCACTCCTGCAAGGTTCACTTGACCATTGTGCAAATGTAGGACAAACAAGCGGACTAGTTCTCTGTGATGTTGAATTTGCGAGATCCGCTCACAATATCCAAGGCATGATTGATATGGAAAACATGTCATTGCAAGTGGACAAGCTTGCAACTGAGCCAAAGAAGTGGGTTCCTCCCTGACATGCCGACCACCTTTACCACCCTTATGATGCCTCCTTGGCACTTCTATCTCCGGTGTCGAATCATTGTCATAACTCTGCTCATAATCTGATTCGGTTTCTGACATGGTTTTGAAGGCAAGATGGCTGAAATGTATTGCTGACTTTGCACCCAATTAACTGTTGTTTGACTTTTTCAAATGTTGTCACCAAGGGGACATAAATACAAGGGGATTGTTAGGGAAAGGGGAACATGAGGGAATTAGGGACAATAAACATAAATAAGGAATTTAGGGAAGGCAACATGGGAAATCATAATATTGTGGGATTTTAAGGTGAAGTAGGGTTTGGGAATTTAGTAGGTTTTAGGGATTTTAGAGAGGAAGATTATAAAATTTTATGGGAAAATTTGAAGGAGAAAGTTGGTGAAGATGAGCGAAAAGATGGATCAAAAATGGGCAACCTTGGACAGCAAAATACTTTGAAACCCTAGCACAACTAAGTCTTTAAATTTTCCACAGCAATGTAGGGTTTTAACTTCTCATTTTCATGGCATTTTTAACATATTAATTTCTCATTCATCTTGCAAAACCAAAACTAGCCATGGAGGAGAGGCCTACCTGAAATTTGCTTGAGAGAAAAGAGGATTTGGTAGCTTGCTGGCAGTTTATTGGGCGAAAAACCCCAACACGTAGCGCACCTTGCCCAACGCATAGCACCCCTCTGGTGCGTAGTGCCTGAGTAAAAATGCACTGGAAAAGTCACGCTGATGCGTAGTGCACCTCAACTGATGCGTAGTGCGCCCCTGAAACTGCCCAATTTGTTCAATGACTCTTGAAATCGCCTTTGCAAGGATTCACTTAGCTTGTGAGAGGCAAATGAGTTGCTAATGAAGAGTGATGTGCTTTTATAGGCTCCTTTTTTTATTTTTATTTGCCCAAAACCCACTTTATAATGTTTGATTGCTGACACTTTTTGAATTAATTGGCTCTGACTTCTGGTTTCCTTTTTTTGAAAAAAATTGGTTGAAATGATGATTTCTTCTGAAAATTTTTGCAGGGATGGCTTCTGAGATGCTTTGGCAAAGGAGACCAAGGCTGTGCTTCAACATTTGGAGAATTTGAAATTTTGGCAATTTTTTACAAAAACAAGATTATGACCTTTGTATTTCAAAAACAGAGTTTTGAAAACAAGGTGAAAATTTAGCTGTACAATAATGAGAATTATTGAAATGATGTTTTATGAAGGACATCCCTCTGGCCTGCTGGTCCTTTATGACCTCTCAAGAAAAAAATTGACTCAACCCTAGACCTAAGACCTCGAAATTTAAAACAAGATGAATGACCCTTTGAAGATTTTATTTACTTAAACAAACATGAACCAGCAGTGCCAAACAAGAGGGGAATAAAAGACACAAACTCCTCCACCAGAGTTATGGCATGCCTAACAGAATGCAACATGATCACACTAATGGGACACCTAATCATGAAATGCAAAGAGCTTTGATCTCTGGTGGAGGGCTACTAGACCAACTCTAACATTGGCTCCAATGGGGATGGTAGCTCCTTGGAGATGCCAAGAACCTCAGACCTCTGGGAGAGCAGACCAGTGCATTCAACCATTGGGTGATGGAGTCATTATTTACTCATTTGACACAAACTTTGACAGTTTTGGTGACTACAAATTTGACTGAAAATTGGACACAACTTTGACCCAAACTAACTCAATTTTGGACAGAAAATGAACTGATAAAACCAACTTGACAAACCTCAAACCAACCAATCTTCATTTTCAGAATTATAGCCTTCACCGCAGGCCCCAGACTGAGGATGAAAGATCAGTACACACATGCGATAAAACAGAAGTAAAACAGTATGTACAATGATGATGAAAAGAGCAGAGAATGCTCAGACATGGTACCTTTTTAGCAGCCGACCATTGACCGACCCTCTGGGATAATCATCTCCGTTCATTTCCTTGAGAAGAAAAGCATTTTGGCCACGATATGATGCGATCTTGTAGGGACCCTTCCATAAATTGTCAAATTTGCCGTGCTTCCCTTTATCTTCGTTCCGAGCATCCCACCTCAAAATCACATCATCAATTTGGAAGTCATCTGGTTTTTCCTTCCTATCATAAATCTTTTTTATGCGCTCTTGCAGCTTGAGAGTATTTTGAAGTACTTCCTCCCGTGTCTGCTGTAAATGGATCATTTGATTAATCCGCCTCTGCATGGGATCTTCCTCACTACCAGCTTCTTGAAGCAATTTGACCACCGGAATAGCAAGCGAAGTAGGAAACACCGCGTCTGTCCCGTACACCAACTCAAAAGGAGACATGCCAATTGACTTTTTCTGACTTACCCTATCAGCCCACAGTGCATTCACTAACTTTTTGTGCCAGCTCTTCTTATTGATTTCCAGCAACTTTTTAATGATATTTACCAAGGACTTATTTGAAGATTCTGCCAGCCCGTTTCCTTGTGGATGGTAGGTGGTAGAATGCCCCAAGCTGATATTGTATTTGTAGCAAAATTCAACCATTCTCTTTGATTTGAATGCTGCTGCATTATCTGTGATTAACTTACTAGGACAGCCAAAACATGACAGTATATTATTTTCAAGGAAAGAAATAATTACTGTATCCGTGGCCTGCCGGGTGGGAATGGCTTCAATCCATTTTGTGAAGTAATCTGTAGCTGTCAATATCCATCTATGCTGTCCTGACGATGGCAGATGAATTTCACCGATAAAATCCAAGCCCCACTGCTGAAATGGTGCGCTGACCTCAATTGGTTTGAGAGGCAATGGCTGTAATTTCTGTTTCCCTTGGAAAATTTGGCACTCGTGACAATTCTTGATAGCTTTATATACATCTGAAAACAATGAAGGCCAATAAAAACCTGCCCTTAGGATCTTATTTGCTATAGTCTTCCAAAACAAATGGCCCCCGCAGTCACCTTTATGAAAATCTTCCACAACTGTTTTGGCTTCCTCCTCGACCAAATAATTCAGCAATATTCCACTGGGGTCTTTCCAATATAGTGCAGATTTGAGGATGCAAAACTTGGCTGCTTTCAACTTCAATGTCCTACTTTTATTTCGAGGCATCCCGGGAGGTGAAGACAAATTTTGAAGTACGTATATAATATCAGCATACCAAGGAGAAGAAACAAAGATGTCAGATACCTGTTGTGCTGAATTCTCCTCATCTTCATCGGACATGGCAGCCATCAAATTGATATCTAGGACATGTAAATTTGTTTCAGCCATTAATTTAGCGAGACCTTGACCTTTGATCAGCTTTGTTGGTTTAATCTCCACGTCATACTCTAACAACGCAGCAATCCACTTACCCCGCCTTCCTTCTGGTTCTGCCTGTACCAAAACATCCTTTACTTCCGCGTTAGGAAAATATGCTATAATGTGGGAATGCAATATATACACACGGAAATCCTTCAAGGCCTTCACAAGCGCAAGTGCTTGTTTTTCAATGATGTTATACTTTAATGCTCCGTCCATTATAATACGGCTGAAAAAAGCAATAGGCTTCTCAACTCCATCTCTTTTTTTCATCAGTACAGCTGCCAATGTATGCTCAGAAGCAAATGAAAACAAAATAAACTCTTGTGTGTAATCCGGACTGATTAGAGTAGGGGCTGAAGATAGAACCAACTTTACCAAATTGAAAGATTTTACCACCTCTTCTGTCCATTTTAATTGACTGTCCTTTTTCAGCATGTTTTTGATTTCTCTAAGATGCTCAGCAAGATTTGGAATGAAGCGACGCAGAAAATTCAGTTTCCTGTTAAAGGACCATATTTTTTTTTTGTTCCGAGGCTGCTCAATTTGCTGAATAGCTTCAACACGTGCAGGATCTATACGGATGTCATCTTTGGAAATGATGTGACCCAAGAGCTTGCCTTCACTCACGGCGAAAAGACTCTTCTTTGGATACAGCGAAATACCATATTTTCTGCACTTTTGAAAAACAATTTTCAAGTGATATAAATGTTCTTCATCAGATTTCGAAAATATAGTCAAGTCATCAAGGTAAACAACCAAAAAAACATCTTTCTCGTTGGCGAAAGCCATATCCATTGCACGCTGAAAAGTGGCACCTGCATTTTTCAAACCAAACGACATCTTTGCATAATGAAAAGTTCCCCATGGAGTGGTGAATGCAGTTTTGTCACGATCATCCTCATGCACCAAAATCTGATTGTACCTGAAATAGCCATCGAGTAGCAACATCCTTGATGCTTCAACTACTTGCTACAATATATGATCCATCTTGGGCAACGGATAATTGTCTTTTAAAGACACCTTATTCAAATTTCTGAAGTCAATGCATAAACGGATCTCACTGGTCTTCTTTCTTACGGGCACCAAATTTGATATCCAATCGGAAAATCTGATAGGCACTATGATCCCAGACTTGTACAACCTGTTCACTTCTTTTTCTATCAATGGCAGCAATTTAGGATTGATTCTCCTCAACTTTTGACGGAAAGGTTTCTGATTTGGCTTTATAGGAATAGTATGCTGAATGATATTGGTGTCATATGTTTTCAGATCTGAGTAATCCCATGCAAAAACATTAGAAAATGAAGATAAAAATCTGATATACTCTTCCTTTACCTTTGGTGACAATGACTTAGATAGCTTTACCATCTTAGGATTTTCAGTTGTCCCAATATTTACCTCTTCAACACCTTTTTCAGTCGGTCTTAATGTCGGTTTGCGGGCCACATCATCTTGATCAAACAGCTCCTCTAAAGGAATCAATCACTTAGGAATAAAATTATCCTTAAGTTGCAGCACATCCATTTGATTTACTTCATCTAATTCTGTATCTATGGAGGTATCTTTAAACTCACCTTCAATCTGCAGAAAATCTTTGATTTCTTCATCATCTCGAAAGACTTGCCAACATCTTTGATTATCCGGAACTGTGGGGTGGTGTTTCACATAAATCTCAAATTTGTTGTTGGAATTCATTGGAATTTTTAAGTTACTTGCTGCCTTGGCCAGCGCATCCGCAACACCATTTTGTATGCGGGGCACACATGTCAAAGTATGCTCAGAAAATAATTTCAAAATATCTAGGACAGCATTTCGATATGCCCTCATACGAGGATGCTTGGCCTGAAACTCACCTTTAACTTGCTTTATCACCAACTCGGAATCACCATAGACTGCAATCTTCTTTGCTTTCAGCTTGCGAAGAATTTTAAGGCCAGCAATGAGAGCCTCATATTCTGCCTCATTATTTGAACAATCGAATGCTAGTTTATAAGAACACACTCTCACCTTGCTTGGGACTTTGTCTCGGGCAGAAAAGGGACTTCGAATCCACACACCAATACCAGCACCATCGCTACCCATAGCGCCATCAAAATCCATGGTCCAAAGGCCATCTTCATCTTCTTCCAAGTGCTGAAACTGTGTTGCCTCTGTTTTTTCTATTTGCTTCCCCTTAGCTTCAGCTGTTTGCTTCATGGCAGCTGGCCTTTCTTCTCTTTCCTTTTGCAGAACTTCTCTAAAATTTTCAGTAATCTCTGGTATATCCTTTGCCTGAACTAACTAACTGACTATCTATCTCATTAAAATTATCAGCAAACAAAACAAACGACTCCAAATCTGTATGTACATAATTTACAGGATGATTTATTGGCTTTTCTTTGCTAGTTATCATGTATTTCATCTTTTGCTCCCGATATAACTTTCTCATTTGACTGAAGACTGGAATTGTAGCATAAGAAAAATCTACCTGAAGTGTACCTTTCAACTTAGCTCCCCAAGATCTTGAAAGAAACATACCAAAACGTGGAGGAATATCCGCCACAACCACATCCATCAAGACATTCTTAGCTGGAATTTGATCTAGGCTTACCACGAAGTCCTTGATCAATCCGATACACTTTACCCGGCTGGAATCAAATGAATACAAATCATGATATTTTCTTGTTATGTCTAATCCCAGCTTTTCCATGATTGCTTTCGGCATCAAATTTTGCGAAGCACCCGAGTCAAACATAGCATTATGTAAAACATACTCATGCAACCTCAAACTGATATAGAAGGGAGGAACATCACTTTCAGGAGACTCACCATCTAAAGCAGGCCCAAAAATTAATTCCGGCTGATCATCTTCTACATTTACCGTGTCAAGCATTGGATCAATATTCAGAATTTTGGAGATTTGACCTCGGTAGCTGTTGTTTTTCATGATTTCAGTCAATGGAATAGACACTTTCAGCTTTGAAATTTCATTCTCCAAACTAAATGTTGAAACCTTTTCACCTTCTTTGGCTGGAACTTCTCTTCTTTCAACTTTATCCCTCATTGTGCTTGGTGGCTGATTTACCTTATCTACTGAAGATGATTGACCTGCTGGGGGATCAATTATCTCTTTTCCTTTTTTCTGTGGGGAAGCTGAATCATTTTTTACTGAAGTATCTTTCTTCTTCTGAATGGGATTTATGGGAACAGCTCGATTTCTTAATTATTTCTGCTGAGCGGACAAAGCATTGAGATATCCTCTTTGGTACTCCTCTGATTCTTCCTCAAGTGCTGCATCATTTGATAAGATATAATTCTCATCTTGATGGATGATGGAGTTTCTCACAAATTCTTCTTCTTCTGTAATATAGGTAGGCAGATCATCAGGAGTGAAAAAGTGATTTTCCTCCCCTATAGTATCACCTTCATCCTCGGATTCTTGGCTAACAAAATTCTGCTGAAGAGGAGGTTTTATTTGCTATTGAACTGCTGACTCTTGTGCCCTTGTTTCACGCTGCTTAATTCTGTATTGTGGCTGCTGTGGACCTCGGAAATTAGGATTACAAATCTGCGGCTCTGGCTTGTCAAGATGGACCTTTTCGAGCATCCTTTCTACCTTTTCTACCTTGCGAAGGAGATGATCTGATGTAGAAGCTTCTTCTTTGATTGTCACTCGTTTTTCGGCTTTCATCCTTGCTCTTTTATCATTCAAATTCGCTTCAACACTAACAACGATTTTCTGCATATCCTCCAAGGTAGGCGGATCTCTATCTCGCAATGAATAAGCCATCTCCAGATCAAAGCCATCCGGGAATTTGAGAAGAGCTGATTTTCTAGATGGTCTTAAGTCATCCGGAATAGCATTATAAACTGTGTTAAATCTGATAATATAATCTTGGACAGACTCACCACGATTACGTTTGAGATTGTTGTACTCGGCATTGATCTGAAGTGGATCCTTTCTGATTTCCCATTGGTCTAGAAACTGTCTCTAAAGTTCATCCAATGTGGGTATGCTTCTCGCTGTCAAACATCTGAACCATTTTCTTACTTCTCCTCTGAATGTTTGCACAAACAAACGCATAGTTACATCTTCTTCATCTATCTCATATAAATCAAAAAAAGTTTCCATTTTGTCTATATGCTGCTGAGCGCAAACACTTTGAGGAGTGCCATCAAACATGGAAATTTTTCTCTGATAATCAGCTGGCATATCATGCAGATTTTGAGGAAGAGCAAGAGAAGCAAACCGTGTAGCCATTGCTTTAGGTAGATTGGGTCTAGGAGTAGTAGGTCGAGTAGGTGTAGCTGTAGCATGAGGGGTATGGGGAGGTGTAGGTGGAGGAGAAGCGATATGGGGGGAAGAGGGAGAATTGACTGTAGTTTCAGGATGTGTGACTATAGGGGAAATAGAAATAAAAGGAGGATTGGTCTGCTAGTGCGGAACAGAAGCCGTGATAGTAGATCCAATATTGACAGATACAGTTTCGAGGAAATCAGCAAGATTAGTGACTTGGATATCTGTCTGAAGGTGTCTTAGGATGAAATTTTCAACCAATTTATTGTGTCTCTCGATTTCAAGGGCAGCAGCAAAATCAGGATTGAGGACTAGGGAATCGAGTGCACTTTCAGATTTGGTTTTGAACAGGGACAACTCGAAGCTCTCGTCAAAATTAATGTCTTCAAAATACTTAAAAACAGCTGGACATGAGTGAGATTTGAATATATGACTAGAATCTGAAGCCAGCTTGGATATTCTCAAAATATCAAGGAACAAATAGCCAATCAGCCTGTGAAAACTCTCAACTTATCATCAAAAGTTCAGAGTTTACAAATGTACTGGGGTAAAATGCAAATGAAGTGTTGTATTCACAAGCTCACGGAGATTGACTGAAGCAGCGTTTATCTACTTTCGCTTATGCAAAGCAAAAGCGTTTCGAAGGCTACCTGGCATATCTTCAGACTCCGTCTAAGACTTATGAAATAAACACATCAACCCGCAAACAAGTTGTTCTCCCCAGTATGGTCGCCAATATGTTAGCGCTCGAATTTGCCTCAGGCTGAGGAAGGCGAAACTCAAGGCAACATCAAACCAAGCTCAGCCTCGTAGCTAGCCCTACGAGGACAGGAGAGGGCTCTCTCTGGGTCTATCTCAGCAAGAGGTCTTCAAAGGGGCTGAGATGACCGATATGAATACTGATTTTAGGCTAGTAAATTGATAAGATAGTTTGATTTAAGATTTTTAGGGTTTTGTTGGAAAACAGGGAAAGGCAATTTTGGGTGCGGGGATGTGACACAGTTTTTGCAGAGGTCTTTTTTGGGCAAGGTAGGCAATCGTCCTGATGTCTTTAAAGCAATTGAATGGATAGAAATGACTGGTGAGGAGCTAAGGAGAGCGAGAAAATTTTAGGAGTTCTCCTTAAATAGATGAAAACATAGATATTAAACAAACTTAAAGGCAGAGCATACAAGATTATGAATTCTACCTTAACACTTCATTTGTTTAATTTGCAGAAGAGAATAGTAGGAAAATGATACACATAACAAACTTACAAGTACATGAGAGAAACACACCATCAACACAAATAACCACAGGAATCCCAAATAGTGCTGCAAAACCCTGGTCTTTCCTTTGCCAAAATTGCTGAGATACAATGTGTAATACAGTCTAAGCTTATCCCCCAAGAGTCCAACCATGAAAATGACTAAGAAAGTACATAATATAGGCAAGCTAACACATTTCCTTGCCTCTAGGGGTCGAGCTCATCATCCTAGGAGCTGTTTCAACCAATTCTAAACTGAGCACTACAATCTAGGCAGTCAAAACAACTTGCCTCTATAAGTTAGGAAACCAATTCAATCATTAATTTTTTGCTATTTTATGAATGAATCTTCTAGAATAGGTAAAAAGGTGTCATGTCATCATGAAAATACATTAGTTACATCAAAGAGGGTGAAAAATCCCATGAAAAGTCAAAACTAGTCGAAATCTACGTTGTCCTGAGTTGTAGATGAAAAACTGGCAAATTTCCCTGATGCGTAGCGCGCCATTTCTCTACGTGTAGCACGCCTTTGAGCCCACTTTTTTGGCACTTACCAGCATCCAAATGAGGCTCAAGTGGGCTTGTTGGAAAGGTCTGGATGTCTACTCTCCAGCCTAAGTAGAATTTCTCAATTTGGTGCCCATTTTCCCCTCCAAAAATGCAATCTCCCAAGACTGCTTCCTGTGTGTCCAAAAAGTGGCAGAAGGTCATTTTTTGCTTGTTTTTTGACCTTTTGGGGGCCCAAACCTCAATGAAATGTCTTAGCAGTGGCTGAGCAAGTGTAATTTGTCATGAAAAATCCAAAAATGCCGAGTTTTTGTGAAATGGACCTCCCCATCTTCAGGGTAGCGCGCGGCACGCTACGCGTTCAGGGCAAAAACCTGTTTTTAGCAAAAAAAAAAAATTCAAAATTGACCAAAATTGCTCCAAATTTTCTGAATTTTGAGCTGGGGGTGTATCATTGAGCACCATGCTCCTTCAAGGAGGCTTCGGCCAAAATCTGAAGTGGATCGGGCCTTTTCCTCCGTTTTAGTGCCTTGGCCAATCGTCCTTTGAGTACCTTCATTTTCGCTTTGCACACATGCATCCGGTCCCAATAATGATTCTTCATGTGGCAGAGCATATCTTTGTCCCTGTCTACCTTGGCTAGCAACTTCTCTAAATGAGTGTTCACCCGGATGAGCATAGACCCTTGCTCAATAGGTGTCAAATCACCGGGTCTCTTGCGGGCCAAGTTTCGGTCTTCTCAGATTCGCCACAACTCATTAAAAGTGTGTTCATCTTCTAGTTGCTTGTTACGCTGCTCCAAGTAGTTGATTGTCCAATTGGCCATTTCCAATTTCTGTTGCAACAAGCGATTTTCAGCCCTCTGTTGCTGAATGATCTCCTTTAGCTCCGAGCTAGGAGAACTGATGTCAACGTCAATAATGACCATGTCCGGATCACCTGATGGTCCCTCATCAATCATGGGCTGCTTGCCTCTCTCCTATACCTGTGCTGCTGTCGAAAGCGAGGCCCCTTCCACCTGATGTGGAGATAACACTCGATGTGCTGATGAAGAAGGCGAGACCCCTTGCACCTGGTGTGGAGATAATATTCGCCGTGCAGATGCAAATAAGGCCCTGTGGCCTCTCTGATATGTAACACATGCTGGAGCGCTGACATGCTCGGGCTCTGGAATGTGAAACTGATGTGAAGGCCCTCCCTCATCATGGACAATCTCAGGGGGTGGCTGTGGCACCGTGAAGAAGTCGCGAGAGATGAAATCGTCCCAAGAAATACCCTGCTGTGCCAACTGATGCATCACTATGATCTCGATCAGTGCATACTGATATATACTCTTGTGTTGTTGTGTGGGGTTCTTCCTTTGCACTAAGGGCACCATCCTCTCTATATTTCGGCACATGAAAAATGGAATGTTCATCATTCGTACCCGGGTGAAATGCATCAACAAACAGATATGGTACGAATATAAATGTGAAAATCTGCCCTCACAAGTGAAATAGTGCATAATGAGCCTCATCAAGGGTGAATACTCATCCCTTAGGAATCTGAAGGGAAAAACAGCAGTTAGGTGTCTCATACACCCGGGTTTGATATATGGTTCATAATGAAATCTGTCTAGTGGCTGGCGCTTGTTCCACTCCTCCCCAACATTTGGTATCTCGGTGGCTTGAGCAACAATTTCGGGTGATAGGGTGAAGTCCACTCCTGCAAGGTTCACCTGACCATTGTGCAAATGTATGACAAACAAGCGGACTAGTTCTCTGTGATGTTGAATTTGCGAGATCCGCTCACAATATCCAAAGCATGATTGATACTGAAAACATGTCATTGCAAGTGGACAAGCTTGCAACTGAGCCAAAGAAGTGGGCTCCTCCCTGACATGCCGACCATCTTTACCACCCTTATGATGCCTCCTTGGCACTTCTATCTCCGATGTTGAATCACTGTCATAACTTTGCTCATAATCTGATTTGGTTTCTGACATGGTTTTGAAGGCAAGATGGCTGAAATGTATTGTTGACTGTGCACCCAATTAACATCTTTTTGACTTTTTCAAATGCTGTCACCAAGGGGACATAAAAACAAGGGGATTGTTAGGGAAAGGGGAACATGAGGGAATTAGGGACAATAAACATAAATAAGGAATTTAGGGAAGGAAACATGGGAAATCATAATATTGTGTGATTTTAAGGTGAAGTAGGGTTTGGGAATTTAGTAGGTTTTAGGGATTTTAGAGAGGAAGATTATAAAATTTTATGGGAAAATTTGAAGGAGAATGTTGGTGAAGATGAGGGAAAAGAGAGATAAAAAATGGGCAACCTTGGACAGCAAAATACTTTGAAACCCTAGCACAACTAAGTCTTTAAATTTTGCACAACAATGTAGGGTTTTAACTTCTCATTTTCATGGCATTTTTAACATATTAATTTCTCATTCATCTTGCAAAACCAAAACTAGCCATGGAGGAGAGGCCTACCTGAAATTTGCTTGAGAGAAAAGAGGATTTGGTAGCTTGCTGGCAGTTTATTGGGCGAAAAACCCAATGCGTAGCGCACCTTGCCCAACGCGTAGCGCCCCTTTGGTGCGTAGCGCCTGAGTAAAAATGCACTGGAAAAGTCGCGCTGATGCGTAGTGCGCCCTAGGTGCGTAGCGCGCCTCAGCTGATGCATAGCGCGCCCTTGAAACTGCCCAATTTGCTCAATGACTCTTGAAATCGCCTTTGCAAGGATTCACTTAGCTTGTGAGAGGCAAATGAGTTGCTAATGAAGAGTGATGTGCTTTTATAGGCTCCTTTTTTTATTTTTATTTGCCCAAAACCCACTTTATAATGTTTGAGTGTTGATACTTTTTGAATTAATTGGCTCTGACTTATGGTTTCCTTTTTTGAAAAAAATTGGTGTAAATGATGATTTCTTTGGAAAATTTTTGCAGGGATGGCTTCTGAGATGCTTTGGAAAAGGAGACCAAGGCTGCGCTTCAACATTTGGAGAATATGAAATTTTGACAATTTTTTACAAAAACGAGATAATGACCTTTGTATTTCAAAAACAGAGTTTTGAAAACAAGGTGAAAACTTAGCTGTACAATAATGATAATTATTGAAATGATGTTTTATGAAGGACATCCCTCTGGCCTGCTGGTCCTTTATGACCTCTCAAGACAAAAATTGACTCAACCCTAGACCTAAGACCTCGAATTTTAAAACAAGATGAATGACCCTTTGAAGATTTTATTTACTTAAACAAACCTGAACCAGCAGTGCCAAACAGGAGGGGAATAAAATATACAAACTCCTCCACTAGAGTTATGGCATGCTTAACGGAATGCAACATGATCACACTGATGGGACACCTAATCATGAAATCCAAAGAGCTTTGATCTCTAGTGGAGGGCTACTAGACCGACTCTAACATGTTCAATAATCATCCATTCTCGTATAGGACGATTCGTTGCCTCTTTCGAAAGCTTGTACGCACTTTCATTTTGCTCCCTGTAGATGTGAGAGCATGAAATATGATCAAAATGTGTTTTAAAAAAAATAATTTCATCCATAATAGATCTTAGTGAATAAGCATGGCATGTAGCAGTGTTGTTAAACCAATTTATCACATTCTTTGAGTCCCCATATATTTGTATATTTCTACAATGTTGTAGTATAGCAAAGTAAATCAGGTGTCGAAGAGATATCAGTTTGGCATAGTTGTTTGTTCCTTGGCCCAAGCCCATACTAATCTGGAAAAAATGTGAATTTGTGAGATGGAATAGGATGCCACCCCTGCAGCCTTGAGATTGAGCAGCCCCATTGAAATATGCCCAAGGCTTTGACTTATCAATCTGTTCCTATGTTATAATCCTCGGCCTATTGTTGTTTTCTTCTGCTGGTATTTCCTCATATCCAAAGCATATTTTAGGTGGAACGATGTTCCAATTTACAGGCTTGTCTTGGAATATAATGAGATTACGCCCTAGCCAAATATGCCATGAGACCAGGAGGGGAAAATTTCTTGTCTTTGGTTCGGATGCTTCTCCCCACCATGAGTCCCAAGAATTTGGAATGTCTACTCCTTGCCAGATCTTGTTTATATTTAGTGATGTAAAAACTTGCTCCCATATTGTCTTAGTAATGGGGCAAGTGAGGAAAAGATGATGTGTCAATTCCTCCTCCTGATGGCAAAGTATGCACCAAGTAGGTCCAGTGAAAGCCCTCTTTCTTAGATTTGTTCTAGTGGGTTTTTTTTATTTTCAAGGATGTTTCGCTTCAGAAATCTTGTGTGAAGGGGGGCTTCCAATTTCCATAAGTGCTTCCACCAGCATTTCATGCTTTCTAGCTTTGTATCAGCTATAATGATGTCATAGCCCTGTTTTGAGGAGAATTGGCCCTTTTTTTAATGACCCCAAATAATTTCATCATCATCATCATTTAGTCTGACATGAGACTCTGTAAGAGATTGAATATATTTCTTCCATGACCTGTCCCATTCAATCGAAATGTTCCAGTCCTCACCAGAGTGCCAGGCTTGAAATAGAAAGGAAGAGTTTTGGTGGTCACCGAGTTGTTCAATGTATGTGATGCCTCTATTATTTAGAAATGTGATTAGCTCTGGTGGGAGTTGGTATGAGTTCCCACTGCCAGTCCAAGGATCCATCCCAATACGAATTAATGCACCATTTCCTATTTTCCATATGAATCCAGGTTTGATAATGGGCAAAGTGTTTAGTATGGCCCTCCATATGATTGAGATTCCTTTTCTGCTCTAGGAGGGGCGCCTTATCCAATCAATAATGGTGTTGGGCCAGATATATTTGTGAGCTATCACCTCTGACCAGAGGCTCTTGTGCTTTAGTAAAAGCCACCCCTGTTTAGCAGCCAGTGCTTGTGCAAAGGCAGGAAGTTGCTTTAGTCCCCAACCTCCCCATTTTTTGGGAGTGGCGATTTTGTTCCATTTAACCCAGGCAAAAAGTTTCCCCTCCTTTCGCCCCCTCCACAGGAATTGACTGCATGCTTTTTGTATTCTGTGAAGAATCCCCCTTGGGATCCATGCCAAAGACATCCAAAAGATAGGAGTAGCTTCCAAAACTGCTTTGATAAGAATCAGTCTTCCCGCCCTTGATAGGAACCGATGACACCATATATTGATTCTTTTCTCCACCTTGGTAATAAGCCAGTTCCAGTCTACTATTTTGTATCCATCAAGTTTGAGTCTGAAACCTAGATACTTCAGTCCATCCTTTAGATCTAAAACCTGGAAGGGAAAATTTTGAAGCGAGAGCTGTATTTCCTGCTGAGTGCATTTCGAGAAAGAGATGGTAGACTTTCCCCTATTGATTTCCATCCCTGTGGCACTGTTGACAAGTTTAAAAGCCTCATTCATGGTTGTAATGTATTGAACACTTCCAATGAGGAAAATAAGTATATCGTCCAAAAAAAGGAGATGGGACAGAGTGAATTGTTTAGTGATATTCAATCCCCTGAGCCTCCCCAATATCTTATCAAAATCAATCAGTTTACTCAGTCCTTCCATAACCAGAAGAAATAGTAGAGGGGATAGAGGGCAACCCTATCTTATACCCCTATCAGCTTGAAAGGAGTGAGTAGCATACCCATTGATGAGGATTGCAAATGATACAGATGTGATACATCCCATGATCCAGTTTGTGAATGCCAGGGGGAATCCCAAATGAGTGAGGATCATTCTGAGGTATAACCAGCTGACTTTGTCAAAGGCTTTTGATAAGTCAATTTTAAGAGCCATCCCTTTGAGCTTTTTTTGTTTGATTGAATGAAGGGCTTCCTGAGCCGAGCCAATGGCTTCCTGGATATGTCTGTGGTGTAGAAAAGAAAATTGTTCCTGGGAGATATGATCAGATAAAATGGGCTTGATGTGATTGGCTATGATTTTTGCTATAATTTTGTAGAGGCAATTGCAGAGAGAAATGGGCCAAAAATCATTGAAGGATGAAGGAGAGTAAGATTTAGGGATTAGGGCAATATAGGTGAAGTTGAGAGGGGCATATATACAACCCAGTATCCTACTTTCTTCAATGACCACAAGAAGATCTTGCCCAATAATATCCAGAAATGCAGTATAAAATTCTATAGGCTAGCCATCCGGGCCTGGGCTTTTATCTCTCTTAAACCATTTAAGAGTTCCCTCTAGTTCCCCCATTGAGACAGGTTTTAAGACATCTTCTATGCCTTCCGGGTCCATATATCTTGGGAAATGACCTGCCAGATTGATGATATCAAGGAGGGTGGTAGTTGTGGGGGCTTTGAACAAATTTTTGAAGTGTGTTGTTATGAGCCTTACTAGCTGAGAGTGAGTGGAAGCCCAACCTTCTTGTTCCATCGACAATTGCCAGATGGTGTTATTTTCTTTCCTACCATTGGAAAAGTTGTGAAAAAAATTTGTATTGCATCACTGGCTTGCAGCCAAATAGCTCTGCTTCTAAGCCTCCATAGCTCTTCCTTTTCCAATAAGATCTTTGATTTATGAGATTCCAGTTCAACAAGGTGAAATTTTTCTTCATTTGATAGGAATCCATGTCCATTTTCATCAGTTAAGGGGGCAATCTGCTCTTCAATGTCCTTCAAAGTCTACTCATCCCTCTCTTTCTTCCTTTTGGACCAGTCCATAGTAAGTCTTCTGAGCTTGTTTAGGAGCCCACAAAAATTAGTTGCCTTTCTCTGATCCTTGAGAGGGGGTTGAGCTCGCCAGAAATCTGAGACTAATTTGATATAGTCCGGGTCTTTTAAGAATGCAGAATTAAATTTGAATGGGGCTCGAGGCTTCCTGGAAGGACCCGAAACTTGAAGAAAAATGGGAGAATGGTCCGACAGGCCACCTGAGCCTACCCATTGCCTGAATAGGGTTAGGGTTCGGAGGAGCTCTTCATGGATGAGAAATCTATCCAGTCTTCTTCCCAGGGCTGCATCTCCAGTTCTCCTATTATGCCACGTGGGCATTTTCTTGTTCATGGGCACATCAATGAGTCCATGGTTCTCCAGGAGTAAACCCGTTTGATCTGAGAGAGGGTCGATCTGAGAGTGATGGCCCCAGGATTCCTCATTTGCTATGAAAAAAATGAGATCACCTCCTATGATGGTGGAGCAGGTGATAAGAGCATTATCCAGGATGGATTGCCAAAATTCAAGTCTGATCTGGTTGGGAGCATAGATGTTCATGATACGAATATTCTTCCCCAGATCCCTAGTGAAAACATCCAGGCCCAAGAAGCCCTTCTCACCCCAAGAGGAAATCACTTTAATAGCTTTGGGATTGATGCCCATAGCAAGGCCCCCTAATCTGCCCACTGCATCCAAACCTTGGAAGTGCCATCCCAAGAGGAGGGAAAGTAAGGTTCGGGAAATCATTTCAGAAGGTTAGAGGGTTTCCTAGAGGAGGAGGATGTCACAGCTGGAGTTATTCATGAAACGCTTGAGAGATAATCTTTTTTTGGGGTTGGCTAGTCCCCCACAGTTGAAGGAAAGCAAGATCATGGTGGAACAGATTCAAGGGGATCTGATGTTGTAAGTGCCCTTTCAATAGTGGATTGGTAGCCCAGTGCTACATCAGCCACCATAGATTTGATGGCTTTAGAAATCTTAGAAGGTCTACCTCTCGTAGGCTTGGATTCGGCTGATTAGGGAGGTATACCCAGTCCAATAAGGGGAATACTATGCAGAGGTCTAGATCAAAAATTGTAGGAAAGGGGCCCCGTTGCAGAGGGAGGGGAGGAAGGGAGGGAAGGGGGATTAGACCCAGGAATAGAGGGAGGTGTAGTTGAGAAGATGGGGGGAGGAGACACAATGTCACAATTTAAGGGGGGAGTGTGTTCAGGGTAGAGACGGGGGGAGATGAGGGAATAAGAAAAGATGCATGAACATTATTTAAATGAAGAGCAGAGGAAACAGGAACAGAGGCATTACCCATTGTAGGTGTTGCTCCCACTGCAGACTTGGAGCGCGTCCAAGGAGGGGATGGAGATGACTTCCTTGGAATTTTTGTATGCTGAGTCGAAGCACCTTTAGCTTCCTTTGAAGGGGCATGTCCAGGTAGTTGTTCGTCCATGTTCAGCTCTTCCAACAGACGGTGTTTAACCCCACAAGCAGCCTCCGGAACCGGTGATGAGAGTAGCGAGAAATCCTTGTACAGGTGCCCCACTTTGTGACATCTTCGGCAACGGAATGGCACTCCTTCGTAGTCTAGGTTCTGTCTGCATGAGAAATGCCTCCAATGAAGGGTAATTTTCTCCTCCAGGCCCTCCCTGGTATCAAGGTGAACAAGGATCCTAGCCATAGTCATGATTCCTATTTTCTCGTAGGATTGATCATGTTCAAGATATGTCCCTAGGGCATCGCCTATATGCTTGAAAACCTATGGGATCCAAAATTGGATGGGTAAACCAAGCAATCAGACCCAGATAGGTCCCGCTCCCAACTGTTCTCGTTTTGGGTCAAACAAGGGATCCCATCGCTTAAGGAGAACTGGGGCCATCTCAATGTGCCAAAAGCAGGATAGGATCCAATCCGTGTACTCTTCTCTGTGGAACCGGAGGGCAAACCAACCACGGGCCAAAACCTTGATGATGGGGAGTTCCTTTAGCAGTGAACCCCAAATCTCCATAGTCCATTGGCGTAGGCACTCAACAGAATAATTCCTACCACGCACATGCCTAACTAAGACCTTCTTCGTTGTGTCAGATACATCTCCCATTAGAACGTCCTCACCGAAGGTCAGGTTGATGTCCGTATCCACAACCTTGAGGCACCTACCCTTTTTCGGCTTATCTGTGCGGCGACCCGTGGGATGCTCTCTTAACAAGCTCCTGCAACCCAGAGAGGCACTGCGAGGCATTGACGGGGTAGATTTAGGGTTTGGAATGGGGGAGCTGAAGCACCCGGAACGAATCGGTGAGTTAGGGTTGAGACTGCCAGACACAGGGGGAGCAAAAGAGTGTGCAGGATTGGGGAGGTTAGAGGGTCCAGCTGGTGTGCAGGAGGATGAAGGCGTGGTCAAGGGCATGGAAAAAGGCAGAGGTTGTTCCAAGGGTGAATCAAAGGTAGGGGAGGACAGTAGGCAAGTGCCCAGCAAGTTAAGGGTAGTCAGAGATAGAAGTGGGAAATCTAATCCCGAGAGGTCTTCAATGTGAACTGCAGGCCAAGGAGGCTTGTTGGTGGAGCGCGGGTGGAAAGGCTCAGACCGTGCATCTGTCAGCTGATGATTTTTGGCAGACCGGGGACCAGATTCAGATCCAGGTTGCTTAAGTGCCCATATGACTTGGTCGGGATTGGGGTTTGCCTTGTATTCCATGAGGTCTTCTGCATCCATCGGGAAACAACAATTATTGTCGGTGAAATAGCAGCGGAGTGATAGCCAAAACGGGGGTTTAACCACAACAGCACAGTAAAAAAATGTTGAGTCTGTGACGGTGGGTAAACCAGACCAGGAGAGGTTGAGCACTATGAGTCAGTGGGGGGAGGTAAGTATGGGAGCGGTCAAAACCGCGAGGTTAAGCCCCCAAGACCGCCATGGAAGCCACAACGGTCGAGCTGAACCAAGTCTTCGCCATCGCTCCAGCAGTCACACTTCGTATTTCCCTTCTCTCACCACCAATCCCAGGGAGTCATCTTATATGGCAGCATTGATTCAATCAATTTATTTTGTTATTAGTAGCAATTAATTTCTATTTTTAATGTGCACAAACTTTATTTTTAATATTTTAAAAAATAATATCAATAAATAATAATATTATATATATATATATATATATATATATATATATATATATATATATATATATATATATATATATATATATATATATATATATATATATATATATATATATATATAGATATATATATCAATTTATTAATAAAGAGTTAGAACATGTCGTAAAATTGTTTGTAAACAAATTAACAACCCAAAACCTAGAGGCATCCTTCAAGGGTGAAAGTGTACCTCTTGAAATCTTACCCTATCTTGCAGCTATAACTATTGTATTTGTAGTCATATGAGTGGTATATTTTTGAACTCACTTGACATTTCTTCTGTATTTTAAAGGGAGCTATTGTACAGCCTGTAATTCTAACTTACAAAGTTCTTCAAATTGGAAGGAACATACTATGATGGATAGAAGAAGGTATAAGAAATGGTAATTCAAAGGTGTATTATTTATTTTTATATGTCACTATCTAGTCAGAAGTGATAGAACAATGTTGACCTCATGAGTAGAAAGATGATAGATACATATAGTTGTGATCTTGCAATGTTACCCATTGCTTACTTTTTCAATTTCTATTTAGTTAATAACTTCAACATAAATACTACAAGTATTAAAATCATTTATATTATTCAACAAAGAATTTATGTATATAATACTTTGTAAGCTTTGTGAACTTTCTTGCACTAGGAATACATTTAATTTTTGCATTCCAATACCTACTAATTCTAGGTTTCATAATATATGAGTTGAAATGGAAGTTTTGAGTTGCAATATTTTGATCTTGTGTAGATATTATTTGAACAATAGGAAGAGGCACTCAAATTGGAAGAAGCCTTTAGAATTGATTACACTAATTGAGGTGAGGTAACATTGGATTTCTCTCATTGTATGCATGGGATAGTTATTTTAATATATGATGTCATTCTTTAGAGATTTAGGATATATAAATATTCTTTACATTCATAGAAGAAATATCCTCTCTCCATTATAAATTTTATGGAGAATAGTTAACTAACTATGTTTCAAGTGGATTTTGGATTTTGTTTGTCCCAAATTTGGTGCTAATGACATAAAAACGGGAGAATTTTTGTTGTTTTTTCCTACTAATTATGATGTTGAAAGTTACATAGTTGCTTCTTGAAGTACATGGTTCACTGTACACATAATTATTAATTATTTTAAATAAATTCACAAGGTTAAAATGAAATATAAATTCCTCTCATTGATTGTTTCATGGATGAAATTTTTGTACTATGGAACTCTTTCAAGTTTCAATGCTCAAGTAGTGCTTTAGTTGTTATGAATTAGATATGATAATTTACTTCTGGGCCTTGTAATCCTAGATTCACATCATGTCATCGGTGAAGATTTTTTTACATGGTGAAAAAGTAGAAATATTATGCTTGGGGAAAAAAAATGTTCTTTTATTGGGTGAGAAAGTAGAAGTATTCTTCTTTGGATCAATTCCATTGTTATCTTGTTAATCAAATAAGTATATTCTTATGTAGATGTATCACTTTGATATATAGAAGATATTTATTGCAACAAAGATATTATTAGATAGGAAAATCCCTATTGTGCGATTTTGTTCCACATCAATATTTATTCCATTCTACCCTAATTCTTTTAGGTTTCTGACACTTAACTATTGCTTAGCATTCCTAATGCAAAATTCACAACTCCGGAGGAGAGAAAGTGAGTAAATACTATTTTTTAATTAGATCATTGTGAATCTAATTTTAGGTTAAATTGGTTGTTTTTTTGTATTTATCTAAAATTCCAAACTTCCTAAATATTTAGTTTACATAGGAATTCACAAAATAATCCAAATGGATTATTCTTGATGAACTGAAAGTTTGTATTGTTTCTTATTTTTCTTTAATAAGGTTGATGCATTTTTGTTCTCAAAAATTTTAGTAATATCTTTTAGTAAGTTCTTTTGTGGGATTTCCTTAGATTGCTCAAGAGTAAGTAGAAAATGTTGTAGCTTCAATTGGAAACTCTAAAGGATCATTGTCCACAATTGCATCACACGTTTCAATTTCTCTCACATCATTTCCATACAAAGCATCGCCAAATCTAGCTTCTCCCAACATATTTGTATCTACTACAATCATAGCATAAACATGCCCTCAAACATATGTTGCACCAATTAAGCATCTTTTTCGTATAAATCCACTTAATGTTATGGCTTCTTTGACACCAACTATTTATGCATCTGTTGGAGTTGTATCATCTGCCATGACCACATATTTTCTCACAACTTCTTTCATAATAGGTGTTGTGACATCAATTATTACAAGTACAATATTTCTTGTTACTACTATGTCATTAACATCAACCGTGGTTCCCACAACTAATTTAGTGACTACAAGTTTAATGGAAACTGAAATTACTACAAAAATGTAAGGGGTCAACTATATTCTATGAAAGATATGGCGAGTTTAGTTTGTTATCGCCCAGATTGACCTCAAGCTGAGGGGAGAAAATTCCAGGGTAACCACAAACCAAGCTTATCCTGGTAGCTAGCCTTACCAGGTCGGGAGAGGGCTCTCTCCTTATGGATCTCAGTCAAAATTACTGGATCAGGGATAAGATTTTATGCTAGGTATAGTAGCTCTAAAGGTTTTGATTGAATTTGTTGGTGTTCGTTGGATTAGATGGAGTTGGGAAATTTAGGTCTGGGAAATTAGGTCAGAATGCAAGGTGTTCTATGGGGCAAGGTAGGTATAGGCTTTAGCGCTTGAAATTAAGTGAAGTGAGGTGTCTAAGACCAGTGGGGAGCTGAGGAGGGCATGTGGCAATCATGGATCCTTCTCAAACAGTAGAAAACATAGAATACTTAATGATTTCCCAAGGTAGAGAACTGCAAACAATGGATTCCACCTATCTATCTTGATATAATTCAATTAGAAGCAATGAAATAGATGATGGCATACATAAAATATGTAAGAAACTGACAACAAAAGAAGAAACTATGCTAAAACACCATACCACAGGGATCCCATAAAAATATCTGCAATTCCTACTAATTTCCTTGCCAAGCTTCTTACAATGGTGTACAATCAAGCTCAGAGCATCCAAGTGAGTCCAACCTCACCAAATGACCAAGAAAACACATAATATATACATCTAAACTACTCATCCTAACATTCAGCGGTTGAATCCATGAGAAGAGGGGTTGTTTCAACCATTTCCCAACTAAGAACTGGAATATAGGCAGTCAAACAACCTGCCTCTAAAAGAGTGGAAATAGTTTCATTTGCCTCAAAACCACCTCTAACTAATGAATATACCCTCTAATACTATTTTACTATTACATTTTCATTCCATATTATCAATTACATCAATGAAATCATCCATTAGGATATAGAAATCCAATTCACAGTCAAAACAGGGGAATTTTTATTTCCTTAGCAAAAAAAGGCCATAAGCGTAGTGCCATCGGCCAGAAGCATAATGCCACTTTCAGGTCACTTTTTGAGGCCTTCCTGACCTCCAAATTGAGCCCAAGATAGCTCATTGGAAGGGCCTTCAAGTCTAGTTTCTGGAACACCTAGAATTGTTGAATTTGGAGGTAATTTGCCCCCTCAAAACTTGAATCTCCCAAGACTGCTTCTTTGTGTCCAAAAAGAGGCAGAGAGGTCATTGTTTGGTAGTTTTTGGAACTTTTGGTGAACCAGATCTGCTCCAAAACTTCTGAAACTTTCCAGGGTGCATGTCCTCATCATGCTGAATCTAAAAATGCCAACCTTTTCTCCATTTGATGCCCCAGGAAAAAGCGCGGCGTCAGTGGCGTTGGACTCCTGGGAAAAATTTCTGTGTTATAAATTACAAAATTACAAAAATGCAAAGACTTTCTAAAATTTTCCCAAATTTGGCATGGAGCACCACCATCAAGTAATTTGGTTGGCCAAGGAGGCTTCAGCCAACATCTTCAACCTATCTTGCTCTTTCTTGCCCAATAGGAGTCTGTTGATGCCCCGAAATTCATTGCAACAACATCGGGGAAACCACTCGGTCCGGACCTTAGTGCAGCTCCTTTTCCGTTTGGGATAGTGGCTCCGACTGGGGATAATGGGACCAGTTTCCCAAGAATTATAAGTAAACGGGATGGATGAATGATTTACGATATAAGGTGGTAATAAGTGAACAACTAAACTATAAGAGAAATATAATAACTATAATCTAATCCTGGGACTTATCGATTTGTAGAGTGCAGCGTTTGATAATCTGTGCTTAATGGCAGGCATATAGATGACTCTAACACTAAAGCATAGATGTTTAAACCATTTAAGATTGCTCTGCATAATTAGTTATGCAGAGCGATGATAGCAAATTACTACACTTAGTCGTTTATATCATTTCTACACGCATGAGTAAAAGAGATAACAAATCACAAAACATTCAATAGTGATATGAAATGAAGATTTGCTGTTATATTGCATACATGTATTCAACAATAGCAAAGAAAAGAACACAACAATTCATATAATAGAAAAGAGCACAGATACAGATAATAGTACCATGTAAGCTGTTTGATCAATCCAGTATATTAATCACTATGTCGCGGTCCTTCCTTCAAACCAGAAAGCATTCCAAACAATTGACAGTAGTGCACAATTGCATAAAACAGCCTTCTAAGCAAAATTAAGAACCATCGGTCGAGTTTCACAAAAGGATATAGACTGAAGCACAATAGTGCAAACTTCAGCCTTTAAGTCTTTTACAAAATTTTACGACCCTTTCCAAAACAATGAAAGGATCTATAAATACTATGCTAATCTAAATATCTAAATATCTAAAAAAAACTGAAAAGCTACTAAATTGGCATTAACAAATATCATCTTCTTTTCTGGCGATCTGGCAGTCGGCGGCGATGCTTCATTCAGAGGTCTCTTTGCCTTTACTCCTTCGCTGACATATCGCCAGCATTGGCTCTACTTCTGGTGGAGTGTTGAGACGCAAAGTTAGCTAGGCATCATATGTGGCATCTTGAATGTCGGAAATCAGGTATCGGAGGGCATCTGTTAAACAGTTAAGAGTCGACCTTTAAGAGTGTGGTTTAATCAGAAAGAGCCAGTATGCGTCGGCGGTTAAAGTATTTACTCCGGTGATTAACCGTCCTTGTTTCTCCAGATCAGGGTAATTTCTATGCTCCAGCATGTTTGCTGTTGTTATGCTTCCAGGTGTACACTGGGAGATCATGTTTGCCAGATAGAGTGTGTCATTGACTAGATTGATCATGTTGTTGGCAACCATTTTACATCTTGAGGCCGCCCTTTCCGCTTTCATTACCTGAGTGTTCCATTCCATGAAGAGTATGTCCTTGTACGTTACATGGATTCGGGACAAATTTGCCGCTTTCCCTTCTGGAGTGTCTTGCCACTCAATATATTCAGATATGTCATCTTCGGCCTGATCTAGCTTATTCCTGGCCTTTTCTATTTGCTCACACACTACTGTAGATGTTTCACATAATGACTCAGCGTCAGTAAGTTGTCGGCACAAGAGTCTGATCTGAGATATTAATGCGCCATTTATTCGAGTTGCCTCTGCTCTGAAATCGTCAATACTCTGGGCGTCCTTGATACCTTCGAGCTGTGCCGATAGCTGAGCTATTTGCTCATCTTTAGATTTTATCATCAGCTCATTTGATGCTTTTAACTGTGACAATGCCTCCGATAATTCTTTTGCCTTCTGAACCTCACTTTGGTCTATCCTCTGTTTTTCAATTTGCAGCTGCTGGGTTAACAAATTGTTTTCTTGCTGTTGAGCCAGCAACTGCTCTTCTACCTGTGCTGCCTTGTTTTTCGCCTCAATTACTTCTGCCTGCAATGCATATATTTCATGATCTTTAGTCTTCAACAGAAGACTTACCTCTGATGCTTTGTCAATAGTCGCTGCCGAATAAGCTCCTGCAAATTGCGACAGCTTAGTCAGATCATCGGAGGGGTCCAATTCCCCCTTCCAGACCACATTGCCCGTGACTGTTTGCTCAGGAGAAATAGAAGGTTGATCAAGCCTTCGTCTTTTCCTAGAGCGCCTAACAACGGCTCTATGCTTTGGGCTGTAGAAAATATCTAGAGGAGGAATTTCTTCCACCTGAAGATCAATTTGATCGGACGGGTCTTGAGTGATTACCTCGACATCCTGTGAAATGGGTGGGCCGCTGGTTCCTTCTAGAACCTGAGAAGAAGTAGTATCGGGAGCATTGCTTGTTTTAGAGGTGTCTGAGTCTTTGGAGGCTTCCTTACCACTGATAATGGAATCGAATTGGTTCCATTCCTTAATCAATTCAGGATCGGTGGAGGTTTGCTCATGTTGCTCTGTGTGGGCTTTGCTCTGTTCTTTTTCTTGTTCAATCCTCTGTTGTTCCTCAAATGCCTTCCGCTGCTGCTCCTCCTGTGCTCTCCGCTGCTGCTCCTCTAATTCCCTTTTCTGCCTATCTTCCAGTTCTTTCTTTGTTTTCTCTTCTTCTTCCTTCTTCCTCTGTTCCTCTATCTCTTCCTGCTTTCTTTGCTCTTGATCTCTGTGTGCCTTTTGCTGCCTTTCTATCTGCTCCCTTTTATGCTTCTCTGCCTGCAGCTTGTTTTGCCTTTCCTCCTGTTGTCTATCATACTCTTTAATTGTAACAGGAGGTGGATGTATCTGCTGCTGACCAGGCTCGCTTGAGGAAGATGCTGGGGTTGTGGATAATAAATCTAGAGGCAAAGTTTGCAACCTTTGCTTTCTAAGTTTATTAAATTCAGTTAACTCCACATCTTCGTATCTCATTGCAGCAAGCTGTTTGGTTTGGCTTATTGAATCGGCACCTGCGAACAAATCATCAAACTGATCTTCTTGATGGACAATCTTTGACAGTTTGGCCTGTTCCAGGGCAATGAAAGCAGTCTTGTTCGGATCATAGAGTCTGTTTGGGATAGTGGCCAGGGATATCATTTGGAGTTTTGTTGCTTCTTTTTCTGCATGCTTGTAATTCTGCAGCGTATAAACTCCAATTCTTAAAGGAAAAGAGGGCCATCCTCTCTTCTTCTCATCTTTGAGAGTTTGTGTGACACCCTCGGACATAATCTGGTAGGAGATTTCCCGGGCTAACAATTTGTCTAGGATGTATAGAGGGAGAACGTGCGGCCTAGCTTTGCTTCCAAAAACTCTAATATAGGTGAAATGCTCTTCCCCGAACCAATGCGCTACGGCTGGTAAGTCAAAAGAAGCTTCATAGGAAATTCTTGGGATGGGTCTGTCGAAAATAGAATAGTGAATGGGCACCATGAAACCATTGCAAATTTGATACAAATGGTCCTTGTAAGAGGGCTTCCATAATTTCCGATGGTACAAATGAATGGGTGTTGGATCATGGGTGGTCCATCTCCAACCGAGGACAGGAAACTCAGAATTAAAACACAGGGTATCCATAATGTAAGCAGAGTAATAAAATGGTGGGATTTTCCTTTCGGTGACTCTGGTTTTGGCTCTAAATTCACAAACAGCTATGACCAGCTTATCAGACAGAATAGTGGCCCAATCCATAATTGTACTATTGACAGCCACTTCCATTAGGGGAACCATGTCAATATGGATATTAGCGGAGTCATGTAATCCCCACAATCTACACATCATAATCCCAGCATAGCAATAGGGAGAAGCTAAAGAAGCATTGGAGTACTTACCCGAACTTTCATGCTTGTGTTTGGCTGGGTTCTGCCTCCAATCTCGGAGGGGTTCGGATGGTGATTCATTCTCGTTCGCGAACTTTTCCACGAAGGTTCTGTTATAGAATAGCTCTGGTTCAGGCAAATGATACATTCGCCTCAGGTCATCAGGCTTGAATGACCCGAAAATCCTTCCATCCCTTGTATGGAAAGTTCTATCAGTGAGGGTAATTTCCTCAATTGCCCAGCGTACCACATCAGTGTAAGGTAAGACCTGCTCTCTGGCTGCTATTCTGTGCAAAAAGGAGTCGGCCAAGTCTTTGAGAGTTGCCTCAGACTTCCTTTGTTCATCCACACTAGCCTCAGTCACTATCTTTTCTGGTTGCTCGGCCTCTAACAGATTATATGTACCCTGCCAGGTAGTGCTAGGAAGACCAGTGCATGTAGTATCTGAGATTAGGCCTTTTTTCGAAACTATAGCAGCTTGACCTGCGACAGGTGTTACAGTAGAACCCGCAGCCTTCTTGAATTTCTTCCCCATCATGATCAGGCTTCTCTCGACAGCTGAATTCTACACAAATGCAAGAGAAATCGTAACAAGGAAATAACAACGACAATCCATAACGGGATAGATATATTACTTGAAGCGTGGCAAGATTAATTCTAAAAGTGGCTGCGGATCTAATGATTTGAGAAGGCACCGCAGATGCAATGATGGTGATTTTACAGCCTGCAGCTTCATAAATGACCATTACTTCGTTATTAAACTGAATGACCCCTTAAAGCGTGCAACATATTTTTTAAAGGTCTAATCGTAAGTGTTCGTTAAATCGAAGGGGCAAAGTTTTAAATACGCATGCATTACCTTATCCCTGCATTTAACGGCATTTTGAAATCTGTGCTTTTGTCAATCGGATTTAAATATAACTTTAAAGCTTTGAAACAATCACCTTTTAGGAATTCTGGTCATCGTTAAGCGTCATCGCATCGCATCGGGGGTGTGAGTGATACTATCGTTTGGGAGAGATCTTGGCGAATGCCGATTGCGACATCGCATCGGATTAGCGCGCGAACACATTCCTAGATGTATATCAAATGATTTGCCGACTACCGATAGCGATATCACATCGCATCGGGGAAAAGATCTGAGCGTCTTATGAAAATGTATGGGATTCCGCCGACTACCGATAGCGATATCGCATCGGGTCGGGGCTTAAAGCGTTTTTTTACAAGAGGCAGCGCCGATAGCCGATCGCCGATATCACGTCGCATCGGGGTGTAAGATATGTGCTCTTTTTGTGTGTGCATTGAATACCGCCGATCGCCGATAGCGATATCGCATCGGAAAGGACCAAGGTGACATGCGATCTTGCGATTGCTTTTTCGGACTTAACCAAAAATTGCTTGATATTTATTCAAAAAGGCTTTCATTCACAAATTCATTTGATTATCATACCTTTTTCGAACAAATTCATTAATGCCAATTAAATTTTAAAAGGGACCCATTTCATATGTTAATTGTTTGTGATTAAAAATGTTATGAAATGGGGGGTTTTTGTAGGGCACAACAGAGTCAAAGTGACATGAGCTTCTTTGTCACTTTGCCTCTTTGTCTTTAGTAGCTTAAGTTCCACGAGGACCTGTTTATGACTTAGTTGTTTGTTTTCTTGCTCCAGGTGAGTGATGAAAAACTTATCTCTCTGTAAGTTGTCCATCAACCTTTGAATGTGTGCATCATTTTCCATCATAAGCATGTTTTGGATTGTAATTTCATCTTGGTTTTCTAAATCAATAATTTCCAAGCCCTGATGGGTATAGTGCTATGCCGGCTCATCATCATGCTCAAAGTCACTTCCTATGTCCATGATTTAGCTGACTCTCCTAGTTTGCAGTTTTGACAACGTATGGGATGGGTGTTATGTGCAATGGCTGTGGAGGAATGGATGTGAGTGAAGCTATGGGAAAAAAATGAGAGGGAGAGGGTTTAGGGAGTAATTAATGGACGGTTTAAGGTGATAATAGTGATGAGGATTAAGGGTTTTAGTTTAGGATGTGAGTGGTAGGGAGAATGAAGCACTAGGGTTTTGAAAAACGAGGGTTTTAGTGGAGATTAGGGTTTACATGTAAGAGTTTCAAAACCATGAAATTTTACACATATGCAAACTAAGAGAGAAGAGGAGCATCAATACTTACTTGGAAAGTGATAAACAAGATGAAATTTTGGAGAAAACTGAAGCTAGGAGTGATTTTGGGCTTGGATGGCCTAAGTGCAGTGCCACCACCTAGGAGCACAGTGCCACCACCCAAGAGCACAGTGCCACATCAGGATGACTTTTGACTGCCTTCCCGATGTCCAAATTGGGCACATGATAGCTCGCTGGAAATCTTGTCAAGTCTACTTTTCAGAACATCTTTACTTTTTCAATTTGGAGTTCATTTGCCCTATAAAAAGCTCAATCTCCCAAGACTGGTCAAAATGTGTAGAATGAGGCTGCCAAAATGCATAGTGATGTTGCAATCAACTTGTGAAGGTCCTACCTGAACTCCAAATTGAGCTCATGATTACTCATTGGAAAGCTATTTGTGTCTATTTATTAGTTCATGCATCAAGAAATTCATTTGTTCATCCCATCTAGGAGAAAATTTGATTTTACCAAGGTCACTCCAGAGGTGCATCAACCCTCCTGAGGCAAATGATGTTTTCGACATTTCTCCCAAACCATGAAACCTGTGTAAAAACTGAAAGATTTTTTTCTTCTTTGATCAATGATGGAAAAAAATCTATCTCACTTTTGTCAAATTCATCTTTTCTTGCTCAGAAACACAGTGTGAATAAAAATCGTCCCTTATGTGTGGTGAATGGCTTGTTCCTTGGAATGAATTCTTGACAAATGATGGAGACATGATGTTTGATGATATGAAATGGCCTCATACCTTCTGATATCCCTTATGCCCCCTCTGCTCAGATATCTCTTCTCTCATAGCCAATCTTAGCTCAGTGGGAGAGGAATTTAGGGTTTTAGTGCTTGTTTCTCTTTTGATTTTGCAGGGGAATTGGTGCTCATGACGACTTGATTTTTGCAATGGCAGGTGCTTGGCAACATAATTAGATGCTTAGGAGCAGCTGGGAACCAATATTACATATGGAAACATAAAATTACATAAGAAATGAGGATAAAAAAAAAATACTCTGTTTTCACCTCAAAACAAGTTTTGAGGTGAGATTTACCTTCGGCTTTCAATATGATAAATTATGACTTTACCAGTCATTATTGGCTTCCTCATGTCCTTCCTAATCATTATTGGCATGTAATTATTGGATTTGACCATGGTGGGACCCTAAAACCTAATGAGACCAAATCTTAAGACCTAATGAAATGAATTGCAAAGGGAACATGAGCCATGACTAAAATATATGGAAGAGGATCAACAAGTATAGATCATGAGGGAAAATTGAAGTAAAACTTACCATCAGTGAATCCATGACCTAATGGAATGCAAACTCATCAGTATGGGACTCCTATTATGAAATTCAAAGGAGCAGATTTTGATCATTGATGGCAGTGTGAAACAATGACACTAAAATTGGCTCCAATGGGGATGGTGGCTCCTTGGAAGCGCCAAGAACACTCTAGACCAAGTAGCCTTATCCATTGGGCATGGAGTCAAAACTTTTCAAAAACTGAATACTGAAACAATGCAAACAGATACTAACTCAGGACTAGAACACAACTAACAATCTGGAAAAGATGCTCTAAATGGAGCTTATTCATTAAAACCTACTCTAACTGTTCCATTCATCACCTGATCAGGTGAAATGAAACAACCAATGCAACCAAGTAAGCATTCTGGCTGCTGTTTGAATTCTCCACAAGTGCTTGCTTATGAACAACAAGAGAGAACTACTGAAAGGAAACTCCCATGAAAACTTGTAAATAGATCCAAATTTTCCCAGATTGAATAATATGGATGCTCTATCTGACTCCAAAAATACTGCATAAGGATCTTGAAATTCATGTGCACTGGGACTTAGCTCATCCAATGGATTACTTTGCTTCTTCTCATTCCATGAATGCAAACATTCATCTAAGCTTTGTGACGAGACTCTTGCTGAAAATGACAAAGAAACCGATTGTCGGATCATGTTTGTATCAATACTTTTTCCAAGCTCACAGTAAGCTAATGGAGAAGGACTTTGACTGCAGACATCATCCAACACATCAGCTATTGGATCGTGAAAAAATTGAAAAGATTGTTGCAACCCGTTTTCTATTGGTTCCAATGAGATTGCATGATTTTCGAGAGGCTGCTCATTTGAAGATATACTATGCAAATTTCCCTTCAAAAACTGAAATGATTCAAAACAGAATGGTACGCAATCATCTTGCATCATTTGATCATATGTTCCAGCTTCCAAGTCTTCATCTACAAGTTGACAATCAATGGCAATCGGTGGCTGCAAATCGAGATATGAGAAGTATTGAACAAATATTTCATTGCCCTCATGATGGTCCAGATCAAAACTTATCGACGGTTGATTTCTGATTGCATGAAAGTTGTCTTTGATGAACTAAAATGAAGAAAAACAAAAAGGAAAAGATCCTTCACTTACTTCAAAATTTTCTGCACTTTCCTCCTCTTTTCCATAGCTGATACACATCAGTTGATCACTGTATTCGAGCTACTGAAAGTGAACTTCTTCCTTCCACAAACCAGCTGCTGATTTGTCTGCAAGATTAGCTTTTGTTTGGAGAACATAATCATCATCATATTGATCAAACTTAGGGAAATCATCAGTATAAAACACATCATCAAGCATACATGTCATATCAACAAATCTCTCTTCTCCAAGATGATCTATAAAACAATCGTTATCAGATCTATGACAACTGAGATAAGAAAGAAAATATTTTGGATCAGCCACTTGTTCTTATTCAATCAACAAGCCATGGTATTGAACATCATACTCATCCCTTGTGGTGATGTTTTGCATCATCTCTTCCACTGCACTTACCAAAATGTTGAGCTTTACCTCTAAAGATGTCGATTCCTCTAGATCTATGTTTTTCATCTTTTCTTCCTTCAACTTTGCCCTTCTGATCAACAGATTAGCCTCTACATCTACTGCGTTGTTTTGTATTTCTTCAAGTGTTGCAAGGTTCCTTTCTCTCAGCTGAAACTCCATTTCTGGATCGAAGGCATCTGGGTAGTGCAAGAGATCGGATCCAGGAGGAGGTGTTATAGTAATAGGCATCGAACAATAAACTTGGTTAAATATGGCAGAAAACTGTTGTACTGTCTCCCCTGGCAGTCTTTTCAGCTGGTTGTACTCTTCTAGAATCAAGAAAGGGTTTTGTTTGACCACCCACTTGTCGAGGAAAACTTTGACGAACTACTAGAAATCTGAAATGATTGCATCAGGCAGGGATTTGAACCAACTCTTGACTTTGCCTTCCAAAGAAAGAGCAAAAAGCCTAATACTGACATCCTCTTCATCAACTTCAAAAAGGTCAAGAAAAGACTCAAAATTCAAGACATGTCTCTCAGCAGTGATTTTGTCACAGTCACCATCAAATCTTGGTAGATATAGGTAATGATTTTTAGGGAAAGCATGGGATATAGGAGGTAAAATCAGAGGCTTGTATCTATCTGGAATTTTACAAGATATAGGAATATGTACAGAAGGTATAGGATCAGTCTTTGTCTCTTGAGGCTCATAATTTTGAAGACAGTCATCATAATATTCAGAAGAAGGGTCTTGATCAAGATCAAAGGCATGCGAATATTTTGTATTCACAATATTCAAAGGGAAAGAATCAAATACAGGTCTAGGATCTTGTCTCAAATACAATATACTTTGTAAAGCCTTCTTGACATTCTCAAGAAAAGAGAAGAAATAATTTATTACAAATAACATAATGTATTGGATGAAATTCCAACTTGAATACCTGATCTTTCCATATTGTCCTTTCATGTTTCTACTGGTCAGGTTCATCCTCCAGTGGGGTCCTTGGATCTAATCTCAAAACTGATTTGGAGTCACTAGGTCAATGATTTCAGCCTTCTGGTGTCTGATTGTTGTCCACCATCAACAATCAGATCTAAACTTGATACATTTTACAGAGGAACATAAAACTACATCCCCAGTATGGTCGCCACTATGCTATCACCCAGATTGACCTCAAGCTGAAGGGAGACAATTCCAGGGTAACCAAAAACCAAGCTTAGCCTGGTAGCTAGCCCTACGAGGTCGGGAGAGGGCTCTCTCCTTGTGGATCTCAGTCAAAATTACTTGATGAGGGATAATATTTTATGCTAGGTATAGTAGCTCGAAAGGTTTTGATTGAATTTGTTGGTGTTTGCTCGATTAGATGGAGCTGGGCAGTTTAGGTCTGGGAAATTAGGTCAGAATGCAGGGTGTTCTATGGGGCAAGGTAGGTATAGGCTTTAGCACTTGAAATTAAGTGAAGTGAGGTGTCTAAGACCAGTGAGGAGCGAAGGAGGGGATGTGGCAATCATGGATCCTTCTCAAACAACAAAAAACATAGAATACTGAATGATTTCCCAAGGTAGAGCACTCCAAACAACGGATTCTACCTATCTATCTTGATATCACTCAATTAGAAGAAGTGAAATAGATGATTGCACACATAAAATATGTAAACAACTGATAACAAAAGAAGAAACTATGCTAAAACACCATACCACAGGGATCCCATAAAAATCGCTGCAATTCCTATTAGTTTCCTTGCCAAACTGCTTACAATGGTGTACAATCAAGCTCAGAGTATCCAAGTGATTCTAACCTCACCAAATGACCAAGAAAACACATAATATAGAAATCTAAACTACTCATCCTGACCGTCAACGGTCGAATCCATGAGAAGAGGGGTTGTTTCAACCATTTCCCAACTAAGAATAGGAATATAGTCAGTCAAACAACCTACCTCTAAAAGAGTGGAAAGAGTTTCATTCGCCTCAAAACCACCTCTAACTAATGAATCTACCCCCTAATACTATTTTACTATTACATTTACATGCCATGTTATCAATTAAATCAGTGAAATCATCCATGAGGAGAGAGAAATCCAATTCACAGTCAAAACAAGTGAATTTTGGTTTCCTGAGCAAAAGAGGCCATAAGTGCAGCGCCACTGGCCAGAAGCATAGTGCCCCTTTTAAGTCACTTTTGGAGGCTTTTCTGGCATGCACATTCAGCCCAAGATAGCTCATTGGAAAGGTATTCAAGTCTAGCTTCTGGAACACCTAGAATTTTTTAATCTAGAGGTCATTTACCCCCTCAAAACTTGAATATCCCAAGACTGCTTCTGTGTGTCCAAAAAGAGGCAGAGATGTCATTTTTTGGTAGTTTTTGGACCTTTTGGTGAACCGTATCTACTCCAAAACTTCTAAAACTTTCCAGTGTGCATGTCATGATCATGCTGAATCCGAAAATGGCAACCTTTTCTCCATCTGATGCCCCAGGAAAAAGCGCAGTTCCAGTGGTGCTGCACTCGTGGGAAAAATTTCTGTGTTATAAATTAAAAAATTCCAAAAAAGCAAAAAATTTCCAAATTTTGCCCAAATTTTGCATGGAGCACCACCATCAAGTACTTTGGTTGGCCAAGGAGGCTTCAACCAACATCTTCAACCTATCTTTCTCTTTCTTTCCCAATAGGAGTCAAAGTGACATGAGCGTCTTTGTCACTTTGCCTCTTTGTCTTCAGTAGCTCAAGTTCCACGAGGACCTGTTTATGACTTAGTTGTTTGTTTTCTTGCTCCAGGTGAGTGATGACAAACTTAGCTCTTTATAAGTTGTCCATCAACCTTTGAATGTGTGCATCATTTTCCATCATAAGCATGTTTTGGACTGTAATTTCATCTTGGTTTTCTAAATCAATAATTTCCACTCCTTGATGGGTATAGTGCTACGCCGGCTCATCATCATGCTCAAAGTCACTTCCTCTGTCCATGATTTAGCTGACTCTCCTAGTTGGCAGTTTTGACAACGTATGGGATGGGTGTTATGTGCAATGGTTGTGGAGGAATGGATGTGAGTGAAGCTATGGGAAAAACATGAGAGGGAGAGGGTTTAGGGAGTAATGAATGGATGGTAGAATGTGATAATAGTGATGAAGATTAAGGGTTTTAGTTTAGGAGGTGAGTGATAGGGAGAATGAAGCACTAGGGTTTTGAAAAACGAGGGTTTTAGTGGAGATTAGGGTTTACATGTAAGCGTTTCAAAACCATGAAATTTTACACATATGCAAACTAAGAGAGAATAGGAGAAACAATGCTTACTTGGCAAGTGATAAACAAGATGAAATTTTGGAGAAAACTGAAGCTAGGAGTGATTTTGGGCTTGGCTGGCCTAAGCGCAACCCCACCACCCAGGCGCGCAGCGTCACTTCAAGATGACTTTTGACTACCTTCCTGATGTCCAAATTAGGCGTGTTATAGCTCGTTGGAAAGCTTGTCAAGGCTACTTTCCAGAACATCTTGAATTTTTCAATTTAGAGTTCATTTTCCATGTAAAATTCTCAATCTCCCAAGACTGGTCAAAATGTGCAGAATGAGGCTGCCAAAATGCATAGTGATGTTGCAGTCAACTTTCGAAGGTCTTCCTCAACTCCAAATTGAGCTCATGATAGCTCATTGGAAGGATATTTGTGTCTAGTTATCAGTTGACTAATCAAGAAAGTCATTTGTTCATTCCAACTGGGAGAAAAAACGATTTTACCAAGGTCTCTCCAGAGGTGCATCAACCCTCCAGAGGCAAATGATGTTTTCGACATGTCTCCCAAACCATGAAACCTGTGTAAACACTGAAAGAGGCTTTTCTTCTTGGGTCAATGATGGACAAAAACATCTCTCACTTTTGTCAAACTCATCTTTTCTTTCTCAGAAACACAGTTTGGAGAAAAGTCGTCCCTTATGTGTGGTGAATGGCTTGTTCCTTGGAATAACTTCTCAACAAATGATGGAGACCTGATGTTTGATGATATGAAATGGCCTCATAACTTCTAATATCCCTTATGCCCCCTCTGCTCAGATATCTCTACTCTCATAGCCAACCCTAGCTCAGTGAGAGAGGAATTTAGGGTTTTAGTGTTTGTTTCTCTTTTGCTTTTGCAGGTGAATTGGTGCTCATGATGACTTCATTTTTACAGTGGCAGGTGCTTGGCAACATCATTAGATGCTTAGGAGGAGCTGGGAACCAATATTACATATGGAAACATAAATTACATAAGAAATGAAGATAAAAACAAAATACTTTGTTTTCACCTCAAAACAAGTTTTGAGGAGAGATTTACCTTCGGCTTTCAAAATGATAAATTATGATTTTACCAGTCATTATTGGCTTCCTCATGTCCTTGCTGATCATTATTGGCATGTAATTATTGGATTTGACCATGGTGGGACACTAAAACCTAAGGACACCAAACCCTAAGACCTAATGAAATGAATTGCAAAACGAACATGAGCCATGACTAAAATATATAGAAGAGGATCAGCAAGTACAGATCAAAGAAGTCCTGATGATGGATCCCTGATGGGATTTGAAACATTCACGAAAAATGGTTTTTACTGTGGGTTCTCCGGTTACTAAGTTAGAATCGATGACCTAATGGAATGCAAACTCATCAGTATGGGACTCCTATTATGAAATGCAAAAGAGCAGATTTTGATCACTGATGGTAGTGTGAAACACTGACACTAACATAGTTTTAGATGGAGGAGGAATGATCTGTTGTAGAGTTTTCTCTCAATGTTGATTTCCTCTTACTCTACTTCTACCTTTTTATGTCATTCATAGGTCAAATACTAATAAAACAAATGGTGGAGATTTAAAGGAAGGAGTAAATTATGAAGATTTTTCATAGGATTTAGAGGTAAAACTTACATTTGTAAATGTTAATTAGATTGTTGTTTAGTAACATCTTCGCCAAAATTCTTCTCTTACCCTTTTCTATAAATTCATTCTTAAGAGGGCTATTTGCTTGTTAGAAAAACATGTTGTTCCCCCCTCACCTCACATCATAATTTTATGAAGTGTGTATTTCTTATTTACATTTGATACAAGGCCATCCTTGTTGGCCTTGTATAGGAATCTACTTGTTGTTTCGTGTGGGATGGTTGTGGTGTCTTCTTGCATTTCAACCAATAATGTGTGAGAGTGTCTATCCATCTCTATAGTGCTTCCATTGAGTGGTCTTGTAGTTTGACTAGATAGTACATTTTAAGAGTAACATATATTTTCATCAAGGAGTCATCATTTTTGTTCCATGATTCATTCTTAAACAGTTAATTGAGAAATTTTATTCAACAAATAGACAAACAACATACCTGAAAAATAAATCTTCAAGCATCATAATGCCTAAATTCTTTTCTACTTAAACTTTCATTTGTTAACATCACAAAACCATTGTTTAGCAAATTGTCATAGTCATAACACCAAAAAGTAATTTATTTAAATTCAAGTTAAATATTTAAATATTTGTGTTATCTTGAGTGGTAAGAACCATCCTTATCTCAACTACTTGTTCCAAAATTTTCGAAATCAAAATGAAAAAAAAAGAAGGGTAAACTACAAATCAGCATCCAAATGCCATAACGCCATAATGTGCAATTAATCGAATAAATAAATCATAGTAACGTTCAAAGTGTTATGTCAAGCATAATTTGAGTAGGTTTAGTTGAATATGTAAATATGTGTTTCTTTCAAGAAGGGTATCAGTTTTAACTATGAATATGAATAAAAGATGAAGTGTTATACACTTTCCTGCTATTAAATTTTAAATAAAAGTTACCATTTCGTACTATTAAATTTTAAATAAAAGTTTCCCTTCCCAAATCGGATTAGTGGATGAAGAAATTCCTTCCTTAAACCAGTGAAAAATCACAGTACAAAGTGAAAGTGTTATGTCAATCATAATTTGAGTAGGTTTAGTTGAATAGGTTGAGTAGGTTTAGTTCAATTCTGAGAATGCCCCCTTGCTTTACTCATTGAATCTAACAGGAAAATCCCCTTTGTTCTACTCATCCGTTCATGGGTTCTGAATTTAGGTCTAGCGCTACTCATCCCTTCATCCCTTTTCTCATGAAAAGGAATCGTAGCTCTATTAATTGATTTCACTGGAAGCTTTATATTCCGAATTTAGGTAAGATGATTTCATCGCACTACTCACCCCTTCAAGGCAAAAGGAACCGTATCTCTCTTAATTGATTTCACTGGAAGCTCTATATTTCAAATTCAGGTAAGATGATTTCATAGCACTACTCATCCTTACATGAGAAAAGCCCTGTTTTACTCATCCCTTTTCACGAGAAAATGATATGTAGCTCTCCTAATTACTCATCCCTTTTCAAGAGAAAATGATATGTAGCTCTCCTAATTGATTTCACTAGAACTCTATATTCCCAATTCTAGGTAACATTATTTCATACTGGTCAAAGCACTAATTACTTGAAATTCTCGAATCCCAGGGAATTATGTATCTTGAGTTTCAACTATACGATAGCTTTGAAGCCATATGTTCCAGAAAGACCAATGTTTCCATATGTTGGACAAAGACCAACCTATTTCCCAATGATCATTCTTATTTTTCAACTTGATTATATGATGGATTTTATTTTTCATAGAGATAATATATTTCTTTAAAGGGCGTTAACTCAATGAAAGAGTACTGGTTTTGCAAGTTGGAAGTAGTGGTCCCTAACATGAATTAACCACTTAAAAAACAAAAAAAGATATTATTTATTCTTTCTACAAAAGATATCTTTATTCTTTTTACAAAAGAAATAAGTGAGATTAAAAGCATATTGCCTCTTAAAATAATTAAATTATGTTGACAGACAAAAATAAATTATATAAACAATATTGTCTTTATGAAAATAATCTAAAAAACTTACTTAAAAACTATATTTAAAATAATTAACAATAATTTTTTTTTATAAAACAATGTCTTAAAACCTCCTCTATTTAGTAATGATGGATTTCATGTTTGAAGTAGATATTTTCTGACATTTTCATACCCAGTATGTTTTGTTGATATCGGTCAATTACTAGACATGGAGACTGTATAACGTACGCAAAAAGTGATTTTTAGAAGCTATGCGTTCCACATTGGAGTGCAGTTCCTCTTGGGAGGAAGAGATTCGAGTTATCAAAATTGTTCTCATGTGCACTAGGGAGCTGCAAAATTGTGGACTTCACGTCTCATGTGGTGTCGATGCTGATCCGACAAGAACATAGTGTTAGTTTCACTCTCTTAAGAATTAATAATAAATTTAAATATTAAATTAAATAAATAAAATTTTGAGAATTTTTCAAACAAGTTTTGATCAACTAGTTTTTTAAAATTAGTGTATTAAATATTAAATTAAATAAATAAAATTTTGAGAATTTTTCAAACAAGTTTTGATCAACTAGTTTTTTAAATTAGTGTTTTGTTGAGAAAATATCTCAATGTTAGTTAAAATAGACTCAATATGTTGAGACAACTTCATATTTATTTATACATATCATAAACATTATTTTAATAATAAAATTCGTGAAAATAAGAAAATAAGAAAGTCTCTCATGCCTTTTCCACCATGTGTTGTTTTTCTATATTTCTGTGTTTATTTTATGAGTGTGTATTATTTTGTTTTAGTTTCTTAGTTTTCTACACATATTCTTTTGCCCACAAGCTCCCTTTCATGGATCTGCATAGTGTGGGCGCAGCTGCCCCTCACAAAACTTCATGCAGTGCATCAACTTCTTCTACACCTTCCGCTATCTACTCTGCAGCTGTCGATGCTTCATTAGTAACCCTAGAACAAATCAGCGAGAGCCTTTTAGCATTATATTGTCTTAGCTTATTTTGGGCTTCTCTCTATTCATTACACTACTCGATGGGAGATATTGATTTGATGCTAAATTTGAAGATCAGTAAATAGTCGACAACGAGAAAATTGTATCACTGGAAGAAGATTTCGCCGCGTTTAAATATCTTGTTTTCTTAATCAATTTATTTAATATTCATTTGATAGATTTTGTTCAATGATGTTAGTGTAATATCCGACCTCGAATATGAAAATAAAAAATTATAGGTTTATTATTAAATAAAGACTGTTTATAATGTGACATCCCCAATGAATAATTCAACTTTCTGACTATCTGTACAAAATTCAAGGATGAAGGCCATTCTTTCTTATACACGATGAAAGGCCGTGTCTACGATAAAGGTTTTAAATTGATTCTTAGTCATTGTTTTTAATATTATGTTATAGCAAAATATTTAAAATAATTATTATTAACTTATTATCAGTTACTATTGGTTTGTGTTGTTGTCACTTGTTTCTAAATAAAATTGAAATTAATCAAAACAAAATATATCTAAACCAATCAACTTTTTAAAGTTACTATTTGTTTCTTCATCGTAATTCATTGTCAATTTTTTTATTCATCAATGGAGATATTATAAAGGTCAACAAATTACCCTACATATGATAATATCTTTAGATTTTGAATGTATAATTTTCGTTGATGAACAATATTTATAATAAGGGAATGGAAGATAATTTAAAATTATAGTTAATTAGTTTATGAAGTTTTAAGTAAAAACTTATAAGGTATTTTATTAAGGTATTTGTTCAATTTTTTATTTTTATAAAAATGATATATTAGACATTATAAAAATGTAGCTTTATTAAACTTAGAAAAAATATAATTAAAAAAATTATTTTAAATATTACATTGTTTTTATACTATAAATTTAATAATATAAATTAAATAAATATAAAATTTAATAACATTGATGATTATATTGTAAAAATATATATATCTATATATATATTATCATCGGAATTATGATAATATTTTTATTATTATAAATGTATAATTTTTTGATAAACCATACTTATAACAATGAAACAAAAGATAATTAAATGATGAGTTAGAGTGTAGGTTTTTAATATTGTATTTTTTAATATCATAAAATTTAATAATATAAATTAATCAAATATAAAATTTAATAATATTAAGTTGATTTTATTATAATGTTTTCATGTGTAAATGAAATTATTGTAAAGGTGACCAAATTATTTTAAATATGATAATATTTTTATATTTTAAATGCATAATTTTCATTGATAAACAATCTATAATGAAAGGAAAGATAGCTCAAAATGATAGTGTAATATTGTAATAAAATTTAAATAATGTAAATTAAATAAATATAAAATTTAGTAGTATAGTATTTAGTAATATTAATTTAAACATTTGTCCTGACGATGAACCACACTAGTTGGTTCGAAACACGTCGACAAATGATATTCTATGTGATTTACGCTGAAGAATCTCTCATAAATTGATATGGATCACAGAAGCCTCAATTAAACATTTGTGTTTTAAATTATTTTTTTCATAAATATTAATAATTTAAAAACAATTATTTAGATATTAAATATTAATAATATAAAAGTAATTATTTAGATATTAAATTTTAGATTTTCAGTATAACATACATTAATATCAAAATCAAAATAAATAGGTTTGTTGTAAATTAATTTTAGTATAAGAGAATATATTTAAATTTTTTTTGACAATAAATTATTTTTATCGTATAAATATTAATAATATAAACAAAAAAATATTTATAGTATTTCACATTTTTTTATTTTAATTATTAATATCATTTACTTTACACAATTAAATTGTTTTTTTAAATTATAAAATTACTTTTTCACACCATAGAATTTGAATCTAGGTTTTTTATTTTTACAAAAAGCTTTCATATTCTTCAAATCTTTTATACTCATGAAATAAATTCTAATATTACTTCATACAATAGTAAATAGTCCAAAAAAAAATTCAAAATTAGAAAATTATGGTAATGTGCATAGAAATTCTTTAGGTCTAGAAATCACTCTATAATGATTTAGAAGAACCGTACAAGACCTTACACATGAATTCCTAACTTTAACTACTTAATAGATTTTTACAAGATCATTATCTTTGGTCCCACTCTTACACATGAGTACTTAACTTGATTTAATAGAGTTTTATAAGACCACTATCGTTCAACTCTTATACATGAGTGCATAATTAAGAGCTTAGTTTATATTAATATCCATGTCATTACTTCCATCCCTTTCCCTTTAATTATTCTCTTCTAACTATGGGCAATACATCAATATAAATAATTTATTAAATGTATGTTGAAATGAATGAATGTTACATACAAAATATGTAATTTTAATAAGAATTCCCATAATCAATATCATGATCATTACCTATAAAAAAAGCCGAAGTGTTAACAATCTACTTGGATAATGATTTTGCACGAACTATGTTGTTATATAAAATTGATGAATTGTGATCTTTGATTTTATCATGGTCCAATTGAGAAATTGGTATTCCACCCTCTTACCTACCATAGCATTTTATATATAGGCAAGCCTATGTTGAATTTCTAAGTAGGTGAATGTATTTACTTTATTTTATGGTTTCTCTATTAATTTTTAGACTTTACTTAGCATATTGATTATTTAGTTTATTTTTATTTATTTATTTTTGCTAAGTTGTGTAATTTTTGAGATGACTATATTTAATTATTGGTTTCATAAATTTGACTCAAGGGCATTTAAACCATCAAAATCATTTAGCGATTGTATCTAATCTAGGCCATACTAACCTTTAACATGATTAGATTTTCCCCACAAAATTTTGAACAAATGAAATTCACATAAGAGAGTACCTTAATGCTACATGGAATCTCTAACTATTCTACACCCTATGGGTTGGTCTATGTTTACCTATTATTTCATATGAATAATTCAAAAAAGTTTATATTTTCCCATCTATCTTCAGTTTTCATATATATATATATATTTGGTTGGTATGAATGAGTTAAGAGAGTGTATGTATTTTTTTTTAATATTGAATGAGATAAATTTTGTATTAACATTAATATTTATAATAACCATTTTGAAAAGAAGAGTTATTGTAAGTTAATGATGGTCATTTTTGACAGATGTAATAAAATTTAATAAAGAGATAAATATTTCATTTGCAAGGATATTTTTATATACTTACATAAAGAATATTGATTTCCAATAAGAATATGAAATGTCACAATTTGAATAAATTTCTTAAGATATAATTTCTATTTATTAAATTATTTTACAATTATATCAATTTTGATTTTTCTAACATTGATATATTTTTAAGCTAAATTATAAGCTATATTCATGTTGGTGTTGTGTTTGAGTATTTAGATGATGGAACCAATATATAAATTGGTATCCACCCAGAGGACAAATTTCACTAATGCAATCTTATGTTTCAAAAAATAATTTAACTTTGTCATTCATATTTATATATAATCTGGTATATGGACCCTAGAGATTGATGACTGATATTTCCATGAACCTACTCAAAGAGATTTCTTCAAGTCAACTCAACTATAGACCCTCACTAGAAGAGTGCCAAGAGAATTGAACCTTGGATCTCTTAATAGAAAAAATGCTTTAACAATGATTACTTGATCAATTAAGTTTACTCTTGAAGCTATATATATATATATATATATATATTATATATATATATAATAAAGTCAAAAAATATTGAATTTAAAATGTTATTGTAAGGTTTAAAGGTTTTAACATAATGAAATTGATATTTTAAAAATTGTGAAATAATTCAAAACATATATTTCATGTATATTATTCATATAGAGAGTTATAAGAGAACAATTGGTAATATATTCTTGGAGCCAATATGTTAAATGACAAAAAATAGTAAGAAAACATACGAATTTATGGTACTTTAAAAAATTATATATTTGTAATTTATAGAAACAATTCTTTATATTTGTACATTTTCATTATTTATAGTTATGTATAGCATATTAAAGAGCTTCATAAACCACAAAGATGTTTAAAAGGGGAAAAATTTTAAATATGCTATAGCTTATCCATCCCATGTCATCTACTTTCTTACTTCGAAACTAGGTTTTAATAAGACACATAAGGTAATAGATGGCACATACCATGTTCATTCATAAACAAGGATTTAAAATTGTGAAAAATAGAGTGAATATATTGTAGGTATTTGAGGGTGAGATGTGGGGTAAGGGGGTTTATAGGTATTGTGGTGTTATAAAATGGGGTATTCAATAAAAAATGAAATATCTGTTAAAAATAGGGGTTATTTTTATTACAAAGATTTATTGGGAGGGGAATTCAAGAAAAGGATTTTGGGAGGGTTTTATCAAAATATAGTAAGCTTAGAGGTATTTTATAATATTCCATGATAGCAAGTGCTATGTCACAATTTGATTAAGTGGAAATATTATGCACCATACATCAAGACCATAGTATCTTATGGCATAAACACAATAAAAGGTTCCTAGAATAACAAAAGAAAATAAAATTTCATTATTGATTACTAAGGAGGAGGAATCTGAACCTACTTCGTTTTACCAATAAGTTCAAATGGAGAAACAACATTCAAATCGAAAATAGAAAATGACACATTAAAGAGAGAATTGTTAGAGAATGGAGAATATTGGTTACCAAGGGCCCTAAGAAATTGCAATTCCTCATTCTAACTCTTTAGACTATCAACTACATCCCCTACATGTTAAAGTTTTTCTCTATGATCTATAAGTATATCCATCACTAGATCTGATTACATGGTGAACCTATGACTGTTGAGTTGGATATGGAATATGTTATCTTAGAGATCATTAACATTGTTGGTTGAGAGAGTGGTAGTTTTCCTCCATTGGGCCTCCATTCTTGCCATGAACTAGATAAAATTACTCTTGAACTATACAAATCATTAACCAAATTCTATAGCTTTTGAACTATGACCCACGGTGGGAATGCATTGTGCATACAATTAGCAAACATGAGTTAATGGATACATCTATGAACCAACATCTTACTAGACATACAATGCCTTAAATTCCAGAAAAGGAAGGGAGGACAAACCATTTGAAATAGTTATGGACATACTTTGAGGAACCTCAGTAAATCATGGTATCATAAACCTCAACATCATCCTACAATGGCCCAAGTGATGCGCAAATTAGGTGACAAGTGTCAACTAATTCATGGAATAGTTCAAGTCCTTTGATATTTATTGTTATGAAGAGTTCCCTCCTCCTCATGAGTAGCAGACTTAGGTAATACATATGTCATTGTATTCTTTATGTATTAATACATGGATTGATGAGACTCGTAGAATGGAACCTAGTCCATGCACAATGTGTACGAAAATGGAGTTCAATTTGGTATTTGAAGGAGAGGTTCCAAGTATCAAATATATAGTTATAATTTTCTAGTCGCTCACCACCCACAATTTATGAAGAGAGGAAGATAAGGAAATAGTTATACCTAGAAGAAGAGCATAATTTTCCATATATAGAGTATCTATTCTTATAGCCTAGGGAAAAATATCACCCCCTTTCACTTGCCACCCCATATTTTTCTTATTGGTGTTGTTGGAAATACCCTATAAATGTTTTCTTCTTCTCTAGATCCTTTGGTACTATTATATTTCTTGTAGATTAAGGGTATTCAACCATGTATTATACTCATCATTTAAGATTATCTTGATTTCTTTATGTTGGTCTATTTATTTGTCTTCCAACAACACCAAGGACTCTTGCATGTTAGATAACTAAGAGATAATTAAGGATCCCCTTATGGTTTTTCTTAGGTAGATGCATGCTTTACATATAGTTTATTGGTACTCTTATTGTCAATTATACAATATACTTAATGCATTTATCCACCTCCTTTTTCATATAAATACCTTATCCTTTTATTACTTTTTGAATATGATACAACATTTTGAACCGTGACTTTTGTGATACACCAACCCTTAAACCCTTTTCCTTTTTCTCTAGTGCGTTGAGTTGATGGAAGGTTAAATCGCATCATTTGAAGTAGTTCCATATGCTTGTTGGCATGAGGCAATGCAATTTATTTTTGATGTAGGATAGAATGGATGATAAGAACCATGTCAAGATATTATATACCCTTCTCTTCGAGTTTCTTCCTAGGGACTAGGAAGAAAATTTTTTCTTCTTCAGTTCACTTTTTTCCCCAACTAGCAATGAATCTCCATGTTGACATCTTCATTAGTTAAGATGAAGGAATAAGAGATTTGAATCAATTATATCATATACTTTCGTTATTGGATTGACATCATTATTGTATCTAATCACCTTAAACATGAACCAATATTGGTACTGACTTACGATACATTTTGGAAATCATATGTAATATTGGGTGATCTAGATAAATATATTATATCGTGCATTAAAATCTCTATCATTTATTTTCATTTTTTCAAATAGTTTCTTCAACTACATTACTTGAACACTATGGACATGAGTCCTTATTTTGATTAAAATACATTGTTTCCTTATGGAGACTCTATCAAAACAAAGCAAAGGAAATATAAAGTTTTCATGGTTAAGATGATTACATTACTATGAATGTTGTCAATCCCTTTAAAAAAAATGTTGATGACTAACTATTAGTATTTAACCTGATTTCCTCATGCCTAAGTGTTGGAAATCAAGGGAGTCTATAGAGTGCATTCTACCTATTTTATTTCATTGTGACCACCTATCAATATTTGGATATTTGTCCTACAACAACACTGTAAGTGATTTTATAGCACTGAATGAGTCTTGTCGAGCTTGATGGCCACTAGCGTTGGTGGCCCTACCTTCAATGCTCTAAAATCGAGTGGGTAGAAATTCTAGAATACAAAGCCCTAACACTTTTTCAAAAAGCTTGAGGATATTCCAAAGGTAGTAATCAATGATTCTTAGTCTAGAATAAGGACCCTTCATATTAAATAATGAGGCTTAGTGGGATAGTTCATGGTGATCTAGCCTCCAATATGCTCCTTGAAGTAGTTGGTAAATAAAGCTTGGTAGACACTAATAAAGGAAGAAGTTTCCTCTGATTTCAACATGAAAGGGTTTTATATCTTCTTTTTTGAAAATAAGACCAATATTTAGAAGTTTCCCTTATTTAAATGTTTCCCAAGATCCTTATTTAAATTCATGGAGTATGGATTTTAACCCAGAATGTGATGTTACTTCAATAGTTCTAATCTACGTTAAACCCCCATTAATTTCTCTACATTGCTTGAACGATTTCTGTTTTACAAGTATTGGAAACATTGTACATAAGTATATTGATCATGTCGAGCCACAAGAGGGTTTATTTTCCTATGCCAAGATCTATGTGAAAGTAGATATGGAAAAGCAACTTCCAACCACAATAAATTTCAACCTAGATAATTGATCCTATATCCAAGAGGTGGATTATGACAAACTTCCTTTTAACTGCAAGTTTTGTCAAGAGTACAAAGAATTTGATAGAAGTTGCAAAAACAAGATCAAGGAGCATTAGAATTAGGTGGAAGAACAATATCAATGGGAATATCTCAAAAGGTGAAGATGACCATCCAAGTAGGCTAACATCTAGTGATAATAGAGCGAGCCAATACTAAAGAAAAGTAAGGACCTGTCATCTCCATAACAAGTGAAATTAGGTCTATGAGAGGGTACCAACAATTAGGTTGTAGTGAAGGCTAATAGTGATATTTTCAAACCACTCAATCTGGTTGAAGTGGAAGGTGATATATCTCAAGAAAATTTTCTCCCTCTCCTCGAAAGGACTCCAAAGCCTCCCTTGGTCTTCCTGTGGATAACATTCTTCCCCTTGAGGATGTTGTTTTCCATGTGGTAGGCGACATCGACTCTTCCTAAATGAGGGAAAGTTCCACTCTCTTAGGATAGCTCAAATTAGTCCCTCCATTAGTACCTAGTTTAGCTAACGAAAAATCAAAGATAGAGGAAGAGAACGAACAATACCACATTCATAATAAGGTGGGAAGAAAAGCTAACAAAGAGGATAGAATAAAAAATTCTAAAAAGTAAAAATAATTGGGAAGACAAGGTATGCTAGATGAACACAACATAGGGAGGACAAATACAAGGAAATGAGTAAGTTTAGACCCTAATCAAGGGGCCATAAAATATAATAGAAAATGATTTAACTAATCTCTTAGAATTGTGGGGATTTTGGTAGAATAAAAGAATGTCAAATGTTAAATCATTAGTTAAGAAAGGAAAACCCCATATTTTCCTACTCTCGGAGACTAAATTGAGATCTTTGGTTAAAAGTTTGATCTTAAATAAATATTTTTTTGGTTATAGCAACTGTAATGTTAAGTTTCCAAACCTGAATGATATACTGGTTCCGCAAAAATATATTGATATCAAGGATTATATTTTGAACTATGTTATGTCTATTGCAAATTTTGTTTAATTTTTGGGCTATATTGGAAGGTATTCACCCCCAAATACCCATATATGCTTCGTATTGGTTTTATTCCTCTTTAAAAGATAATTTTGGTTCAAAAATCTATAGATAATACTGAAGTGGAAGAAAATCATAATGTATGTCTCAATATACAACTGTGATCTAGACACAAATTTTGCAATCAATACAAATATTTTAATTACTATTATATATATATGTATGTATATATGGATATGATGTTTCATGTATACTTTATCATTATTGACCTTTGTATTACCTATAAGCATTAATACTGGTTAATAAAATAATAGTACATATTCAATAAATCTATAAATTTCATTAATTAACTAATAAAAATTATTATATAATAATATGATTGCGATAGAATATTTAGATTTCAAACTAAAATGCTGCAATTATTTAGAATTAAAATAATTTACGTAGTTTCATTGTAAACTTTAAATAATTATTGAATAGCTAAAATATATAAGATTGTTGTGTTGCATGTATAGAATTTTATAAGTTTACGTTGAAAATAAAGTTAATAATAATAAGCTTGTGGTGTTACGTTTTAATAAAGCTTGGCAATGTTATGACAAGCAATGTTGATATGTAGAGATATACGTATTCATATCAGAAGAGGTCATTTTATATGTTTTTTTATATTATGTTAGTTATAAACATCATCATCCTTTTATGAAATCATTAACGAAGTTTAATCGCGTTATAGGGTTAAGTATTTAATAGAGATTAATGAATTATACAAGTTGGAATGTTAAATAATTATAAATGAAGTTTTTTAATTATTTAGAGATAATTAAAAATGTAGATACTTAAACAAAAAGATAAAATTTAAAATTTGACATTATAACGTGACAAACAAATATCTATGTTGTAATGTAACAAACATTGGCATTATAATGTGAAATATAAAATTTGATGTTGTTATGTGTCGAATATAAATTATTTTTATATTAATGAAAGTAAATTGAAAATGTTGATAAACAGATCAACTTTATAATGTGACAAACAAACGTTGACGTTATCATGTGACAAAAATAAATCAATGTGACAAAAATAAATCAATGTTGCAAAGTCACAAGAACAAATTAATGTTGTATTCTGAACGACAAAATAAATCACATTACATTATGTTAAATAAATATGTTTATTGCAATATGACAATAAAAACATTGAGGCCATAATGTCAGAAACCAATGTGGACTATACAATTGAAATGTAGATAAAATAGACAAGAATATAAATTAATAAAATTAAAAATACAAAATTTATTTTAGTGACAAATAATATTGATGTGAGTGTGTGTCAAATATAAATCAATGTTGCAATGTGATGAATAAAAATTGAGTATTTATCATGTTCAACCCTAGCCAATAATAATTTAGTAATGTCAACCATATTTTTCCATCTTCAAACTTGGTTAGATATGGTAAAAAATCATTAACCATAGTTAACATGGTAAGGCATAGTCATCTATAGTTAAGTGATTCACCAAATCACATACAATAATTAAAAAATATTAATAACTTAACAAAGTTTGATGTTGAAAGAAAGGAAAGTTATAAATATAATTTTAATTTTGAATTTTTTTATAAAAACATAGATATGTAAATACTTAAACACTAATGATAAAAACTAAAATTTGACATCTCAACGTGACAAATAAAAAGATATGTTCCAATTTAATAATAAAAACATTCGCATTATAAGTGACAAACAAATGTTGATATCACTATGTGTTGAATATAAATCGGTGAGATGATGTGGTGAACACAAATTAATGTTGTATTTGCGCAACTGAAAAAAATGACATTGTGTTGCATGAAACAAATATCTTTATTAAAATATGATGATAAAAACATTGACATCATAATGTCACAATTTTTTTTGATGTTTCTATGTGTGAAATATAAACTAATATCGAACTATGAAAAACACAAATTGATGTTCTATTTTGAGAAACCAAAAAGGTGACATCAAAATGCATTGAAAATCCATGTCATAATTTTGACAATAAAATCCAATGTCAGTGCTCGTGAACTATAGTTATCTTGGTCAACCATATTTATGTAAGCCAATCATATTCTCCCATCATAAAAATTGGTCAACATGTTAATCCATGATTAACCATAGTAAACCATAAATAACAAAGTAAACAATGGTATACTTGGTGAACCCTCTTCAATAATGGCAAAACTCATCAACCCTCTTCAACCATTAGTGGAACTATTTTTGTAACATTAATGTACCATTAACATTGATCTGAATTTAAACTGTAACACAACAAATTACAGATATAACCATAAACACAGAGATGCAACATAAATAATACTTCATTTCATTAATATCGAAGAATTGAAATATTCTTACATACAGAATGGAAATAAACTAGCTCGAGTGATGGTAGCTTATCTCTGAGAAGAGATGTGGTGGCTACATGCCTCTGAATTGTGTTACAATGAGGCTTGAAGGCCTATTTATTACTTAGAAACAATGGAAAACCCCAAAACATCAAAAAAACTAACCCTAAGAGATGAAACACCAAACTATGGGCCACGTTGGGGTAAATTGGTACATAAACTTCTTGGGGTCATAACTTTGGTATATGATCTCCGTTTGATCCACATGATACCTTGTTAGAAAGATCTATCCAAGGAATACAACTACTAGCAATGAATATCATGTTAAGAACTCATATTTTCCATTGGTTATTTAAAAAAAAAAAAACACACACACACACACATCGTTTAGGGCCTCAAAATGACTCCAGAAGTTGAGGACCTGAAAAAATGCCAAAAATAGTAAACTCTGCTACAATTAAGGAAACTACAAAACTGAAAGAAACAATGGTAGGGGTCCAAGTGGAAGATTCGGGTGGCCACCAATATCTACCTGGATCATTCCTCCCCCCCTTAGGAAGCAATGGTCCCCATTGCGTTGAGTTCCTTCATGAGATGAGGAAACTTTTGCTAAACTTGGTCCCTAGTGAGCCACTTGCGCCGATGAAGGAGTTGTTCAGTTTTGACAACTCGATATAGATGGATCCTTTTTTGTCGTGTGTTCTTGATCTGTGTGTCCATAATTCGATTAGTGGTGGTTGTTCCATGCAATCTAGATTTAACTCTGTTGGTGTGAGTTGTTCTGCAATGTCGTACGTGTCCAACAATGGTGGAAAGTAGGGATGAAGGCAATTCACATTGAAAACTAAGTGAAAATCATGGAATGGTGGAATATTTAGCTCAAAGGCATGTCCTATGGTCCCCTATGGCCTTGGTGATGGTGTATGTGTTGTGGGGGAAAGTATCCAACTCGGAATGACCCTAACCCACTCTAAGGGTGACAGTTCCTTAGCAACAGCTGAAAGAAAAGCTATCTAAAGTTTCTTCTTTATGACATGCAAGAGATAAAAGGGAGAGATCCACTTACCGGTGTCTTGCGCAAATGGTCGATCCAATCTCCTTTGTTTGCCGCTTTCTCCCAGCTCCAAGTATTTTCACGGGCCCAGCTACACGAGATCCTGCAAATAAGACAAGAAAAGGAAACTACAAGAAGCATGCATGCATAAATGATTCAAGGATTAGCATAAATCAAAAACGCAAGTAAGACAATTCACCATTGAAACACATGCGAATAGAAGAACCTCAAATGCTTTATTAATATATGGAAGTAAGGTTCAGGCGGTGATACAACCATGAGAGGTCCAATCCAGCATCACCTTCCCGACGGAGAGAAATCTCTTCTTCACCTCCCTCCAGCAATCACCCAATACTCTCAACTGCAAACCAACGGCGATTCTTTGCACTGAATTCCGCCCCCCCCAGATCCCATGGGATGAGATCCTTATATAGAGTTTTGTAGTGGAGATAAGTCAGCTTGATGTGTGACTTGTTGTCCTCTTCAACTCCAGTTGTTCTTCAGTTCTTCACTCGGAGTTTCTACCTTCCACTTGGAGTTTTAGAAGCTCTTAACTCATCATTAGGCGAATCTTTTGATCAAGTGTCTTTTTGGAAGCTTCCTGGGCACTGGCACATTGAGAAAAAGATTCCTCCACATGTCAAAGTACGCCCAGCGCAGGTAGCCTTTGTTGCACTTGCGATGCAGCGCAGGTAGCCTTTGTTGCACTTGCTATGCAGCGCAGGTAGCCTTTGGAGCAGTTGCTTTGATCCAAAATTGACCTGTTTTTTAGTGTTTTTCAGTGCAGAACTGATTTGCAGTGCTGTGGTTTGCTGACCTTGTTCCTCTAAGGGTAAGAACAACATGTTTAGGGACTTTTGATCCCTTAGATTATTGACATTTCATGCTCTATGCTGTAAGGCACAAAAATGTCTATAACAGTTGCCCCCTAAAGTATGAGGTCGTTTATCGGGTGAAATGCTTTATTAGGAGGATCCGAAGTTCATTCAATCGTCGGGAGGTGACCTCTAACAAAATACAATACAATACATTATCTTTTCATACTTTCTTTTAATGATCTAGCTGATGCGGGCATTTCCCATGCTCAGCTTTAGAAATACATTTGTTGTACATAAACAGAAGATCGTCTAATAATAGACGGATAATTCTCTGCTTTTAATTATCATCCTTTTAGTAGGATGATCATCTGCTGCACATGTCTATGTTTTTATCTCCTGAATATATATCGCAGCCCGTATGGATGAAACTAGATCCGAGGTCTTCAAACTTGTCCGATCTTCACTCTAGTACAAGTCGATCCATGTGAGAATTTCCTGAAGTCGAACATGGAAAGACATCGCTTGATTACCAGTCAATAATGTAAACTGTTAACAAGCGCGAGAGGAATCACCGATAATGATGATGACCCTCAAGGTACTGCACCACAATTCACGTGGTGTGAATATAGGATCTGACGTCGAACACCACGCAAAGTCTCCTGGTCGAAGGTCATTAATGTATACCTATCGCTGGGAGTGAGAAACTTGCCATTGAGGCATGCAAGCTTCAAAGTACTGAGGGGGTGTTCCTAGATCAACTTCTTGGATAATGAGCTGATGTCGACAAGAAGTGATCCGTCAAAGGAGGGCCTTAATGAATCCCACATCAGTGACATGGAACGGAGCTAGTGATGATGGTGAAAACGATCTGTGGAATATGATTCAGGGTGGCGGTCATGGAAGGATGAAAGATGATGTACGGTAGTGGATGGGACCCGGTTGACACTTTCTGAATGACATCTCTTGAACATATAACGACACTGATGTGATGGATCGGTAACATTACCCCATGTATGGATGGTATGGCGAGACCATGGTGAAGGGACCGGTGAATGATAATAACCCAACCCGATATTTACGGAGGCAAAAGTGTCATGTTCAAGAGCGACTTGCTACCATTAAGCTTTGAGGTTCTTCCCAATTTTTCCCCAGTCATTTCTGACCAGTACCTCTTTATTTTTGTCAAGCTTGAGGAGGATAACATATGCTTGTTCTATAACCTGCCCTTCGGGCAAGCCCATTGCTATGTTTAACGAGCCTAGCGATAGGGAAACTCGTTCTCGTCTAAAGACAAGTTTGTCGCTATCTAATATTTTTAACGAGCCCAGCGACAAAGACAACTCGGTCCTTTTCATTTTTAGAGAGTCTGAAAAGGGTACATAAAGTAGACTCCAGGGGTCCTTTTTCGTCATCTAATCCCTTAAGTCCGAAAAAGTATAAAACAATACAGAAGGGATGAATGTTAGATATCTTTATCAAGCCGAACTAGACAAGCGCTCGATCTTTTTGTGCAATAATCCCTCAGGTCCAAAAAGATTAAAATCTAGAGGAGGGATAGCTCTGTCGGTCCTTTTAACGAGCTGGAAGGCAAAAACTCGGCAAACTTTTCATTTTTTACGAGTCAGTGAAAAGAGCTCAAAGAAGACTCGTATTTTGAGGAACGAGTGATAAACAGGGATAGCAGCAGATTCCAGGTACAGGTTGGAATTTTCCAATCACGGCAATATTAAAAGGATGGCTAAGTGAGATCACTCTTCGCAGCTGTTCCTCAAAATAGGTAAACAATCAAGTGGATGTGAATGATCGGCCAAATGAAAAGTGGAGGTGACGGTGCACAAACACGACCAAGGCTTTTATGGCTGATGAATTTACGGTCTCAAATGGTTATTTACCGGTTCATTTTTTCTGAATGAGCTTGAACACTGGGGGAAGCCTGCTCACAAGCTTATGTTTATTTTTTAACGAGCATGAATTTCCGCATTAAAACTGCTCGGATCTTGCGTTTATTTTTTAATGAGCATGAACTTTGCCAAAACTGCTCGTTTTTACCAGTCATAAAGTAGTAAGGTCTCATGGAAGATCGCTATTTTTTAAAGAGCTTCACCTCCCTACGTATTGCTCCATATCCTCTCTTTATGCAAGCCGGGTACCGGCCCATCCTACGGGTTAGCCGGGGTTAGTCCTACCTAAAACTAAAAAGCCGCCCACGCTTGCATTCCAAGAGGTTTGCATGCCCCCAGGTGTAAGTCTAATTTCAAGGCTGCCCCTACTTTTCCGTCAAAAACCTTTGTTTTCAACAGGTGAGGCTTACCTCTTTCAGGTTACCCAAAGATTGTTCTGCTAACTCTTTCAAACAGAACTTTCCTCGGCGACGCCGACTAGGCGACGGTGAATGACGATGCTCTGCCACACACTCATAACTTTAACAAAAGAATCTTTTTCCAGAACAACCCCATTCCTAACAGCCCCTTCTTCCGCATGAGAGCTCTTCCCGGCTCTACTGTTTTATGAAGAAGAAGGAGGGGACGGGGTACGGACTAGTCATATTCTCCCGCGGAAATTCTACTCTACACCCAAGGTTTTTTCTACCTCCAGAGCAGACCAGGATGCATGCCCCTGGGTTCCGGCCTTCCTTTCCCGAATTACTCGCACTCATCAGGAAGAAGAACCGGAGGTAGAGACCTTTCTTGATCAAATAGACCATTGAGGATAGGTATGTGACTACTTGCGATGCGTGATCCCGGAAGTGAAAGTTGGTCTACGAGCTTGACCACCTTCCTTCTTCGTATGGAAAACACATTATTCGAAAGAGCGAGGAGACTATTGCTTCCATGCAATATATGTAGTCTCGTCCAAGAGTAGGTTATAATCCAAGGGTCCTTGGACGACCATCAAATTTATCTTGACAGCCTTCCCTTTCAGTGTAATAGGCACATTAGGTAGAATCCCTAATGGTCGACTGGTTCCTTTGTCAAAACTCGAGAGATTCCTTGTCTCGGGCAAAAGCGCCGGGTAACCCAGTGCTTTCCAAGCAATAGAGGATAGGATACTCACAGATGCCCTTCATCAATGATAGTCCCAGCCATCACCATTTTGTATATTTGGACTATAATTCTAAATGGTATACTGGCTGGTAACCGGGGTCTGCCTAGTTGGTTGCAGTCAAAGGACACAACTAGGTTGCTGGTGGTGGGACCGAATATACAGCCGGATATGATCCTGACGACGCTCATTCCTGCGATAAAGGAGTGGGCACATTGCCTGATGTTCATCAGAATCGGTGTTGATGAAGAGAACTGGACGGTGTCATCCTTACTCTCTTCGGTGGGGGTGTCAACTGAAGATGAATCCTCAGTGACTGTGGTATTTGAAGATGAAACTTCTGAAGGGAGAACCGGGTCAACTGCCGTTTCGACCTTTGGACTTTCGTCCGGTCCGGATTCAGTAGGTTCACTTTCAGTGACTGACACCTCAGCTGGCCCTATGAGCGGGGCAGCTGTATTTTCGACCAACGAAGGACTTGGCGCGAGTTTTTGGTATCCAGGAGGAAGTAGCAACGGTGCAACCGGTTGATCTTCCAAAACTCTCTTTGCTTCGTCTAAAAAGGGACAACGGCGAAGGGTGTGATTTCCTTCACACAGTTCGCAGGGGAATCTCATTCCCTTCGTCATCTAGAACCTTCACTTTCGCTGGTCGCGGTAAGCATTCAACCTGGTTGTCAGAGGTTGACGCTTCCGAACTGTGCAAACGAGGGGACCAGTCCCTTAGTATCCGGGGAATACTGGGACAATCACGGTGGAGGTGGTCTCCTCTGCATATGACACATGGCGATTTGGGCCCAGTCCGTGCTGTGTGTGGGTTTTCGTTAGATACCTTTTGCTTGCCCCCAGGGCCTTCGCTCCTTCTGCTTCTTTTCTTTCTTCTTCTTTTCCTTCTTCTTTTCTATGGGAGCCACGCTTTTGGCGGCTTGACCTTTCGAAGAAGAAGGATCGGAGGAAGGCGTATAAGAAGTGGAAGGCTGGAGGGTAGCTCTAGATGGGTCTAATTGTTGACTCGACTGTTCAGGAACCGTGGTGGTCTGAACTACAGCGGTTGAGAATAGCCAAACTCGTAGGCCAATTGTCAACCCTGGAAGTGACAATGTGGCCATGTGGGGCGCACCAACTTCTCCCCAAGAGGAGAAAGGGCTAGGGGTCCCATCATGTGGAATCCCTTTGTTGGTGTGTTCCATGTTCTCAACCTTAAGATCAACGTAGGAATCAGGGGTAATTATGTTCTGTTTAAGATGAATTTTATATGACGACGCTTTAGACACAACTTGCTTTTTCACTTTTTAAGAGTCGAGAAAAAGCTAAAGATGACTCTAGTCCCCTTCGATGTATTAACGAGCCCGAAGTGACAAATGCTCGGATGGACTTTTTCAGTTATAGAGTTTGAAAAAGGCCAAAAGAAACTACTCTGGAGTTCTAGGCAAGGGTGTGCCAAACCTTTCGCGAAACCACAGAATACGTTTTACGGTACGAGTGGTCGATCTTCGTGAATGCTGTGTTCACTGCATCGCGATCAGTAGGGCGGCCGACACGGCTTCCTATGGATAAAGGCTTTGTTCCTATAGGGGTCCCCCAATATACGCGACGGTACGCGGGGGCACAAGTCCGTATTAGTGCTATCGTCCCTCAGGAGGAATCACCCACCTTCGTAGAGATCAACAGTCACTATGTTTAACGACGCCGGTTCACGTCTCTACCTAGACCTCTACTGTGTTTCGTTATGTTTCAAAGCGTTGTTAGATAAATTCAGTTCTTTTTAGGTTGATCTTGCTTAGCAGTTTGCCTTTATGGATCACCACGTGATGTATGAGACAACTCCTAAATGCAGTCTAAGAATGATAAGCAAGCTTTTTTTCAATTCTTTCAACTTATGAAAACCTTAACTACTGAAGGAAAAGAAAGACATCATCTTTTCAAACAGATCATGGAGCACACACTAATGCACTTTTCCTAAATCGACATGCAAACTGTCAAAATGCACATGCACAATGCAAGTATTTCTTTTCTTCTTCCTTAATGTTGGTGATTACAAAAAGAAAGCTGTTGTATAATTTCGAATTCGATTTCAAGCGTAAGCAAACAAGTTTTGTCCAATAATCAAAAGAACACCTTAAGATTAACTCGTTTCAACACAAGAAATACTGAAATTCGAACCATATAATGAAAGCAAATGCTCAAGCAGCTATGAACAACAATAAACTAGCTCTTAGAATCACAACGACACTTTCTCAAGGTCTAGATCCAAGA